>CM035409.1:26998258-27118258 GCA_020310875.1 Ceratopteris richardii | reverse complement strand
AAGAACTTGATCATTCACTCATGGAAAGCTACGCCTTGAGCTTGGGTTGTTTTCTCCACCTTGAGGATTAGGGTTTCTTCATCTTCAACAAGGAGGGAAGCAACTAGGGTTGAGGTTCTTCATCAACCTCAAGAAGGGCAACAACTTGAAGCCTATCTATAATTGGAGGTGATCATCTTCATATTATGGAGATTGTAAGCTTATGAAGAAGGGTAGTAGCTGCAGCACTTTATCATGTTGCAACAATGACTACGGCATTATATCATGCATATTCTTATACTTCTTTGTAATTTCATGTACTTCAGCATTGGAATGTATGGCAAATATGTGGAGCCATGCTCCTTTATCTCTCATTGTCTTGTCTATTTTCTTCATCTTATTTCTATTGATTATGAGCCTAAAAAACCAACAATTGGTATCAAAGATCCTTCGACGAGGCGGTTGTCAAGAGCTTTTTGAGAACATGAATCAAGGGAACTCAATTCCAAGAGGGGTCACACTAGTCCATGGTGATTGCACATGCAATTATATGTTACATGTGTGGATATTGAGATGTAACATATGGTATGCAGAGAATGCAAGATTGTTTGCAATGAATGGAGAGCATTGCTTCATATGCAAAAGAAGGAATGTTCAACCACCTATTCAACCTTCTAACACCCCTTCGGGTGTCTCGCTCAGCCATAGTTATGGGAGCTTGCATGTTCAACTTGGTGGTCATGAAAGAAGGCTTATGTGAGCAAAGAGGGGAAACAAATCTACATTCAATACCTTATGATGCTCAGATTTTCAACATCTTGTGTTTTTGTGTGTATCTGATTGATATGTGTAGATGAAAGCATATATTGATACTTAATAGGCCTTGCCAACCTCAATAGTTGAGGAAATATGTTGTGGAAACTTCACACTATCTATTGGCATTCAAATGTCAGTACTAGCATCCCATATATTTGTCTCTATCCTTCCAAGTAAAATTCAAAAGTATATAGGTACCTTTATCAATCGTCAACCAACAAAATATACCTACCCGGCATATACCCCTTGTGTCATATTAGAAGGAGATTGTTTGGAAATAGCAACCTTCCACAAGGGGGTTGCACATTCTTCATGAAAATTACAAAAAAGAAAAGTCAACTTTGGTCAAATCAAGTCAACAAAATGGTCAAAATGGTCTATTTAAGGAGCTCAAACTAATCACATATTTAGAAATTGCATTTGGAGTAGAATTTGGGGTCAAAAGTCAAATCCTAATTTTTGAGCAAAAAGTCAAAGTTCATTAAAATAGTCAAATTTTTTATTGACAATTGGCAAGATCTTACAAGTTTGATCGAAAGGCTAGGATTTAAACCAAATAAATGCATGGAAAATATGTGGAGCTATGCTCCTTTATCTCTCTCATTGTCTTGTCTATTCTCCATCTTGTCTCTATATTTTGTGGGCTTTAAAACCAACATTGCCCTTTGCCTTAGATCCATCAATGTTCATTTCCTCAGTGACCATTAAAGCTACACATTTTTCAAAGTCTGGAAGATTGTCTCTAACATATATTAAAGTGGTAAAAGATTCCCATTTCTCATTATCCCTCAAGCCATTAAGGATGTAGGCAACAAGGTCATCATCATCAATGTGACAACCTAGAAAGCCTAGTGCATCACTCTCCTTTACCTTCAAAACAAAATCAGTTATGTTGCTACTAGGTGATTTCCTCAAATTCTTCAAGTCATTCTTCAATTGAATCTTTCCAACCTTAGTGGAAGTTTAATACAACCTTTATGGGGTTTCCGACACTTCCATATAAGCGTTTAAGTCTTGACATGTCCTATCATTGCATTTCTTATGTATTGAGATGGGATGAAGATGATCTTCTTGTCCCTTTCATTTCACTCTCTCAATGCTCTCGACTAAACATGTGTAGGGTTTTCTCCTAATCTAGGTTTGCATCAATGCCAGTAATAAGTCCCCATAGACCCTTGCCCATGAGGAAGCTAGACATCCTAAACCTCCTAGGTTAATAGTTATTTTTGTCTAAGTTTCCAATCTGAGTGTTGTACTCAACCATGATCTTCTTCCTCGGATAAAGTACTCCTCTAAGCGGTCCTTGGTGCAAGAGAAGTGATAGGAAGTAAGATCTTTATCTTTCTTATCCAATCATATCCAAACAAATAGCTTTGAAGTCTTGAACCTTCACCAAGAAGCTCACCCTTTATATTCTTGTTGAATGATCCTTGAATACACACCTCCTCTCTTCAAATGGATTTGTTGGCTCCTTATGGTCTCCTCTTGATGTCCTATGGTTGTGTTGGCTCTTTATGGTCTCCTCTTGATGTCATTGAAACACTCTAATACAACGAGTGGAGGAAAGATCAACACATTATCTCCGCAACTTGAAGCATGAATGGCCTCAGAGGTACATGTCTCAAACCTTCGTGCACTCAAACACTTGTTTATCAAAGTTCTAATGTAATGAACCTAAGAGCTTTGGTACACTCAAACTCAACCCAAACGAGCAATCCAATGCAAGTCATTTCACTCAATTCATGCCTCATAGGTCCAATGTCTCACACCTTTGTGCACTCAAACACTTGTTTCTCAGAGTTCCAATGGTATGAACCCGAGAGCTTTGGTAAAGTGTACACTCTAACTCAACCCAATGAACAACCCAATGCAAGTTATCTCATTCAAAATGCTTAACCCAATGACTACTTGACTACCTACCCTCTGTATAGAGACCTCTCAGAATATGCAGAGACCATACCCCAAAAAGAAAAGATCTAACTTTAGGATCCTAAATTATGATTCAAACAAGCCATTCAACTCAAGAAATGGATAGGACATGAGGTTGAAACTACACTCTTAACTCAGAGCTAACTAGCAAAATGAGTGTTCAAAGAAATGGAGAGATATGGCTACCTAAATACAACTTTGAAGAGGCAAGGAACTAGCTTAAGCAAGGGGTTTGCTTTGTTCACTTATTCAACTTTCCAATTGGTCAAGCACACAAGGAGGGATTGGTGAAATAGAAGAGAGAAATGAGGGGGATTCGAAGTTCAAATCTTGGTGGTTGAAGCTTGTACTTAGCTCCTTGATTTATATGGTTCCACTTGGCACCAATGAATAAGAGATTCAACTCCTAAGCTTGGAGCTTGATTTTCAAGAGTAAGTAGGTATAACCCCCCAAGCTAAGAGAAGAGTATGTTTCGATTTAGGGTTGAAAGGTGAGTCTAATGCCCACCCTCATATGTCTTAGTGAACAAGGCCTATGCTTTTTCTTGTCATTAAGGAGGACCTTGGAGGGCACTAATATTGGTATTAGTGTGCATCGCTTTGTTTGGTAAGGTGTCAAGTGCATTCCAACTTCCATTCAGTAGATTCGATGTGTTTAAGGTTCGTACATATGAAGCAAGGTATGTAAGGTACATTTAGAATTTGTTAGTTGTGTTTAAAATACGAGGACCAAAAATTACCACTAAGGTAAGGTTACAGGTATGCATGGTGCATTCCATAAGAAAATAACAATATATACTAGATAATACATACTTTCTACCTAGGTTACAAACTATTTAGTATTATTACATCAAACAGCAAATATAAAAACATATTCATACTTCATATTACGAATATCATATTAATAATTATGATAAAACCATGTTTATCAACAATATATCATCGATAACCTTAATTCACAAGTCATAAATTACTATACAATGTACATTAAACATTACTTGAGAAATAACAACAATCTATGGACACTAAACAAATACATCATACTACCATACAATTGGAGAGAAGCCAGAACTGATAGATAGATTCTATACATTGTCAAACTCAAATACTATTGGAGTTTGAGGACTAGGGAAGCACATAAACAACAAGAGAAAGAAGAAGAATCTTGAAGCACAACATTGAGTGCATAACTACGTGAATGTACAAAAGATGAGTAATCTGTTAGGGATGAGGAAAAAACCTCCTAAAGAGGGAAAAATTGCCCCGACGGTCCTAAGTGTGTTCACATAAATCACTATCGAATATACTAACAAATCCCCATCAGAGTGATGCAATGAAAAAGGGTATGACATTCATGTATATCGAAGAGTCAACCAATCTAGACTAAGATCAATCCACAAAATGGAATAAGCCAAAAGCTTTGCAAAAAAGTTCGAGCTTCTCACGAGGCACAACCTTTGTAAAAAGGTCTTCGACATTATCTTGTGCAGGCAGGTACGCCAAACAAATCCCTCCATCAAAGAGACTCTCTCTCACATAATGATAGTGCACCTCGATGTGCTTAGTGGGAGCATGGAACACTCGGTTTCTCACGACTGTAAATGCACTCTGAAGAATAGTAAATATGGTGGTTATAGATGTCTAGACAACACCCAAATCCATCCATAAGGTGTATGAACCACACACACTCAACAATAGCTTCGGAAATTTCCCTATACTCGATACCACAACTGGAAGTAGCCACAATAGGTTGCTTCTTTCTCAATCAAGATATGCATGAACTACCAAGCATGAAGTGAAAATCACTTGTGAACACATGAGTGTCATGACGGCCAACCAAATGTAAGTCAAATAAAGCATGTAAATCTAGTGGTATTGATCTCCCTTCAGATCAAACAATCAAAGCTGACGGTACCAAGTAGCGAAAGATGAGCTTAACTTCTTGCCAATGCTTATCTGTTGGGCTATGCATCAATCAGCTCATTTGAGAGACAGAAAACCGAATATCAAGCTGAGTGATGCATACATAAATGAGGCAATTAGAAGCTTGTCGATAGAGAGCAACATCAAATGCATCTCCAACATCATGAAGACTCAATCATAAACATGTTCCTATGGGAGTGGCAATAGCTCGACAATCTTCAAGGCTAAAATGATGCAATAAAATGTCAATATATTTAGTTTGACATAAGGTGATCCCCCTGTCGGTTTGCATAAATTGAATGCCCAAATAGTGAGATGCAGATGCCCCAGATCTGAAATTTCAAGAAAGGCATACAAATCAACCTTAAAATCTGAAAGATGTGTCTCATTACGACCAATGAGCAGCATATCATCTACATAAACAACAATGATAAGTATATCTACATGCTTCACATACAAGGTGCTTTCAATTGGACTTCTAAAATAAATGTGCTAATAAGTAAGCATGTGACATATAAAGCATCTGGCATCTGACAATGTGAAAGAACTTCCATCAATAGTACTCATAATGATCTTACCAACTCCCATTACAGGATAAGAGTTGTTAGCACATGTGATAGTATTCCTTGTAGGGAGCAAGCTCAAGTAAACTGAAGAAATTGAGAGGTAATATGTTTGGTTGCCCCACTATAAAAGCACCAAACATCTTAGTCTACTACAGACATAGATTCCTCATGAGAAGATGGGTCATAGCTCCAAAAAGCAATAAATGCCCATTCTTCATTCTGAACAAGATTCATAGATTTTTGTTTTCGGTGTAGAGGCCTCTACAACAACCATTATAGTCTCTTTCTTTCTTGCCCCTTTTGCATCCAGTTTAAGAAAACTCTTTATGACATGATCATTTGCCTTACATAATTGCAAAACTGTTTTCGGTTTTCTATTTTCTTCTCATCTTTGTCTTCCTTCTTAGACAATGCGACGTTAACAGTTTTCTGGTTACTAGTAGATTAGCTCTATTTACCTTTGCCCTTCTGACTAGCTAAGAAAGCTTGATCTGCAACATGCATAATTGACTTGTTCTTCCTCGACAAATTTTCAAGCAACAAAAGAGAGACTAACTCCTCAAATGTTAAGGCACTTGGATTTCCTTTCATCATCAACCAAAGAGTAGATGCAAAGCTCTGATATGAATTTGAAAGATTGTTAAGAACAATCTACACAAGTGAACCATCTAGCGAGACTTCATCTATGAAAATCAACTATTCCTTCAAGTCTTTGATCTTTGTCAAAAAATGTCCATAGAATCTTCTTCAATCATACGCTCACTCTCCGATTGTTTTCAAAGGTAAGCAACACGAGCATCATTTCTTGCTTGGTATAAAGTTGTAAGAGTATCCCTAGCATTCTTCGTTTTCTTGCACGAGCGAATGTGAGGGATAATGGCACATTTGACTGACAAAACTATTAATGCATGTGCATGAGAATCTCTTCCATCCCAACGAGGTTGCCACCTTCAATAACTCTATTTGCAAGTATAGGAAGATTTTTTTTCAACACCCTACACAATATTCCACAACCCTTTTGCTTCCAATACATGACGCATCATATATGCCCACAATGGGTGTTAGTACCATTCAACTTATCCTCAACAGCTGACGTACGGATACATCATTGCTTTCAGCCATTGGCCAGTGACTAAATACCCTGATACAGAAAAATAAATGTATCTCAAAAAAGTGAACAAAAATACCCTATTGAGCTGTGGAAGAAGACTTCGATGAGCTTATACTCGCAAACCGAAACCTATATATATGTTTAGCCCAAAAGGATCAAATTGTCTGCAGAGTCTCTGCGTTAGTGTGTTCCAAGGCCTAATCGCCCCGAGTATGCTCATCAATTTTCATGCGGTTCTGAAACTGTGCCCGGCAAAGTTTCAACGACGCTCTAGATGAAGCGAAGACCTACTTTGATACCGATTGTTGGAGTTTGATGCCTGCGAAAGCACACGAATAGCACAAGGAAGAAGAAGAAGAAGCCTTGAGCACAACACAATACAAAATGTATTACCAGGTGAATGTACAAAGATAAGTGACGCGTTAGGGTTATATGCATATATACAAGCTCGGGAAAAAACCTCCTAAAGAGGAAAAAAAGTGTATTCATACACAATATGTCAACACCCCCCAATGATCGAAGCCAAGAAATTTAAGCCCAAACGAAAACGAAAACCCATTCCTTGCATCCCATATGAGATTTTCCCTTATAAAAGGATAAGGACAATAAAACTTGATTTCCTTACCCACCAACCCATCCAAACTACTACAAAACTTTAACACTCCCTATTAGAATCTACCATTATACCTTTTACATGCAATATTAATTATTGGTCTTGAGATAGTCAAATCTCGAGTGCATAGTGAATTTAAACCGCGAATTTTTCAGAAAAAATAAAAATCGTTAAAATCGTCCGCGATTTAAATCGCTATGGACGATTTTTTTGCAATGGGAACGATTTTTATTTAGTGAAATAGGCGTTTTGGAGGGTTTTTCGAACCAAAACCGTTTTCAGCAGCGCTTTAGTTTCGCGTTTTGAGCGCAGCCCGAGTTCGAACTTGAGTGAGGAGTCGACTTGAGGACTTGAGAGAGAGAGAGAGAGAGAGAGAGAGAGAGAGCAACTTGCAAGAGAGATAGAGAGACCCACAACCCACTTTCATGCTTAAAGTTCAGCCTTATCCTTCAAAGTTCAGCCCATTACACTTCACTTTTGAAGCATATTAGTAATCACTATGGGTCGTACTCCTGCAGATATTCGATCCCATGTTAAGGTCACTGGATCTAATACTTGGGAATGCAAGTATTGCAAGGGTATCTTTACACGTAGTGCATCGCGTATCAAGGCACACCTTCTTCGTTTGAGAGGTGGTGGCATTGGAAAATGTCACTCTGTGCCTCAGCAAATCATGGAGGACTTGACTGCAAAATTGCAATTGAGTCAAGGTGTTGGGAGTATGCAAGTGAGTGAAGATTGCCTTGAAACTCTTGAGATGCTTCCTAATGTTGGAGAGTCCTCTTCCGCACCTTCCAAAAGGGCTCGCACTGATAGTGTGAGCTCTAGTGGTGCATCAGCAAATGTGGCTACTCCATCTTCACGAGCACAACCACCCTCTAATAGTGGTCCCATACCTAGGAACTTGCCAGAGAGCAATGTCTTCATGAGGAGTAGCATGAAGGCATCTATGCAAAAACAAGCAATGGATCAAGCCAAGAAAGAGATAGGCAGATTATTTATTTTATGTGGCATCCCCTTCAATGTAGCCAACACTACTGCATGGAAGAGGGCAATGAGAGCTGTCAGTCGCATAGGCACTCCTTGGGAAGGACCATCGGGGAGAGTTCTGCGTACTAGTGAGCTTACTAAACAAAAGCTTGCAGTAGAGACTGAGATGTTATCATTGCGTGCTACATGGGAGAAATATGGGTGTTCCATTTTATGTGATGGATGGTCTGATATGCGCAAGAGTGTGTATAACATTATGGTTTCCTCTTGCAAGGGAACTATGTTTCTACGTGCCATTCCAGCACATGCACCTGGGACTGTTGTCACAGGTGAATTCATATTCTCCCATGTAAAAAAAGCCATAGAGGATGTTGGGTCACGTGATGTCATTCAAGTGGTCACAGACAATGGATCCAATTGCGTGGCTATGGGTCGTATGCTAGAGGAAGAATACCCCAAAATCACATGGACCCCTTGTGCGAGTCATAGTTTAGACCTCTTAATGGAAGTTATAGGGAGCTTGCCATGGGTTGAGAACATTCTTAGTAAAGCCAAATTTATAGTGAAGTTCGTTACTAGCACACCCAAAGTCCAAAATATATTCCGTTCACATAGTGATTTGGAGCTTCAAAAGCCAGCTTTCACACGATTTTGTTATATATTCATTGTATTGGACAGAGTATTGAGAGTGAGGAAAGGTCTCCTTCGTACAGTTGTAGCAGAGGAGTGGTATCAGATACCTGAGGCTAGAGATGGAGACCCTTTATTTATGCGATTTTCATCACTTGTCATGGGAGAGGATGCCTTCTGGTCGAAGGCAGAGGTTCTCATTGCTGCTCTTCAGCCAGTATATTCCGTGCTTCGTATCACAGACATGGAGGGAAGCACACTCGGACTTGTATACGAGTATGTCAGTCGTATACAAGGATGCATTGCGGATGTATCAGGTCTTTCAGATACAGAGTAAGTGGTCTATTTCATATTATATATATTATAAATATATCTAATATATTATAATTTATAATTTATATATCATGATTCAAATTTCATATATATGTATGATGTAATCATGTAACATAATATTATACATTGTTAATACTTTTGCAGGCGTCATGATTTGTGTGAAGCAGTGCGTAGGAGATGGGATTGGTTTCACAAACCAATCCACGCAGTTGCTCACATACTCCACCCTTTATGGAGATCTGAGGCCCAGGATACAGATGTCACTTTAGAGGACAGTTGGATAGAGTATTTGGGACGATGGACCGAAGGAGATATGGAGTTGTATTCACAGTTGCAGAAAGAGCGTCTGCAATTTCGGTCCATGGAGAGGTATTTTGGACAGCCCACTGCGAGATTGAGAGAGAACCAGGTTTCCCCTATCACGTGGTGGGAAATATATGGTATTGGTACTCCTCTATTGGTATGTTTCAAGTTTCAACTATGATACTATCTCAAAGATATGGTTTCTTTTTTATTATAATTATCATATTATGATGGAATCATTATACTTATTTATAATAATATAAATTGTCATGAATGATCATTGAAGACTCTTATAATTTATTCCTCTTCACAGAGGAAATTGGCATTACAGATTTTATCTCAAGATTGTAGTACCGGTCCGGCAGAAAGGAACTGGAGCACGTGGGCCTTGTTTCACACAAAAAAGAGAAACAGATTGAGTCCACAACAACTTGAGAAACTAGTGTACACACACTGTAATCTCAAGTTGTTGGAGAGCAAAGGAACCCACATTGCACCACTACAGGTATTTGTGATTTGTTGCAATTTGTTGGCTTTAATTCTTGACCATTGACTCAAAATTTGTAATGTTAAATGATTAATTACATATTTTATTGGAATTTGGACTTTTAGGTGAATGTGGATTCTATTGATATTTCCAAAGTGAAAGATATCCCTCGAATCCCTCCAGAAGAGAAGGATATCTTTTCTATGCTATTTAGAGAGTCTCAATTGTTTGTGAGACAAACACGAAGAGGAACAAGAGGAAACACAACAGGTATATTCTAACTTCAAGTTTCAATATTAATTTTTAAGCATGCTTCATGAATTTGATACTTATAATTATCATTTATTGCATGTTCAATATATCCAGATGCACCATCTACTAGTCGGAGACCTAGGAAGATGGCTTCCCGTCGAGGTGGGAGAGCACGTGGGAGAAGAGGAGGCCGCACGATTCGTCCAGATCCAGAGACTAGTCTACCAGAGGATTGGGAGCACAGATCAGCATCATCTAGCAGTGATGATGATGATGATTCACTTGCAGACATAGAGAGAGTCATGGGTCTTCATAGTGATAGTGGATCTACCTCCTCATGGGCTAGTTCATTTGATGAGGATGTTGGGATTGATGATATTGTAGATGAAGAGTCCGAGCCTTGAGTTCCGATGCTCGACTCTTTACATTTTATTGTTATTGTTCATGACTCATGATGTATTCAGATTCCACTATCGAGATTCCATGTTATTCATGACTCTTTATGCTTCATTGCTATGTTTGTAATTGGAATAGTGTACTCTGTCCTTAAATTTTAAAAGTCTCCAGTTTCACATCTTTGTAGTCTTTTGAATCGTGATGAAAATTGAATTTTGAATTGATGAATGTTTTACATTTGATTAGTATGTATTATCTAATTGTCTATGCTTGAAGCTTCATACAATTCTGTATGTATATCTATACTTTTTATGAAAAAAATAAAAATCTCTTTGAGTGGATAAAAACCCCGATTTTTATTTTGGGTCTCAACGATCTAAACGATTTAAACGATTAAATCTCGATTTAAATCTTACGATTTAAATCTCTTGGTCACACTATGCTCGAGTGGAATCTTTCTTCATGATATGGATATTTATATTCCACTTAAAAGATCACGTCTCAATGTAGAGTTCCCATATCAAATAGCATATGCAAGGATAGACAAATCCCACATCAACTTGCCTCTTTTGATTGATATTCTAAACCTGCAACGTTATCAAAGAATATGATCATGAAAAACAAAACAATATGAAAGATGAGAGAAGGGAGAAGGGAGGAAAAAGAACGAGGGATAATAGACCATCATTGTTCTTTATTTCTTGAATGATTGCATCGAAATGAATTGCAATATCAAGCACTAATAATGACGACAAGTGCTATATAAAAACTACCCAAATCTTGAAGCACCCCATGCTTTCTAGAAGGGAATCTTAAAATTATTAGTCACATAGAAACAATAATCTAAGGATGATTTCACATAAGTGCAGTCAAAACCACGTACGAATTGCTTATATTCCACCTAGAAATCAATAGGAAGTATTTGTGCCTCCTCTTATCTCTTCACATATGAGAGTGGAACAAGAATCTCTCTGTCCCAGAAGTTTCTATACCTCCACCTTGGGTGAAATGCACAAAACATCCATAAAGGACTGTTTTTCTAGGATTTAATGCTCGTGTACGCAGGTAAATTTTTTTTTGCAAAAGCAGGAGATTCTCAAGAGGGTTTCCCCCTTTATGTGAAGCCCGCCTAAATTTGCACACTTAAATTTTTCAAAAAAAGATTTCTCTGTGATATACTGTTTTGCTATATGTGTGACATCAAATAAACATGTTCACACTCCAAAAACAGGTCATCTATAACTAGCTATAGCTCAAACCCTATTAAGAACAGTCTATTAAGAAACGCAATTCACCCAAAACATCACCTTTGCGAGGCACAACGAGACTCTTATCCAAACATGTAGCTTTTAAACCTATTGTTTTGCAAAAAACGCCAAACTTAAGGCGAAAGCAAAGACCCTAATCTCCGTTATGATACATATCAGCTGCTGATTTCAGACAGAGAGAAGGGAGCGAGAGAAACAAAAAATTTGTGAAAAAAGACCACATAACTAAATTTGCCGTGCGTTTCCACCCACTTAACAGATATTCATGTCTAGAATATCAGGTTCATCCAACATTACCTCCATCGTGGCCTCCTCCAAATATGAAAATCCTATCAGCTGTGGTCAACATGGAATGTGATGCACGTGGAGCAGGAGCAATATCCCCTTGATGAAGCATGTGCCACGTAATGGAGCCCAGTGCAAGCATCTGCCTGTGAACTTCTTTCCATTTGACAGTTTCACTGGTACCTAAGTGATGCCAAGCGTCAACAGCAGCACTCCCCCACTCGCGCCTGTATATGCGGGACCATAAGGCATCAGTGTCTGCAAGGTCCTTGAATTTCCGGCATGTCATTCCAAAGGCGAGTATGCATGGTACTGAAAGTCGTTCCAATATGGCCAATATCTGATCAGATCCCAAATCATGAATGCTAAGACTTCTGCCTCCATCCATACGGCAGTCTTCTAATCCGCCTTCATGGTTCGTGCTCTGCGTTGGCTCTGCAGAGCATGGCCCATCCATAAGCTACCACTTTCTGATTGATTCTACACCATTGTTAGCAACATAAACACCACTGATCGTACCAAATGGGCAAAGCCAAAGGCCCCACAGATTCGCCCCCAGTTTCGAGCAGAGTTAAGCACGAGCCCAGGAGACTCTGCCAGAGTTCCGCTCAGCTAGGTCTGTATCGACGAGCAAGTGACAACAAGTAGAATGACTAGAATGACTAAGATGGACAAACGCGCAGGAATGCGGAAGTGATGGTTACGTCTCTCTCTCTCGCTCTCTCTCTCTCTCCCTCTCTCTCTCTCCCTCTCTCTCTCTCTCCTCTTTTCTCTCTCTGGTATTTTTGTTCTCAAGCCTGCGCTCAGAAATTTACTGGGGGTTGTAAGTTATGCTGCTCGTTCCTCTGTTGCTTCTGTATATACGTTCAAGAAGTGGCCATCAATTATTGGTTGGGCTGGATCAGTCAATTCGAAGTCTTTGCAACACCAATTTCCAGAATACAAATCTCAGCTCCTGGGACCTGCACTCTTTCACCTCCAGCTGCTTTGCTCAAGTTCCATTGCTTCTCTTTCAACAAAGGCGTTAGTGGATTAGTTTGTCACTCTTCAATTTCAATGGCCTGTTTCCAAAGAAAAATGGGAGGGAGGGAGAAAGGGAGAGATGAACCAGCGGCCATCAAATCTAAGGAGGCATTATGCATATGCCAAAAATGATCAAAGCCCAAGGTTTCTATCAGCCACAATGGATTACTCTAAAAGCCCAAGGTCTCTATCAGCCACAATGATCAAAGCCCAAGGTTTCTATCAGCCACAATGGATAGTAACATGGTTGTGATTACTCTAAAATAAAAATGCTAGGTTCTGCATATTTAAGATCACAAAAAAAAAGAAAGTTCTCTAAAGATCAAAATCAAATGATTATTCAACTCTCAATAGGGAGTATGTGATCCTAATGTGTTGACAATGTACTAGAGTAATACCTGGAAAGCTATGTTCATAGAGTCTTTGTCGCCTTTTGGAAAGTTAATAGTGTTTGAAAGTGCACCATTCAAAAGTGATCAAAACATCCAAGTCTCCTCTCAAGATAAGAAGGATGCGATGACATAGGAGTCTGCAGATCTCATCTTTCATCTAGAGGACGCCCAAAATTTTCAAAGCTCCTTTCAATCAAAGATTAGAAGGATGGAAGGGAGGATAAAGCAATGTTTATATCTCAATTGAGTGCTACATACACACACACATGCATACATACATGTTCTTAATGAAGAACAAAGGTCAATGATCCATTTCCCCATGATGGGTGGTAAAGTTATGATTCATTTATGTCTCACACAAAAATGGAACAATCGATTGTATATATTTTTTTATCACATGAACAAATACTATCGATATGAAAAGTGTTGAGCCAGCAATCATGGAGAATGTATATTGGATGTGTTTTAGCCCTAAAGTTCTCATTTTCTTTCAATGGCTAAATTAAGATATATGAAATCATGTGAATATGGAAAATATCTCCTTTTATGAGAATTTTCAAAGTCTTGACCATTTTTGTAAAGTTAAACAAATATCACTCAGAAATTTTGTTTGAGCAGATCTCTTAGTGTATTCATTTGAGTTTCCAAGGCTATAATGCAAATGGTGTATTCATTTGAATTTCGAAGGCTATAATACATATATCCTTATCTTCGGTCTCCTTTTTCATTGTAAATATCTCATTTTTAATGTGATCTTCAAAAAATAAATTATTTCCCTTTTCCAACAATAGTACTACTCAATCCCTTATTTCACACCAAACCATCTTAGCATTGTTAATCAACTTTTGAAAATCGTTAATGGAAAAATAACATCCCTCTGAATCAAACATTTCAATGAATTCTTGTAACTTTTGTTCAATTTCCTTGGAAATCTTAATCGGACTCTAAAAAGTATATTTTCTCTTCCAATGAAGAAATATTTTTAAAGATGGAATCAAGTTGTTGGTGAATGTTTCATTCCGTTGGTACTTCTAGTTTAGAGTCTCATGAATCAATATATCTCTACCTTCTAACTGAATGTGCACTTTCAACACATGCTTTTGTTGTTAAGATCATTGAATAATTATCATGGGCCATTTATTCAAATCTATCTAGAAAACACTGAGAACCATCACACTTTGAGCTATTGAGTTGCATTTTTTAGATTTGATAGTGAATAATAAACACTTCCCATAATAAGCCAAAATTCAACCTCCAATTCCTCATATAAAGCTTTGTGAAAAGCATATTTCCCTCTTAGGTGAAGCTTTAATGCCATAGAAATTGATTTTTTTGTACTATAAACAACCCCATAAAGGTGTTGGTCATTAGTTTGCATGTGGTGTAACAAAGCCATTGGATTGTCCGTCGAGCACTATTGTAAACTAATGTGTTGTGAGGGCTTAGATCCATTAAAGTTGGATTTGAGATTATTCAACAAGTGTTGTGGTGTGGTCTAGTAGTTATGACAATTGAGTTTCTAGCAAGAGATTGTGGGTTCAAGCCTTGCAAGACGTAGAGAAGTGAGAGGATTTTATTATATCCCAAGTCGTAGCTTGTAGAAGCTTTACTCGAGTTAATTGACACACTTCGAGCTCATGTAACTACATGATTGACACAATGGTGACTAGCCTGGACTCTCCTCTTGTGGAGAGAGCCATATATATAGGTACTTGGTGGGGAGGAGAGTCATTATGTCATCTCTTGGTCATCATCACTTCACCATTCTATGTTACTAGTATCAAAGCCATTTTGAGGTTTTGGTGTAGGCATTGTCGATTGATAGATTTCATGCATTTTATCATTATCTTCAGCTCTTGAGTCTTCTTACATGTTTCTTGGAAGGCTTCCAATTGTGCTGAGAGCAACCACCATAAGTTTATGCAGGTTTTTTGAGCCTAAAGAATGGAGTTTGTTGACACTTGCAGGTGTTTTTGGCTAGTGTTTGGGTTGTAAATTCAGCCTTTCAATGCTATTTTACTACATATATTGAGCACATACACATTATGTATGCTTTTGTGAATACTACTTATGTACATCCATGTTGTCATTAATATAGCAGTTATGTTTTTTTCATAAAGCCTTTGACATGATAAAGAGGGTCATGGTGAGGTATTCTTAACTGAGAGACACCTAGATGTCAGGGTCTCTTTGATGATGAAGCTGGAAGACTTATCGAGTTTTGCCATAAGAGATGTATGCTAGTTGTATATAGGTGCTCAATAAGCCTAGTTGGCTTAAGTGGTTATATGTAGTGGAGTCAGTGATTCTTTATGCAGGTTTACATGTCAGTACTCATAGTTTTATGAGTTTTTGCATTGATCATATGCCCATCTTATAGAGGAGACTCTCACAAAGTTTTCCTACATTTTAGATTTCCAACTATACAATGGTTGATGTTACTCCTTGACACACTTATTAGTGTGAGAACATACATTCTCACATAATCTCTTTGGTTGGTCATTGCTATTCATTGATCCATTTTCTTGGGAGAATCTACCAAGTCATGGTCATTTTCTTGAGCCTTGTTGGTGCTTGCACTCTTCTAGCTCCATTACTATTCTAGTCAATTCTCTATCATCGTGGCATAAGAGGTCTTAGGCACAACTGGTGGATCGGGGTCTATTGCTAGTGTTTCCAATAGGAGCTACAACTTGTAGGGCAAAGACCATTTTGAGATTTGAAAATTTGATGGCACAAATTGTTGGCGGTCAAGGCGGATTGAGTCATCAAGGGAGCATGAGGCAAGGAAGCCAGAGATAGCAGATTCAAAGAGAAGGTCAAGGAGGATGAAGTAGACAAGGAAGTCAATGAAGAACTGGAGAGTAGGCCTAATCATTTTTCTAGATCATGCATACAAAAAATAGTGATTTTTATCACTACACTTCATTGTAAATTCCACTTTTGGTAGAATAGACTCCATTTTGTTCAAATCGAGGAGTCTTCAACCTTGAGGAGTAGCAGAACAACCTATGTAACAAATTTCATAATTTTTCAAACTCGTTTGAGCCTCCAAAATAGCTTAGGGACCTATTTTTTAACTAGGCTGAACACTAGGTCTGAACAAGGCCAAAGCTAGTCAAAAAACTATAAAAAGAGATAGGAAGTTCATTTTCGTGGTTAGCTAGTGGGAGAGTGAACTTGTTCTTGAGAATTGTATACTTGCTTTAAGCTTTCTAATAGAAGATTCTATTCTCTCTCTCTCTCTCTCTCTCTCTCTCTCTCTCTCTCTCTCTCTCTCTCTCTCTCTTTGTGTCTTGCCTTGTGTGCACATGTGTGTGTATGTGTGTGCATGCTAGTGTGCTTTTCACTCGTGCAATCGTGCATCTCACTTGCTCAAGGTCATCATACCACCCTCACATCTCCACAGATTGATAATTATGAGGTAGATCTCCTGACATTGGTGCTTACCATTGTGCTAGAGTAAGACCAAATTTGGTGTCGTTGTTGGAGAGCAAGCTTTTGGGATGAGCATGTGATGGTAAGACATAGAGATTTGATGTTGGAATCATAGGTAATTCTCTTTTTTCTTTTCTTTTTACCTTCTTCATCATCGTCTCTACCATCCCTACTCACCCCCTACCTCCATCTCCATCTTCACAATATTCCATCTCCCTGGTCATATACTCACCTCGATTTCATTTCCCTCATTTCACTTATGAGAGAGAGCAAGAGAGCAATCTAGAGCATTGTGTGTTTTGTGTTTTCTTGAGCTTTTTGGTAGTACCAACATCAGAAGCAGCTTTAGTAGGTACAACAGGTCTATGCACACACCCCAAGATGAAGACCTCTGTCTATCGCGACAGACAAAAAGTTTTGGTATTTGGTGATTACAAGTTAGGCACGATAAACCGCACCATGAGCACATCACATATATTAAAATTTATTAAAAAATAGGTGTTATTTTTATCTATTGCGATAGACACAGTCCATCACGATAATCAGACTCCACAACATATTATGTCAATTGTCTATCAATGATAGACGATAGATAGAACCCCATGAAAGATAGTGTCCATCATGATGGACACCCTAGTCCATCACCATAGACTGAGTGTCCATCATGACAAACTGATTGTCCATCGTTATAGAGAGCCCACTGAACTCTTTGACCATTGCAATAGACACACATTATGAGAATTTTATCCATTGCAATAGACATCAATCACGATAGACTCTGCCCATCATGACATACACATTTGTCATGATAGACACACCTGCATGATAGACTCTATCCATCGGGATAGATAGAGCCTGTCCATCATGATAAACAAAAAATATAGGAATTTTTAGGGGTTGTAATTTTTGTCAAATTTTTGGCCTAATTTTTGGAATTTTGTAGATACATGGAACTTTGTGTAGAGGCTAAACAAGCTCATAATACTTGCCAAGCTCAAGAGAGTGAGTTCCAGGCAATTGAACACCAACAAGGGCATCAAGTGTGAGGTTGGAAGAATGATCAACCTCCTCGGTCAGTTTCCTAGCGGCTAAGTGAGATTAGTGAATTTGATTAATTTAGTGCTACAATATGCATGGACAAGTTCAAGAGCCTTTAGTTTCTCAAGTCCAAGGATAGAGTAAGTTAGAGCACAAAAAACCCTAATTGAAAGAAATATATATATATATATAATTGGATCGGGAGGGACATAAATTATGGTAAAAATTAATAGGTCATTTAAAGTTGGTATCAATCACACAGCTAGGTTGTGGGCTTAGAAGCTAAATGCCCTAATCAACCATTCATAATTGAACATCCAATGGTCAAATTCGAGGAGGGATCCTACATTGATAAGCAAGGAACCATGTATGTGGTTACAAGCTCACCTGATGGGACTGATGAGTTTGGAAAAATCATCCTTGAGTCTGAATTTGGAGACTTGGAGCAAGAAAACATGGGAAAAGAGATGGAGTAACAATTTATGAGTTCAAAGTCCTTGATGCCCCTCATAAGGTAATCTATTTAGATAACTCTTTCAAGAGGATGTTCATGGTTATGGAACTTGGTATACATGCCTACACGTGGAAGGGTGAACTTGTATTACCTTTGCCAAGATCGCATCGTCAACATAGAGCTGGATCTTCTCATGTCCGAGGTATTCACAAAGAGAAGACTCAAGAGCAACTAGAAGTGAGTTTCGCAAATCCCTCTAGAAGAGAGAGGTGAAGGTTAGATATCGACAAAGTTGATTAGGAGAGGCAAAGAGGACGTAGGCATCAGAGAGGCATGGATGAATTTCCCTTGCCTAGACCTAGAGAACACCCTAGGGTATTAAGACCTACCCAACTAGTAAATTCAATGAAGAATTAATTTGATGGCATGGGAGACCCTTACAACTATGTCATAGAGTTTAGACATGTCTTTAGGGCTGAATAGGTGGAAGATTTGTTCAATCAATATAATGCTTTTGGTCCAACTCTAAAGAATATAGAAAATGTGGTTTCAACCATTATATCAAGGTCAATTCAAGGACATCAGCCACTTCCTAGAATCCCTCATCACCGAGTTCTCTAAGAGCGGCATCAGACATGATACTTCATCCTTGATCCATAGCTTTGAACAGACACCCCAAGAGACAGTTAGGTTAGCAGGATGCATGTTTAGACAATGCATTAAGAGATGCTCAATTCCATAGCTACCAACACTAACCAAGCAAGTGGCATTGTTTTTAGGTGGCCTGTTAAGTGTGAAGTTATGATCATATGTATACTTGAAGGAACCTAGGACCATAGAGCAATGTCTGTGAATGTGTATCAATATCAAGGATAACTTGGGAGATGAGTTAGAAGTTTCAAATATCTACAAGGATTTGGATAGTTCTACTAGTTTCACATCAAATCCATCAACATCAATTGATGAATCAGCAGAAAAAGTAGCTTAAAAGTTAGGAGTCTCAAGTAGACAAGCTCCAAGGATGGTATCAATAAAACGATGTTATAA
This sequence comes from Ceratopteris richardii, assembly GCA_020310875.1. Lineage (NCBI taxonomy): Eukaryota > Viridiplantae > Streptophyta > Polypodiopsida > Polypodiales > Pteridaceae > Ceratopteris > Ceratopteris richardii. The sequence continues at coordinate 27,098,985 of CM035409.1, read as the reverse complement.
TTGCGGAGAAGACCACATGGCCAATGTTTGCCCCATAATGGCTCTCGATCAAGGGAACCATAATAGCGAGCACTACACGCTAGAAAGAAAGTATACTAACCACATTGCACAAGATTGCCCTTACAAAAAACAAGTGGCTAGACTAAACTACCAACAACCATATCAACAGTCAGGGAGATACCCAAACCAATACCAATAGTAACTATATGCCGCAACAACCTTACCAGCCTCAATACCAAGCTCAATAGAGAGTATGTGATCCTAATGTGTTGACAATGTACTACGCTCTCATTGTCTTTGAGCAACTATAGTAATACTGGGAAAGCTATGTTCATAGAGCAAATGTCTCCTTTGTGAGATTTGTCCAAAGTCTTTGTCGCCTTTTGGAAAGTTAATAGTGTTTGAAAGTGCACCACTTAAAAGTGATCAAAAGTTCCAAGTCTTGTATCAAGATAAGAAGTATGTGATGACATAGGATTCTACAGATCTCATCTTTCATCTAGAGGACTCCCATAATTTTCAAAGCTCCTTTCAATGAAGGTCAGAAGGATGAAAGGGAGGATAAAACTATGTTTATATCTCATCCTTTATATTGAGGATTGCATGCTTTTTCTTCCTCTTGTATTTTGTGTATGTTTCTAACAAGTTCCGTAGCTTACTTCTTCTCTTGCATGTAGACCTTATGGGATTTGTTTGTCAATGTTCAAATGAGTGCTACATACACACATGCATACATACACATTCTTAATGTAGAACAAAGGTCAATGATACATTTCCCCATGATTGGTGGTAAATTTATGATTCATTTACGTCTCACACAAAAATGGAAAATTTGATTGTATATATTTTTTATCACATGAACAAGTACTATCGATATGAAAAGTGTTGAGTCAATAATCATGGAGAATGTATATTGAATGTTTTTTAACTCTTAAGATCTCATTTTCTTTAAATGGATAAATTAAAAGATATGAAATCATGTGAATATGGAAAATATCTCCTTTCAGGAGACTTTTCAAAGTCATGACCAGTTTTGTAAAGTTAAACAAGTATCATTGAGAAATTTTTATTCAACAGATCTCATAGTGTATTCATTTGAGTTTCCGAGGCTGTAATACAAATGGTGTATTCATTTGAGTTTCCAAGGCTATAATACAAATATCCTTATCTCGAGTCTCCTTTTTCATTGTCAATATCTCATTTTTAGTATGGCCTTCAAAAAATATATTATTTCCCTTTTCCAACAATACTACTACTCAATCCCTTATTTCACACCAAACCATCTTAGCATTGCTAATCAAATTTTGATTCAAATTTTTCAAATCGTTAATGGACAAATAACATCCCTCTAAATCAAAAATCTCAATGAATTCTTGTAACGTTTGTTCAATTTCCTTGGAAATCTTTATCATACTCCTAAAAAGTACATTTTTTGCTTCCAATGAAGAAATATCTTTCAAGATGGAATCAAGTTGTTGATGAATGTGTCATTTCATTGGTGCTTCTAGTTTTGAATCTCTTGAATCAGTATATCTCTATCTTCTAATTGAATGTGCAGTTCCTACAATCTACCAATTATTTCATATGATGAACTTTGATGCATTCCAAGCTCACCCTATAATTTGGATATTTGCTTCCTAGCATCTTCTAACATCACAACCTACCTTTTTATTTCTATTACACGAGAACTCAATTTGGTGTTTTCCTTTAAAGATTTGTGATTGTAGATTTTCATTCATCTAGGATTATTAAAAAAAAAGCTCTCTTCAAATCCTCTTGTGAAAAGTTATAGGTTTCATTGCTACACTCTTCCATTTCAACAATACCTTTTCTTTTGAATCTTAAAGCTTGATGAGGCGTTATTGGAGCATTTTCCTTAACTAGTCCAAGAGGTGCAAATAACTTATTTAAATATTGCAATTGTGTGATAGGTGCCATTTTAAAATTAGAAATAACATATAATGGAGTTCAAAAGATTTCAATAGAACGTGAAACCTCTAATAATACTATAAAAAGTATTTTTCTCTGCATGTTGAAGTCATGCCATAAAGAAAGCCCTAATCTTTGTTGATTTATCCTTCAATTTAATTTTTTGAACGAATTCATGACAAATCCAATCATAGAACATTGTGGCATAATTTATTTCAACACATGCTTTTGTTGTTAAGATCATCGAAAAATTATCATGGGCCATTTATTCAAATCTATCTAGAAAACATGCCCGTTCTAAGAACCATCACACGTTGAGTTATTGAGTTGCATTTTTAAGATTGGATATTAAATAATAACAACTTCCCATAATAAGCCAGAATTAATCCTCCAAATTCATCTATAGCTTTGTGAAAATCATATTTCCCTCCTAGGTGAAGCTTTAATACCATAGAAATTCATTTTTTTGTATTATAAACATCCCCATAAAGGTGTTTGTCATTAGTTTGCATGTGGTGTAACAAAACTACTCGATTGCCCATAGAGCACTATTATAAAGTAATGTGTTGTGAGGGCTTAGATCCATCAAAGTTGGATTTGAGATTATACAACAAGTGTTGTGGTGCGGTCTAGTGGTTATGACAATTGACTTTCTCGCGAGAGATTGTGGGTTCAAGCCTTGCAAGACGTAGGGAAGTGAGAGGATTTCGCTATGTCCCAAGTAGTAGCTTTTAAAAGCTTCACTCGAGTTAATTGAGGCACTTTGAGCTCGTGTAACTACATGATTGACTCAAGGGTGGCTAGCATGGACTTTCCTCTTGTGGAGAGAGCCATATATATACGTACTTGGTGGGGAGGAGAGTCATTATGTCATCTCTTGGTCGTCATCGCTTCACCATTCTATGTTACTAGTATCAAAGCTATTTTGAGGTCTTGGTGTAGGCATTGATGATCGATGGATTTCGTGCGTTTTATCATTATCTTCAGCTCTTGAGTCTTTTTAAATTTTTCTTGGAAGGCTTCCATTTGTGGTGAGAGCACTCACCAGAAGTTTATGCAGGATTTTTGGGCCTAAAGAATGGAGTTGATTGAAACTTGCATTTGGTTAGTGTTTGGGATGTAAATTCAACCTTTGAGTGCTACTTTACTGCATATATTGAACACATACATACTATGTATGCTTTTGTGGATATTGTTTATGTATGTTCATGTGGTCATTAATAAAGCAGTGACATTTATTTCATAAAGACTTTGACATGATAAAGAGGGTTGTGGTGAGGTTTCCTTAATTAAGAGACACCCAAATGTCAAGATCTCTTCAGTGATGCAAGTGGAAGACTTACCCAGCCTCATCATAGATGTATGCTAGCTGTACATAGGTGCTCGATAAGCATAGTTGGATTAAGTGGTTATATGCAGCAGAGTTAGTGATTCTTTATGCATTTTTACATGTCTCTGTTCATACTTTTGTGATTTTTTGCATTGATCATATGCTCAAAGAGGGAGACTTTGGCAAATTTTCCCAGCTTTTAGATTTTCAATTATACAGTGGTTGACTTTACTCCTTGAAACACTTATTGGTAAGAGAACATACATTCTCACATAATCTCTTTGGTTGGTCATTGTTATTCATTGATCCATTTTTCTGAGGAGAATCTACCAAGTTCTCTTAAAATTTGACACTTGGTCATTTTCTTGAGATTTATTGGTGCTTGGACTCTTCTAGCTCCATTACTATTTTAGTCGATTCTCTATGATCATGGCATCAGAGGTCACATGCACATCTGGTGGATTTGGGTCTAGTGGCAATTTTCTAAGAAGATCTATAACTTGCATGGCAAAGACCATTTTGAGATTCAAAAATTTGATGGTGCAAATTATTAGCGGTCAAGGTGGATCGAGTGGTCAAGGGAGCATGAGGCAAGGAAGCCGAAGATAGGAGAGTCAAAGAGAAGGTCAAGGAGGACCAAGCAGACAAGGAAGTCAATAAAGAACTAATCATTTTTGTAGATCATGCATACAACAAATAGTGATTTTCATCACTACACTTCATCATAAATTTCGTTTTTGGTAGAATAGACTTCGTTTTGTTAAAGTTAGGTAGTCCTCAAGCTTGAGGAGTAGTAGAACAACCTATGTAGCAAATTTCATAATTTTCCAAACTCATTTGAGCCTTTAAAATAGCCTAAGGACTTATTTTTTAGCTAGGCCAAACATTAGGTCTGAACAAGACCAAAGCTAGTAAAAAAATTATAAAAAAGCACTAAGAAGCTCGTTTTTGGGGTTAACTAGTGGGAGAGTGAATTTATCCTTGAGCATTGTATACTTGCTTTGAGCTTTCTAATAGAAGATTCCATTTTATCTCTCTTTGTCTTCCCTTATGTGTGCATGTGTGTGTATGTGTGCACATGCTAGTGCGTGTTTCACTCATGCACTTATGCAATTTCACTTGCTCAAGGTCATCATACCACCCTCACGTCTTTGTGGATTGGCAATTACAAGGTAGATCTCCTCATGTTGGTGCTTACCATTGTGCTAGAGTGACACCAAGTTTGGTATCATTGTTAGGGAGTGAGCTTCGAGGACAAGAATGCAATGGTAAGATGTAGAGATTTGATGTTGGAATCACATGTTATTCTCTTTTTTATTCACTTTTTACCTTCTTCATTATCGTATCTACCATCCCTACTCGGCCCCTACCTCCATCTCCATCTTCACAAAATTCCATCTCCTTGTTCATATAATCACTTCCATTTCATTTCCCTCATTTCACTTGTGAAAGAGAGCAAGAGAACAATCTAGTGCATTGTGTGTTTTGTGTTTTCTTGAGCTTTTTGGCAGGTATCAACATGAACAATATTGTGAGCAGGTATCACAACTCTGTGCATGCACCCTTAGACTAAGACCTCAATTTGTCACGATAGACAAAAAGTTTTGGTATTTGGTGAATAAAAGTTAGGCACAATAAATTGCACCATAAGCACATCACAAATCATTAAAATTTATTAAAAATAGGCATTATTTTTGTCTATTGTGATAGATGTAGTCCATCGTGACATACATATTCCATGACAGGCTATCTCTATAGTATGTTGGTGATAGATGACAGATTGACCCCCATGATAGATAGTTTCCATCATGACAAACACCCTAGTCCATCATGATAGACTAATTGTCCATCATGACAGACTGATTGTCCATCATGAAAAACATCCTATCAAACTTTTTGACCATCGTGATAGACACACATTACAACAATTATGTTCATCGCGACAGACACCAACCACAATAGGCTTTGTCCATCATGATAGACCAATATATTGCAATAGACCTTTCCATCATGATAGACCTATCCATCACATTAGACAAACCCCCACGATAGATTCTATCCATCATGATAAACATGAAAAAATCAAGAATTTTTAGGGTTGCAATTTTTGTCAAATTTTGGCCTAATTTTTGGAATTTTGCAGATACTTGGCACTTCATGGAGAGGCAAAACAAGTTCATAATACTTGGCAAGCTCAAGAGTGTGCATTCCAGGCAATTGAACATAAAAAAGGGCATCAAGTGCGAGGTTGGAAGAACTCTCAACCCCTTCAACCAATTTCCTATTAGTTTAGTGTTGCGATAGGCATGGACAGGTTCAAGAGCCTTTAATTTCTCAAGTCCAAGGATAGAGTAAGTTAGAGCATGAAAAACCCTAATTGAAAGAGAAAAATATATAAATGGATTGAAACAAATATAAAGTACGACAAAACTTAAGTGCTCTTGATGACACATAGATAAAGACAAGAAAAATACACCAAAAAGAAATTAAAACGAACAAGTTATTGATACTCATGAGCATAACAACTTGGTTGTGCTTGGGTGATTAGGCAAACAATCAAAGCATATGAACCTTAGGTCAAGTAGACACCTAGGATGGGATATACAAAGCATCAAGTCATCTAAAGCTAGCATCAATCACACATTTAAGTCGTGAGCTCAACAACTAAGTGACTATCCTTACGTATTGAGCTAAAAAAGTGATTCAAAAATGTATTTTAGCATGGAAAGACCCATAGGTAGTTTAGGGATAGCTTATTTACAGGCTTTTGAAGGTCCTTATAAGACTTAGTTAGAGTACATAAGAACCAACCAATTAGGTGCTTGCATCTATGAGGATGGCTTATGGTGGTTAGTGGCCCAACTCAAAAACCTTGATCAACCCTTCTAATTGTACATCTAGTGGTCAAATTCCAAGAGAGATTCTACATTGATAAGCAATGAACCATGTACATGGTTACAAGCTCACTTGATGGGACTGATTAGTTTGGAATAATAATCGTTGAGTCTGAATTAGGAGACTTGGAGCGGGAAAACATGGGAAAAGAACCTAGTACACCTCGTGGCAAGTCAATCCTATCAAGGTTACACCATAATGGATCCCCCATGATAATAAAAGCATAGATCTTTTCTTGAATAGGGATACTAATGAAGCATTCTAAAGGTTCAAGCCTGACAAACTGAGTGAGCTTGATGGAGTAAAAATTTATGGGTTCAAAGACCTTGATGCCCCTATGAAGGTAATCTATTTAGATAAATCTTTTGAGAGGATGTTCATGGTTATGGAACATGGTAGACATGCCTACAGTTGGAAGGGTGAACTTGTGATCTCTTCATCAAGATTGCATGGTTCTCATGATCAACATGGAGCTCGATCTTCTCATGTCCTAGGTATTCACAAAGAGAAGACTTGAGAGTGACCAGATGTGAGTTTCACAACCTAACTTGTGGACACACATAACTAACCAGATGCTAGAAATAGCTAAGCCCCAATCTCAAGTAGGATCACATAAGACAATACGAGAGATACCCTTGGACAAGATAGGTGATATGAGTGAAGGAGAAGAAGGAAACACCTATCTTCTTATCACTTATCAGGTCTATGCAACAAAATCTTTTTTAGATTCGGGAGCAATAGTCACTATTTATACCACTTCTTGCTGAAAACAATGTGGCAAGACAACTCTTAGAACAACTAGAATGAAGGTTCAAATGGTTGACAGACATATTGAGAAGCCATTAGGGTTTCTAGAAGGGATAACTCTCACTACATGTGCTGTTGACTTTGAACACACTTTTGCCATATATGATTTTGATAAAAATCATGTCTATGAGATGATTTTAGGTAGACCCTTCATTAGACTGTTGCAAATAGTGCAAGATTGGGGAACCAATTCCTTGCACTTAGAGCATCTAGGTGTGACCACTAAAGTCAATCTCAATGACTATTCCTATAAAGATGTACCCCCTTGCAATGGAACCCAATCCATAGAACATTAGACGAGATCAATTCAGTGCATTCCATAGGGTCATAACCTTCTTGGATGCACAAGGGTGCTCACTTATGGATGTGTAAAGTTTTAGTGGAGGAAGAGAAAAGGTTAAGCTCTAGAAATGTAAGTGCTAACGAGAACCCTAGATCTATTCAAGACCTAGCCTATGCACCTATGCCATTCCCTAATGAGGAGTTTAAACCCATGGTTGGGCAGAAATCTTAGCCATGATGGACATAATTGTCAATGAAGAGCAGTGGACCCCCCATTGTGATGAAGATGGCTATGACATTTCAATTTTTACCATAGAATCACTCATGTTTGAACTAGTATCTTTGCATTTTGTGTGATGTCATTTGGACTCATTTATGCTTCGACAACATTTCAAATGTTAATGTGTCATGTGTTTAAGGAATTCTTGCGGAAGAACTTAGAGGTCTATGTTGATGACTTGTGTGCTCATTCCGACACTAGATATACACATATCCCAATGTTTAAACAAATCTTTGATGAATGTCGAGAATATCAGATCTACTGGAACCCAAAAAAATGTGTTTTCATGGGGTATAGGTGTGGGCAAGATGGATACCTAAGACTGTGTCCATGAAAGTGAATCTCGAAACATCTTAAAAACTACAAACCAAGGTGTTGCAGGAGGGAACTTTGGATCAAAATAAGTGATCAAAGCAATTACGTTCTCAGGTCTATGTTGGCCAACCCTTCATATGGATGTTCATATCTACGTGATGCGATGTGACACATGTCAGAGGACACAAGATCCTATACACAAGGATGAGATGCCATTGAGACCATGATGGGAGGATGTGCATTGCCTAAGTGGGGAATAGACTTTGTAGGTCCTATTAACCCTCCGACTAAGAGTTCACATGCTAAGTATATAATTGTCGCGATAGATTATTTGACTAAATGGGTTGAGGTAAAAGCAACTAAAAAGAACGATGTACACACAACAACAAAATTTTTATTCAAAAATATATTCATGACATATGGATTATCGATAGAGTTGGTAAGTGATCGTGACACTCACTTCCTAAATGAGGTCGATGAGTATCTTTTACAAGAATTCATTGTCGTTCACAAGAAGTCTGTCCTATATCACCCACAAGCAAATGGACAAGTTGAGAGCATGAATAATATCCTATGCACTGTGTTAACTGAGCTCGTTAATAACGAACACTCTACCTTGGACAACTAGCTTCAACATGCCATTTGGGCATATCGAGTTGCCCACAAAACTGTTGGAGTTAGACCTGTGCAGGAGCACGCGAACAACACAAGGAAGAAGAAGAAGCTTGGAGCACAAACACACAATACTGAATGTATTACTAGAGAATGTACAAAGACAAGTAGCCCATTAGGGCAATAGGCGTATATACAAGCTGGGGGAAAAAAACCTCCTAAAGAGGGAAAAAAGTGCCCCGACAGTCCTAGTGTGTTCACACACATCGCTACCTAAATATATCAACAAATCCCCCCTGGGAGTGATGCGGTGAACAAGGAGCTTGCACTCATGTATAAGGAAGTGCCAAGCTATGTGGAAATCACTCCACAAAAGGAAGTAAGCCCAAAGCTTTGCGGAAAGCTTCAAACTTCTCCCTAGGCAGAGCCTTCGTGAAAAGGTCTGCAATGTTCTCCTGCGTGGGCACATATGCCAAGCTGATCTCCCCAGCAGAGAACCTCTCCCTGACATAGTGATAAAGCACCTCAATGTGCTTAGTGCGAGCATGGAACACAGGGTTCCTCGCAACTGCCAATGCGCTCTGACTGTCAGTGAAGATGGTGGTGGCAGAAGACTAGCCAACACCCAAATCAGCCATAAGGCATCTGAGCCACACACACTCAACAGTCGCTGTGAAAGCTACCCTATACTCAGCCTCACAACTGGAAGTGGCCATAGTAGGATGCTTCTTGCTCAACCAAGATATACATGAGGTACCAAGCATGAAGCAAAAACCACTAGTGGACACACGAGTGTCATAGCAACCAGCCCAGTCTGAGTCAGAAAAAGCATGCAAATCTGGCGGTAGTGATCCCCCCTTGGGATAAAACAACCCAAGTAGCCGAGTACCACTCAAGTAGCGAAAGATGCGGTTAACCGCCTTCCAATGCGTGACTCCTGGGCAATGCATAAACCTGCTCATCTGTGAGACAACAAACTGAATATCTGGCCGAGTAATGCATAAGTAAATCAAGCATCCAACAGCTTGCTGATAGAGAACAACATCAAATGCATCTCCAGCATCATGAAGACTCAATCCTAAACCTGTCTCCATAGGAGTGGCAATAGGCTTACAGTCTTCAAGGCCAAAACGCTGCAATAATGTGTCAATATATTTCGTTTGACACAAAGCCATTCCACCATCAACTTGCATAATCTGAATGCCCAAATAGTGATGCAAATGCCCCAAATCAGACATCTCAAATGAGGCATGCAAATAAGCCTTGAAATCAGCAATATGCTTCTCAATAGGACCAGTGAGCAACATGTCATCAACATAGACAACAATGATCAGAAGCACATTATTAGCACGCTTAACATATAAGGTGCTTTCAGTTGGACTGTTCACAATACCATGTGTAACCAGATAGGCATGTATCTTCTCATACCAAGCACGTGGTGCTTGCTTTAAACCATATAATGCCTTCTTTAACCTGCACACCTGGTTTTCATGCCCTTTCTGCAGAAAGCCACGAGGCTGAAAAACGTACACTTCTTCATGCAAGTCACCATTCAGAAATGTTGTTTTAATGTCCAACTGATGTACATTCCAGCCATGATGGGCTGCAAGTGCACAAATGCTCCGAACAGTAGTCATACGGCATGTAGGTGCAAAGGTCTCATCAAAATCAATGCCTCTTTCCTGCGCATAACCCTTTGCAACAAGTCTAGCCTTATACCTGTCAACTGTACCATCAGGTTTACGCTTCAGCTTGTATACCCACTTAGTGCTAATGGCCTTCTTGCCAGGAGGCAAGTCACATAAAGACCATGTACCATTCTTCATTATAGCATCATATTCAGATTACATGGCAGCCATCCAATTTTCTGAATTCTGTGCTTCATCAAAAGAAACAGGCTCATTCTCATCACAGAGACTAGACACAGCCATAGCATAGCAATCTGATGCAAAGGAGGCACTATGAGAGCCTGAAAGAGTACAATATGACAAAGGTGCATCTAATTTGTTGTCACGCAAAGTCTGCACCAGCCATTTTGGCATAGTTTTTGCCTGCTCAATATCAGCTCTTTCATCAACAAGTGCATCATGTAAATCTGCATCAGAAATAGAATGATCTGCATCATCATATGAAACCTGCAAAGGCTGAGAAGTTGCCTCATTAGGACCAGCACTAGACTGTCCACCTGTAAAAAGAGGCATCAACGTATCATACATGTCTTTGGAGCTAACAGATGTCTCCTTAGTACATGAAAGCAATGGCTGAATAGCATCTTCCACAAAGACAACATCACGGCTAACCAGAATGCGTTTAGTCTGTGGATGATACAGATGATAGCCTTTACTTTCAGAACTGTACCCAACAAAAATACATTTTACTGCTTTATCATCCAATTTTCTGTGATGTTGTTCAGGCAAGGACTTTGAGACCGACTCAGCTAGTTAAGTCCATGAAGAACTACTTCGATGGCACTGGAGATCCATACGATCATGTGGCTGAGTTTAGGCAAGTCCTGAGAGCTGAACAAGTGGAGGATCTATTCACGTAGTACAATGCCTTTGGTCTGACCCTTAGGAACACTGCCCTGACATGATTTCAGCCACTAAATGAGAGGCAGTTCAGGAGCATAGACCAACTCCTAGAGGCTTTCATTATTGAATTCTCTAAGAGTGGCATAAGGCATAATACCTCCTCGCTGATTCACAACTTCAAGCAAACCCCTCAAGAAACCGTGAGACTTGCAGGAAGAAGATTTAGGCAATACTTAGAAAGATGCCCTGTTTCGGAGCTACCCACACCAACTAAGCAAGTGGCTTTATTTTTGGATGGATTGCTAAGTACCAAATTGAGATCTCATGTGTACCTGAAGGACCCTAGGACCATTGAAGATTGTGTACGCATGTGCATTGACATTGAAGATAACCTAGGGGAGGAGTTAGAGCTTTCCAAGATATACAAAGACTCGGATAGTGCTTCTAACCTCTCTTCCACGCAACCCACATCGATTGAGGAACTTGCAGAGAAAGTAGCTCAGAAATTAGGTGTCACTAACAAACAAATCCCAAGGTTTGCCCCTGTGAAAAGGTGCTATACTTGTGGTGGCGACCACATGGCGAATGTATGTCCCATTATGGCTCAACCCCAAGTTAATCCTAGTAGCCAGTATTGCACCATAGAACGGAGGTACACCAATCACACCGCGCAAGATTGCCCATACAACAAGCAGGCGGTTAGGCAACCCTACCCTCAGCCATACCCTCAGCAGGGAAGATACCAGAACCCGTACCCTCCACAGCCATATGGCAGGCCACAACAACCTTATCAGCAACCATACCAAAACCAACAAAGGCCCCAGCCTGTGTTAGCACAACAACCCCCTGCCCCAGCTAATGTGATCCCAGTAAAATATGCAGCAGCAGAAGAAAACCTGAATAGAGCTATAGTCCCTGTAACCCCACTGCTTTCCGAAAGTGACCCCAGTGACCATAGCTTTGATTCTACACATGTCGATAGTCCCCATGCTTACTACATGCAATCTCCTGAACATGGTGAGTCCTACTACAGTGAGGAACCGAGTGAACCTAGTTGGGAGTCAGATTACACAAACGTCATGTATACGAACCCCAATCCTAAGCCTCAACCTAGGCAGGTAAGACCCCCATTCCCTAGAGGACCATGCTACAGATGTCAGGGAGATCACCTCATTCGTGATTGTCCCTTACCTCCACTCACACAACCCCAGTCAGTAACAATTCAGGGCTTTTGCCAAGAATGTGGAAAGGAGCATCTTTTACGAGATTGCCCTAAGAATCCTAATAATATGCCAAAAATTACTCCTATTAACGTTATTGGGTTAGTGGTAGAGTCCACAGGAAGTGTCACTTCCACTACACCTGTGCAAGTGATCACTAGAGCTCAAGCATTGCAGCAAAACCAAGGGGTAGACCAGGAGAAGAGCCCAGACGTTAGTGAAACAGAGAGCATGACAAAGAAGAGGACTAGAGCTTGGAGAGATAGCCGTGAAAGAATGAAACGGCAATGGGCAAAAAAGATGAGTGAACTCGAGGAAAGCCTCAGAGAAACAAAGGCCAGGATAACTGAACTCACATCTCAAACTCCCTCTCACACTACCCCACCTCCACCATTCCCAATTCCATCCGACCCGCCACCTTCCGACCCACCTCAACTAATTCCACCACCCCCTAGAGTAGGATCAGTCCTAGCAAATCCCACTGCCGAAGACCTTAATATGATGCTTAAAGCATATCAGGCCAGAATCCAAGAAGGGCCAAATGTAACTGATCATGAAAAGTGTTACCCAAGAGCAGAACTAGAGTTAGAACGAACCAAAATTTGTGCTAAGAGGGTGGAATTGGCTCAGACCATGTTTGAGGCCAGTCGCCTATTTAACATCTCTAGTTCAGCGAAGACACAGTTGCACTTTGATGGACTGTTAGAAAGAATAGAGAAGCTGATTGCACAATCAGAAAAGGAACCCGCCTCTCAACACAAGGACAAGGCAAGTGAAAGATTAAGCATTCCTGCTCAGGAAGCCTATGTGCTTGAAGCCTATGTGCCTAACTCTACGGAGCCAGACACATCATCTTCTATGAATCGATTCACACCAGAATTCCTACGCGAGATTCAAGAAGATAAATGGGCTAAAGAGAGTGAAGTCCCTCCTCCTATTGAACTTGTGGATGATGCACACGACCGATTCCCACAAGACATCCCATCCATTTATGGGGAGCAGGAGAGCACCCAATCTCAAGAAAGATTAGACTTCGAGTCTAATTCTCTACAAGAATTACCCCACTTCACAGGCCCATGGGAAGCTAAGTCTACTTGTATGAGAGCACCCACGGTCATGGTACGAAATGAGGACTCAGTCTTACCTAGGAACACAGAGGTAGTGAAAAACACTAAAGTGCAGTGCAATCTCAAGTTAGAAGAGTTACTCAAGGTTAGACCTGAATTATGGAAACATGTCGCCAAACAAGTACCAGAGATAGCAAAACCTCGTTCCCAGGTAGGATCCCAAAGGACGGTGCCAGAGATACCCTTGGATAAGATAGGAGATATGTGTGAAGGTGAAGAAGGGAACACCTATCTTCCCATTACCTACCAGGAGTACACCACCCAAGGCAATTTTGGACTCAGGTGCAGGAGTTGCAATTGCCACCACTTCCCTATGGAAGCGTTGGGGCAAGCCAGCACTCAGGCCAACGAGAATGAAATTGCAGATGGCCAATGGTCATATTGAGAGACCCTTAGGATTGCTAGAAGGAATAACTCTCACCACCTGTGGTGTCGAGTTTGAGCATACATTTGCTATATGTGACTTCAGCAAAAATCATGCCTATGAGATGATTTTGGGAAGACCATTTATGCGACAGTTGCAAGTGGTACAGGACTGGGGAACCAACTCGTTGTATTTGCAACACTTAGGTGTTACAACCAAAGTAAATCTCAAAGATTACTCTCATAGAGATGTACCTCCCATCTAATGGAATCCCATCCATAGAGCCAAAGATGATACAGAATCGGTGCATTCCATAGGGTCAGGATCCTCATGGATGCATGAAGACACTCACTTATGGATGTGTAAGGTAGCAGTAGAAGAAGAGAAGAGAGAGAAAGCCAGAGAGGTAGGTGCAAAAGAAAACCATAGATCAATTCAAGACCCAGCCTATGCACCTGTAGTCTTTCTTGATGAGGAATTTGAACCTCACGGCTGGGCAGAAATCCTAGCAACAATGGATGTAGCCATCAATGAAGAACAATGGACACCCCACTGTGATGAGGATGGCTATGACATTTCAGTTTTCTCCATAGAGCCAATCATGGGAGAGGCAGTATTAGAAGAGTGCGAACCTAGCCCTGATGCATTTGAGGATGCAAGTGACTCTGATCTAGAGTCAATCATTATGGACCCACCATTTGCATCAGATGAAGAATACTTCCATGAAGTAGAATTTCAACCCCAAAGGCATGGAGAGCTTACAAATGATGTAAGATTAGCCACACATGTGACCCCGAAGGAAGAAGGAAAGAAACGAAAGAAGAAAGAAGTCTCACCAGAAGAGGAAGAATCTTTGTTTGAGGTCCAAGAAAATTTTAAGAAGTACGAGATAGACGACAGGAGAGTCATGATAAGAATGCCTAAACGAGAGGCGCAATCAGGAGAGGCCTATGATAACAAAGAAACCACCAAGAAAATAGTAGTGGCCCTAGAAGAAGGAGAGGAGAGATGCACGTACATAGGCCATGACCTAACAGAGGAAGAAGAGCATGCGTTAATAGCCTTGCTAAGAGAATACAGAGATGTATTCGCTTGGAGTTACAAGGATTTGAAGGGTGTGACCCAGACATATGCTCACACACCATCCCCATGACTTCAGATGCTAAACCTTCTAAGCAAAAGCCCTATACATATAACGATAATTACGCTGCCAAGATTAAAGAGGAGATAGATAGACTGGTTGAAGCTGGATTTATCTATGAAATTGAGCACACTGAGTGGGTATCCCCCATCGTAGTGGTGCCCAAGAAGAATGGCAAGCTGCGTGTATGCATTAACTTGAAGAAGGTCAATGCAGCCACAATTCGAGATAACTATCCGCTTCCCATCACAGAACATCTCTTGGAAAGAGTAGCAGGCAAGGAAGTGTATAGCTTCCTTGATGGATTTTCGGGTTACAATCAAGTAGCCATAGCTCCGGAAGATCAGCATAAGACGGCTTTTGCCACTGAATGGGGCATATTTGCCTTTAGAGTAATGCCATTTGGGCTTCCCAATGCACCAACAACCTTCCAGAGGCTGATGTGCCATGTATTTAAAGAGTTCCTGAGGAAGAACTTGGAAGTCTATGTTGATGATCTTTGTGCTCATTCCAACATTAGACAAACTCATATTCCTGAACTCAAACAAATCTTTGACAAATGTAGAGAATATCAAGTCTGCCTGAACCCAGAAAAGTGCGTTTTTATGGTCAGGCAAGGCAAGATTCTAGGACACATAGTGTCAAAGAATGGCATTTCCACTGATGAAGAGAAAGTGAGAGCCATAGCCGAGCTTCCAAGACCAAGGAATGTCAAGGAAGTACAAGCTTTCATGGGACATTGTGGTTACTACCGCCGGTTCATTCACATGTATGCTGTCATTGCAAAGCCCATGTACGGACTTCTGACAAACTTTGAGTGGACTGAGGAATGTGAGAATTCCTTCAATGAGCTTAAACGAAGATTATGCTCAGCACCAATCTTGACCACACCAGATTGGAACAAGTCATTCCATGTTCACGTGGATGCATCCAATTATGCTATTGGATGTGTGCTTGCAAAACCTATTGGTGAAGGTAATATGGATCTTCCAATTGCCTATGCTAGTCGACAATTGAATGCAGCTGAACAAAATTACACCACTACTGAAAGAGAAGGCTTAGGCATGGTGTATGCGGTTAAAAAGTTTAGACATTATCTGCTTGCAAATAAGTTTAAATTTTTTACTGACCACCAAGCATTGTTATATCTCGTGAACAAGCCATGCAATACAGGAAGATTAGTAAGATGGTTTCTCTTGCTAATGGAATATGATTTTGAGGTTGTGGTAAGGAAACGGAGGACTCATTTGAGAGCGGATCATCTCTCTAGGCTCACATCTGGAGAAGCCCCACAAGGAGTGTCAGATGACCTTCCTGATGCTTACTTGTTTAATTTGGAAGTGGTGCCGCAGTGGGCTAAGCCATTGGTACCAGTGTTAACATATGGACCTAACCACCCAGTAATAGCCACACAGAATAGAGAGGTAGTAAAAGCCCAAAAGTACCACATCATGGCTGGAAGTATGTACAAGCACACAGATCAAGGAATCTTGGCTTGTTGTGTAGAAGAGGACGAGTATGCGAAGTGGTTGCAATTAGCACATGTAGGTGCATTAGAGCAACACTACTCAAAACAACGAACCTTACAGACCCTAAGGAGACTCGGAGTGCATTGGCCAACTATGGAAGCGGATGTCCAAGGGTTGTGCAAAGAATGCCCAATCTGTCGCACTAAACCACCGGTGGAACATGCCACTCTTTATCAAGTGTCCATAGTGCCAGATTGGAGTGAACCACTAGTATCCTTCCTAAGGACGAAAACATGCCCTCCAGACATGACTCTGGCAAGGAAAAGGAGTTTAGAACAAGAGGCCCAGGATTACTCTCTCATTGGCGATAATCTATACAAACGTGGTAAAGACGGTTACTTGAGACTATGTGTCCATGAGAGTGAGTATCTCAAGATCTTGGAAACTACTCACCAAGGTGTAGCAGGAGGACACTTTGGACCAGATCGGGTGATCAAGGCAATACTATTTGCAGGCTTCTGGTGGCCGACCCTTCACATGGATGCACATACCTATGTGAAACGGTGTGATGTCTGTCAGCGAACTCAGTATCCTATACGCAAAGATGAGATGCCACTGAAACCTATGATGGGTGGACGTGCATTCTCTAAGTGGGGAATAGACTTTGTAGGCCCTATTAATCCCCCAGCTAAGGGTTCACATGCTGAATATATCATTGTGGCCACGGATTATCTCACCAAGTGGGTGGAGGTAAAAGCTACGACAAAGAACGACGCTCAGACAACTGCTAAATTCTTGTTTGAAAATGTATTCACAAGATATGGGCTACCTATAGAGCTAGTAAGTGATAGAGGCACTCATTTCTTGAACGAAGTGATTGAAAATCTACTCCAAGAATTCTTGGTAGTTCATAAGAAGACTGCCCCCTATCACCCTCAAGCTAATGGACAAGCCGAAAGCACCAACAAGATCTTATGCAATGTACTGACAAAATTAGTGAACACTAAATGCTCTGATTGGGACAAACAGCTACACCATGCTGTTTGGGCATACCGAGTCGCATACAAAACGGTACTCCAAGCCACCCCCTTTCAGATGGTATTTGGCCAAAATGCGGTGCTACCCTTGGACTTCTTGATACCTACATTGAAAGTAGCACAAGAGCACGAATGGACGGGTCATGAACTCTCCTCTAGACTTTTTGACCTTGAACGATTAGGAGAAACAAGACTGAGAGCAGCTGCAGGGATATATGCAGCTAAGAAGAGACAGAAGGCATACTTTGATGCCCATGTGAAGGACAAGGGCTTGAAAGCAGGAGATCTAGTTTTAGTCTACACATTGAAACAACACGCAAGGAAGCTAGAGAAGAGAGGCCACGGACCCATGATCATTAACTGAATCTCAACAAGTGGAGCAGTGCAACTAGCCACATTAGAAGGCGATGTTCTCCCAAGTTACATTAGTGGATGCAGAGTCAAGTTGTATCAGGAACCTCTCACAGAGGAAATGCTAAGTCGACTCAATATTGCTAAGAAACGCAAAGAGGAAGAAAAGCGAATTCAAGAAGAAGCTCAAGCAGAAGCCCTAGAGCGCATACGGAGAATGAAATTAAGAAGACAAGGTAGAGAGCAACCTGTGCCAGATGCATATGCAGATCCAGGATATCACGTGGCTATGTGTGAAGTTTCAGGTGTTAGCTCACATAGGATAACTGATCGACGTCCTTTCATAACCTTAGATATAGGACAAGGAAAGAGTGCAAGAACTGTAAGAGCCTTGATTGACTCAGGTGCAGCCACTAGTGCTGTTAAATTGTCTTACTGTCAAGAGTTGCAATTAACTGTCAATCCTGTGGAAGCATATCTCATAGGATTGGGAGGCGTGGAAACCCCTTGCATGGGCGAGGTGGAACTTCCCCTCTATATTCATGATGAGGCAATGACAGTTAAAGTACTAGTATGTCAAGATGAGGACCTCACTGAACCCCTTGTCTTAGGTCAAGACTGGATCTATGACCAAGCAGTCAACTTAAACCTAAGAAGTGGACTTCTTCAGGTATGGGTGAATCAGACTAGAATTACAATTGAGTTAAATAATGGAGCACTCAAGGAACTAGGAAAGACACGGACTCGTGGTCCCTCCAGGGGTGCACATGAAGTTGAACATGCTGTTCTTGTCCAAGGCTATGTGATGCAGAAGAATGAAGATCTCAAAGAAGGAGTCAGAGCCACAATGGAACTCTCTTCTTTTCCAAAGGCCAGAAGGAGGCAGCAACTAAGGGCAGATCAATCATTGAAGACTCTCCAGGCAAGAGACCAAAAGAACGCGCGAAGCAGAACAACTCAGCCGATGAAACAAATGTGGGTGCGGAAAGACGAGCTGCCGACCGTAACTAAGTCGCAACAACGGTCTCAACTTCCTATTAGTAATCAACGACTTGATGCTAATAAGAGGACTCCTAAAACCTCTGTTGAGAAAGTGAAGTCCATTTGGGTACCCAAGAAGTCGATGAAGGCTGACCCACAATCAAGACAAATTTGGGTGCCTAAGGCTTGCTTGCGGGCTCAAATAACCCCACACAATTCACATCATACACGACAGGGTTCACTCGCTCAAGCAGCCGCCACCCACTCTTGTCTGATACACTCGAACACACTGCCACCTAGAAGCACGCACAGACTCACTCGTAGATGGGTCCTTAAACAGCCCCCTTTTTCAAGTAAATACCCTATCACACTTTCTAGAGCCTCCACAAAGTCAAACTCAAAACCTATCCGTTGCATTTGGCAACCTAAAACTTGTAATAAACCCCCGGACCCCAATTGTAAATCCATGTCCACCTACTAACTACTTCACTATCACATCACATCATTCCGCTTAGCTCGTAGGTCTACCCAATTTCTAACTACACACACTAGCACCGAGCACTTATTAACCCCTAACCTCTCCCGAACTTTAGGTTAATGTTGTAACAGGGGATACTGTGTCATTTTTGTGTCCATTGCAATGTTAACATTTATTCATATATTCTCACAGAACCAGCTGCGAAGTTTTCAACATGGCTGAGGTAGCAGGAACTAGCTCTCACACAGAAACAAGCCCGCAAGTGGTGGACTTAGACAGTTTACCCGTTTTGCCTGAGACAAATGAAAGACCAGAAGAATTGCAGGCCATCAAAATCATACCTATTGCGGACCCTCCGCGTGGCCACACCATGCCCGTAGGAAAGACTTCCCACTGGTTTACTGAGGTGGCAGGACCCTTGGGTGAAGGAACGTACCTATGGGAATCAGAGTTGGACTTCAATGGGAAGCAAGGCAGCTACCATTTCTTTACAAGAGAATTTGAGAAATTACAAAATGCAGAAGGTCTACGTTCGATATGGGAAAAGGCAGGATTGAATGCATATTTCAGTGCACGGCTCCCAAAGCCCGACTTCATGCGATGCTACTATCTCATCAACACCTTGACTCCAAACCAGAACCCAAAAGGTGCAAGCTCATTTGTGATTCCATCTCTGACAAAGGGGAATGAGCTCAAGAGGTTCAGGCTATCAAACAACTTGGTGAGAGAGGCTCTAGATATGCGCGGAATGCATATTCCTACAGAAAAGGAAACACTAGTACCGGATTACATGAAGAATCGAAGTCTCACCAAACTCAAGGACATGGTGTCCATGACGCCTAATATTGCAATACACCTTTGCATGTGCATGCAACACTTTGCTTCCCCGGCAACGACGCCAAAATTTGGTGTAGCTCAGTGATGAGTAGCACCTCCTTTAATGTCAATCCGGGAAGACGTGAGGATGGTATGAAGACCTCGAGCAAGTGGAGGCACAAGTGCGTGAGTGAGAAGCACACAAGCATGCACACACATACACACACACGCGCACACACGGCAAGACAAAGAGTGAGAAGCAATGGAGTTCTTAGATTACTTTCAAAAAGCTCTTACAAGTTCATTTCAATTACAATCTAACTGGAAAGGTCTTAAGCCCACGAAAAAAAATGATTATATGAGACGTTATTTGGTTTAAATCCCTCGGAATCGTTCCGATTGGATTACTTAGAGCCCGCAATTACCTCGCAAATGGATTCTTCCCGGCAAACGCACCAAAATGTTTAAGTCTCTTTACCCAAGGGAAAGTGTCTTACATACACCTATGGGTTGCCTAATTTGCTGGCACTCGGTCACTTTTTCTTACTCCAAGTCCACTAATTCTCCTCGAATGTGTCCTTTTTAGAGATCCCCAGTAGGATCGCCAAATGTTGGGTCCTAATGCCCACGCGAAATGATGGTTATACAAGCCTTTATTTGGCTCGAACCCCGTGGACTTGATCCACTTGGATTGCTTAGAAGCTACAAAAGTACCTCTACTTGATGATTGTATGCTCTCACCTTTCCGAGCTCTCTTACACCAACACACATACACCTTCTCTCTTGCACTTCCACTCGCTTCTTTTCTCTCCTAGTTCCTCTCACTCACTCGTCCTTATTTTACCACTTACTCTCACTCTTCCTCATACACAAGTTTCCACTCATTTACGAGTTCTCTTCTGCACACACACTCTTTCATACGTGTTTCGATGTTTGCCTATTACACACCATTATAGAAAAGAGCACTATAATCTTTCCCAAACTACAGCTCTTTTGTTCGACTAAAAAAGAATTTATACATATGAACGCCCCTCGCTTGCACATATATAAAACAAACATAAGATACCATAGTTCCCATACCTTTCTGTTTATGTGTTCACAATGCTTTTAAAGTGTGACGGTACGATATGGATAGTCATATCCATTGCAGTCGAGAAAGAAAAAAAACTCTATTCTTAGTATGTCAAAACAAGGAGTTTGTGAGTCGGTAGACTCGTTGAAACCTTTTCATCAAATCAATGTACCAAGATATATAATTTTTTATTGAATCACTTCAAAGTTCATACGTTTTCTTGTTTTTACATGCATATATTGTACCAAATCCTCATACGACCCTTCCGAATTTGTGTGAAGTTTCACAAGCTTTGACTGTGACTTGATTCCGTATGATCAAATTATGACAATGATCCTTACAACCATTAACTTTTTCACAAATGCTCGTTGCTTCCTTGTTCACCTTAACACATCAGAGATAGAATTTCATCACTTCACAAATGCCAGCGGTAAGTTGAACACACACGATGGAACATATACGAAATACTATTTTTGTGTGCACCATGACAAGATCAAACAAAGAAGAAACATATTCCCTTTTCTCAAAGACGATCGAGCAAAGCTACTGTTCTTACTATTTGCAATATCATAACTTCACGTTTACTGATGCCTGTTATCTTCCTTACTATTGCCGATGGAAGGAGAAGAGATATGAGATGTTAATCATGAATGCATTTCACAAAAAGACTCACTCAATTTTCACGCACATATAAACTTTCATAAAAACCTGAGCACTGTTGTCATTTCATTTTTTGTTTCGTCCTGTGGTTGCTTCCTATGATTGAGAGTCAGCTACTTATTGGGGAGTCTGAGGAAAATGTAACACATGCGACCTGGATTGTAAGTGTGCACTGCACATGGGACTTACACATCTAAACTCATTATATCCTCTTCACACTATAGACCAAACTTCCTGATGCCAACAGTTTCAGTTCAGATTATGTGTGCATGGGACCTCCATCTTTCTCAACTCTCTGATTGCCATTCTTTGTTCCCTTGCAAATCTATATCTTACTGAGCAGCTTTAGTTCTGGGTACAGCTTTAAAGAATTTGCAAGAGATTTCCTATATCGTCGCATGAGACACATCTAAACACAGAATTTCAACGCTTTCTCTTCATTTTTTTTTTTGACACTTGCATAATAATGTATATCTGTTAACAATAGAACAGCCTCAAATGTCTGCAGAAATACAACAGAGCATTCAAATTCCTATCATCTCCTTATTCTCAGCTGAGCGTAATTCCCGAAAACCAATGTGAAGAGAAACAGAAAAATTTGAAATACTGATCAAGCACAAATGCAAATTAAGCAGAGACTAAGATTTATAGTCCTTAAAATCGAAGTACCTATAGAGATTTATCCTGATTCTCCCGCGTTCGTTAACTCCTCTGCTTCATATATAATTGTTCCATTGATCAGTGGAAAAGGAATACGCGTCTGCGCTTAGGAAGTTGTTCAATGCCATCTAAACAGGACTTCTGATCTTGCCCATTGCCGCCTTCAGAATAAGGTCCATATATTCCTCCGAAGACTGCTTAAGTTCGCTGAAGAAAAGTTCCTCTCTCTCTGCATCCTTCCTCAATTCCCGGCTTCCTCCTCCTTGCAGATCTATCGAATCTTCATTGGTTTCCTCCCAGAAGCGCAACTCCCTTCCTCTTTCGGTTTTGCTTTTATTTATTGTCTTCAGCTCTTCTCAGAGAGCTCTCTGATGGAAACGACTGCTATCTCCAATATTCTGACTCAAGTTGTTTTTCCTTTCATAACTAAGAGCTAACCTCACAGCTACGTGCGCACCAAAAAATAGAAGTCATCATCCTCCCGATCTCTCTACTAGTTCTTCAGCTTGGTGTGCAGTACCTCCCCTTCCCTCCAAGAGATGCCCATCATCATATATTCATTCCGCATATCTTCCCCACTCTTCAGCAGGTTCCCCCCCTTTTTCCGTTTCTCCAGAGCAGTCGGCGGCCCCTTGTCTTCTTGCGTGCCTTCCAATCATGTTTCTCCACCTCAAGACGGCCTGCAGCATCACTGACACATGAAGAAGCTGACAATACGATGTCCCCCCTTTTCCGTTTTTTTCATGTCAGAGTAGTGGGGCGGCAGAAACAGAAAATCCCCCTCTTTTTCTGGTTTGCTCGTCAGAGCTTGAATTTAGAAAAAATATTGCAAAGGAAATTGATGCATCCAGGCCGAAGCTGAATCCATTTCTTATTCAACTTAGATACACAGGGTAACCCAGGTTGTTTGTCCCACCTTTTGATAAGCACTCCATTTAAATCCAATATGATATACAGGTCCCTCGCACTAGATATTGAGGGAATATGCACTTATCACCTCTCGTACAGGACGTAGAGAGCTGGGGAGCCATTCCATGCAGGGATACCACGTCTCTATAGAATGATTGGATGGTTGTCTTGTTCATCACATACTAAAAGATCCGCCATCACAATATCTCACTTTCACACGATTCCAATTGTAAAAATCAGGATTCTTTAAAGGTGAGTTACTTAAGCTGCCACCAAAGACCACCTGTTCTTCCATATGATGAGATGATCCCAACCTTGTTCCAGATCTTCGAAAGCACGTTTCAGATGTTGAACACCACCCACCTCCCTCAATATGTATTAGCCAATTTTTTTTGCTCCCAGTCCTTTTCCTCTATGTAAGTGATATGCAGGTGGAGTTCCATCCAAGCACACTGCCCCCTTTGCCGCTGCTCCTTTGACGAGAGTGCGACGGACAAACAAGACTTCGTCCGGGGAAGGGCGGAAAAAATCCGGCTGCTCCAAGGACACCCACAAGGAAATGGATCCTTGGATGCGCTTGTAATCTAGGATCATGACAAAGGCAGCACTGGTGATCATGAAACCAAGCAAGCCCAAAGCATAATCTACTGCACTCCATTTTAAGACCGAACCTATACATCCAACTTTATCATATATATAAATGTTTCATGAAGATGTAAGCAGAACTCCAAGTAAGGAATGTCCAAGCATCTTCAACCCATTGCTAGGTGTTACAAAATGAAATAGGAATTTCAAAATCTTTGCTGAGCATTATCAACACAATCTTCAACTCGTCTCCCCTATCATCAAATCCACTCTTCAAGTACCTGAAATCAAGCGTATTTTTCTGCCAAATAGAACCACGTTAGTGCATAAAAATTCACCATTTTTGGGGCTAACATACTTCCCTCTTCTTATTTGCGAAGTCGTCCTCGACGAGCCGTTCATGCTGAAATACAATCCAAACAATTATGAACATGTCAATTTCCAATTAGTTCACATACCTTTCATCGAGCCGCCATTTCCAGTGAACCTGCACTCATCGAAGCTATTAGTGCTCAAAAATCACTCGTAAATACATTCAAATCAGTCACTTCCAAAATGATCCAAGAACATGCACATATATGCAATTCCATTTCAACCATGCATTACTTTGCTCATACATTCCATTATGACAATGATCTCAACCAGAATAACACATGCACCCTTTCCATGTTTAGATATGCAACTACTATTGCGGCAAACAGAAAAGAAAATAACAACAACTGAAATGAACAACGACAACTGAAATGAACACGATCGGAGATGCAAAGATACCCAAAATGCATAACCCTTTTTATTGACCTACTATTCGCTATATGCAACCATTTCATGACTAGACGTTCCCGAAGAATCCCCATCGTCGTCCTACAAAAGCCATCGAAACTCGAGTGCAAGTGAAGACATACATCAGAACCCTGGAGTGTCCCAAACACTAGAAAAACCCTCAGATAGAGCACACAAGTTATAAAGCACTACCGTTGCGTTACCTCGCTAGAGCCTCATCCATAAGTACATATACAGTCTCCGTGCCTTCAAGAACGTTGATTCAAAGTGAGCTGATATGTCGCAAGCCAACACATACCAATCACACAAGAAAATAACGTTCCCTTCCAGGCGATCATCGCCCTCTCCTCTCTTTCTATCCCCCTCAGGAGTGGGGAATAACTTCATATGAAAATTTTATTTTAATCACACGTTGGCCTACATTGACACTGGATGCGATTCGTGGACCTGACCACCCGATCAGGTTGATTCCACCCATCTACCAACGCAATGCAGCGCACAACACACAAACATAAAATGATAACACATAACATATATCAGCTAGCCCATAACAAAGCTGGATACGGCTCGTGGTCGTGACTGCCCAGCCACGATGGCTCCACCTACCTACCAACCCATTATGGCGCGTAGCGAAGACACAGACATATACATCCCAAGCCTATGGCGAAACTAGCTGCGGCTCGTGGTCCTAACCACCCGGCGAGGATAAATCCACCCACCTACTAGCCAACCATAGCGCATTGGTACGATCACACAACACATTTTCTTTTTCTTTTTTTTTTTTTTTTCGTTTTTCTTTTCATAGTAAATTAGTTCACCCAGGTCCTGAGAATTAGGGAGAGGAAGAAAGGGACTTTTCCCACTGTTCCCACACATACAAGCAAAACAGATACACTCTAGCCTTTGACAGATCAACCACCTCTTCACTCCATTCTCTCAATTACAGACACTACATATGTATTCATCGATTCAACTTTTCACTTGGTAATTACAACCAGCTATGCCTTAGTCCCTTGTATACCTATCCCTAGGTGTCCTAGAATGTGAGTCCCCGGAATGTCTAATGTAGTCTTTCATCGTACTCGAATCCCGACAACTTCTCTAAGGCGAGTCAGGCTCAACTTCAGGAGCTCCGTCATCACTTCCTAGCGATCAGCCATTAGTTGCCTAGTCCTCAGTGATCCTACATAGTAGCACACTTGGTTTACCAGTTTCTGCAATTCCAACAAACAAAAGGTAAATTGAATGAACAAGTAGAGAAAGGCCTTCTCGTTTCGTTCTCGTATCCAACCACACATCTCTCGTGAGAACACCCAAATCACACAAAAAAGTGCCATCATCCAACGGCTCACTCAAAGTCCTATCCATGCACATTCACCTATCGATCCTTGTACGTTCGGCTCGCTATCCTGACATTTAATCCAATCAAACCTCCTTCGAATAACTCTGGCATGCTCGGCATGGGCCAATCCTAACTCCTTTAGGCCATCGCCAGTCCTGCACGTATTCTTTGCGTGAAGCACTATTCTCTCTGTACTCTTTTCTGGTGCAATTCCTAATGCATGTTTTTTCTCCAATCCTTCATGTATGAAAATCCTCTCTTTACCAACACCTTGGTTCTCCTTATTTCTTGCTTTCAAGAGGTTCTCCTTTCGATCAACTAATTCCTTGCTAGTACTGTTGTGATCCACACACCACTTTTCTCTCCCGGATCTACCTTTGCCCTCGTGCCCCCCCTTGCATATACCCTTGCTCATGGCATTATGTACTCTCCTGGTGCTAGACGATAGCTGACTTTCTTGGTTCCTTGTCAACTTTTGATGATATCTTTGATCATGAGTTCTAAAAGAACATTTTCTATTTTTCGAAGAGTATTCCCTCCTTGCATGAGGATCCACCACCTGGCTCATTTTCTTCTCCTTCTCCACCGGGTCGATGTGCATTGTATAGCACCCAGCCTGGCCTGTACTTGCCAACCATCTTAGGAGTTCCTGATCGGAATCGTCGTTATAGAGCAATGGATTTTGATACTCTCCCTTCTTCGTGTCTTGATTCTTAAAGAGCTGTAAGTTGAACCCGTCTTGAAACAGATTCTTGTAGGTGTCCGTGTTCAAAGAAAATCTAGCTCGTGCACTCTCGTGCCTTGCTTTCTCCTTTTCTTTCTTTTCCATCTCATCGACTATTATTGTCTTCTTCTTCTTGTTCGAGGGTGGGGATACTTGCAACTGAATCCGATCAGATTTTGGCCCTATTGAAATAAAACCTGTGCACCAGTCATGCACACATTCGGCTTGCACCAACCATGGCCGTCCAAGTAGGATCGAGAAGGTAGCCTCTGAGGTCCTTGGTCTTACTATCAGATAATCAACTTTAAACTCTAAACCGCCCACAATTGTACTTACATTCTTCAACAGACCCACAGGTTTCACTTGTGTTTGATCTGCCATCCTCAAAGACATCGGCGTCTCTTCCATGTGGTTGAGGCCCAAAGCTTTCATCATGAACTCTGTCATAAGGTTGACTGCGGCTCCACTATCTAACTGAGCACCAGGGACTGCATATCCTTTAATTTCGACCGTCACAACTGGAGCATTTGAATCAATTTGCGTCGTAATACTTTGAATGATCCCTTGGACATCTTTATCTTGTCTATTTTTGTCTCGAGCTTTCCTTGGCTTCTTTATATATTCGTTATAGAATTGTTTCCTATAAACAGGCGAACATTTTAGCAATGTGCCAATGTCCAGCGTGACTTCAGTGTCAGCAAGTAACTTCACAATATCCACTTCTTCCGAACTTTGTCTTTCCTTTCTAATTTTAGGAGCTTTCAATCTTTCAGGGAATGGTGCTATGCCCGGCACAAACTCCTTGGTTACTGGTGGAAGGATCTCAATCTCTTCCCCATCCTCAAACTCTTGCTGCTCATCAAATCCTCCAACTTGGGTTTCTACCTCTTCGTGTTCAGCTATCCTCTCTTGACTCCCTTCTTCACCTTCGCCTCCTAAATTCTTCTTCGAGTACTCTTGAGTCCTTGTGACTACTGCTACAGTTGGATCCTTGTGTAGTTTCTTGGCCTCGTAAGCATCCACAAAGTGCATTGACGAGCTAGAGCCTTCTTGAGGGTTTGGTGTCTTGAACACTACTCCGATTGTAGGAACGTGCTCTTGAGCTCTTGATGTGAGATGCATCTGAGTATCAACATAGTTCGAGGATCCTACTGGTCCTTTTTCCTTGCCGGCGGCAGCTCTTCGTTTTGGACAATCTTCATCAAAGTGGCCCTCCCCACTACAGTACCTACATAGTGGGGTATAATCGATTGGCTTCTTTTCGTTTGGACATCTAGATTGAGTGTGGCCAAAGCCATGACATCTCCAGCACTGGATTGGACCATCTCTTCTTTGATCACGCGGAGCTCCTCTTGGATAGTCTCCTCCTTGACTCTGAGCACCATATCCATAAGTCGGTCTGTTTTCCCAACGAGATGTAGGTGGTACACTTTGAGCAGGCAATCCCGTGTAAGGTCTTTCTCTTGTATCTCCTGCTTTCATGGTCCTTTCTTCATAGGCTCTCTTGTTGTAACATCGGTCTTCTGTGTGATTTGTCCTTCCACAAAAAGTACAACGCATCCTAGGTGGCGATCTATCTGTGAATACTCTCGAGACTGTAGGGCATTCTGAAGCCAAATGGCCATAACCATGGCACTTTCCACACCATGTATTCGATCGAAACACTTGATTCGGGTTTGTTGTGACCTCTGGTTTTACTGTGTACGTCTCCTGAGTTATCATGGCAGCTTTTATAGCTTGCGTGACCAATTCCAATATTCTTTCTTCGGTTAGTGCAGGCTTTACCTCGCCTGGCGTGCTAGTGGCAGCTACAAAAGCTGGGGTCGTCAATGCGGGACTTACTTGGCTAGGATCTTTCATCGGTATGTTTCCTGGGCCTCCCATAGGCTCGTATAAGAGTTCCATCTTTCTTTGTTGGCATAATTGTACTTCCTCCCAAAGCCTCGCTTGTTCCTTAGCATCCATTAAGGTCGCAGGTCTTGTCAGGCTGATGTGCTGTTGTGCCGTAGGATCTCGCAATCCTGAAATGAATCTTCGTTTCAATGTCTCATCGTTCGGGGCATTCACGCCCATCTTTCTCACTAAAGTTTCCATTCTCTGAATATAGTTGTCGATGCTCTCATTGACTCCTTGTCGCAAATAATCCATTTGTTGGGCCAATCTATCTTGGAAGCCTTGTCGTCGAAACTTTGCCAAGAAGGCTTCCTTGAGCATTTGATAAGTCCCACGCTCTTGTGGTGTCAAATTCCCATACCAATTGGCTGCCTCATCACGGAGAATAGCCGGAAAAATTCTCAACCTTTGATCTTGGTCAACTACGTCATTGGCCTCACAAGTAACCTCAAACAACTGGATAAAACTATCCGGATCTTCGTCCCAAGTACCCGAAAACTTGGTGAAGTCCCCTAAGTGAACTGAAATCCGCTGAGCCATTTCGAACAGAGGTGTGATATCAATATCACTTCGATCCCAAAAATTTAGCACGCGTGGCTTCAGGATCCCTCCTTCAAATTGTCGTACTTGATTCGCGACCCTTCTACGGGAGTACACGTTTTTGACTGATTTCTTCGAGGCAATCGAAGTCCACTCACCTGGCGGTTCCCACCTTCTTCTTTCTCTTTCAAGAGCTCTTCTCTGAGCGCGTTCCTCTCTTTGAGTTTGTGTTGCTACTGACGATGAGCTCCCCTCGCTCATGTACTAGATCACGGGGTCCGCAAGCTCGGCCAACCTGTGGCGCTAGGCGAACCTATGGCACTCTCTTATAGAGACGTACCAAGCTATTCCCGGCAAACGCACCAAATGGAAAGGTCTTAAGCCCACGAAAAAAAATGATTATATGAGACGTTATTTGGTTTAAATCCCTCGGAATCGTTCCGATTGGATTACTTAGAGCCCGCAATTACCTCGCAAATGGATTCTTCCCGGCAAACGCACCAAAATGTTTAAGTCTCTTTACCCAAGGGAAAGTGTCTTACATACACCTATGGGTTGCCTAATTTGCTGGCACTCGGTCACTTTTTCTTACTCCAAGTCCACTAATTCTCCTCGAATGTGTCCTTTTTAGAGATCCCCAGTAGGATCGCCAAATGTTGGGTCCTAATGCCCACGCGAAATGATGGTTATACAAGCCTTTATTTGGCTCGAACCCCGTGGACTTGATCCACTTGGATTGCTTAGAAGCTACAAAAGTACCTCTACTTGATGATTGTATGCTCTCACCTTTCCGAGCTCTCTTACACCAACACACATACACCTTCTCTCTTGCACTTCCACTCGCTTCTTTTCTCTCCTAGTTCCTCTCACTCACTCGTCCTTATTTTACCACTTACTCTCACTCTTCCTCATACACAAGTTTCCACTCATTTACGAGTTCTCTTCTGCACACACACTCTTTCATACGTGTTTCGATGTTTGCCTATTACACACCATTATAGAAAAGAGCACTATAATCTTTCCCAAACTACAGCTCCTTTGTTCGACTAAAAAAGAATTTATA
Organism: Ceratopteris richardii; assembly: GCA_020310875.1. Classification (NCBI taxonomy): domain Eukaryota; kingdom Viridiplantae; phylum Streptophyta; class Polypodiopsida; order Polypodiales; family Pteridaceae; genus Ceratopteris; species Ceratopteris richardii. The sequence continues at coordinate 27,068,792 of CM035409.1, read as the reverse complement.
CATATGAACGCCCCTCGCTTGCACATATATAAAACAAACATAAGATACCATAGTTCCCATACCTTTCTGTTTATGTGTTCACAATGCTTTTAAAGTGTGACGGTACGATATGGATAGTCATATCCATTGCAGTCGAGAAAGAAAAAAAACTCTATTCTTAGTATGTCAAAACAAGGAGTTTGTGAGTCGGTAGACTCGTTGAAACCTTTCCATCAAATCAATGTACCAAGATATATAATTTTTTATTGAATCACTTCAAAGTTCATACGTTTTCTTGTTTTTACATGCATATATTGTACCAAATCCTCATACGACCCTTCCGAATTTGTGTGAAGTTTCACAAGCTTTGACTGTGACTTGATTCCGTATGATCAAATTATGACAATGATCCTTACAACCATTAACTTTTTCACAAATGCTCGTTGCTTCCTTGTTCACCTTAACACATCAGAGATAGAATTTCATCACTTCACAAATGCCAGCGGTAAGTTGAACACACACGATGGAACATATACGAAATACTATTTTTGTGTGCACCATGACAAGATCAAACAAAGAAGAAACATATTCCCTTTTCTCAAAGACGATCGAGCAAAGCTACTGTTCTTACTATTTGCAATATCATAACTTCACGTTTACTGATGCCTGTTATCTTCCTTACTATTGCCGATGGAAGGAGAAGAGATATGAGATGTTAATCATGAATGCATTTCACAAAAAGACTCACTCAATTTTCACGCACATATAAACTTTCATAAAAACCTGAGCACTGTTGTCATTTCATTTTTTGTTTCGTCCTGTGGTTGCTTCCTATGATTGAGAGTCAGCTACTTATTGGGGAGTCTGAGGAAAATGTAACACATGCGACCTGGATTGTAAGTGTGCACTGCACATGGGACTTACACATCTAAACTCATTATATCCTCTTCACACTATAGACCAAACTTCCTGATGCCAACAGTTTCAGTTCAGATTATGTGTGCATGGGACCTCCATCTTTCTCAACTCTCTGATTGCCATTCTTTGTTCCCTTGCAAATCTATATCTTACTGAGCAGCTTTAGTTCTGGGTACAGCTTTAAAGAATTTGCAAGAGATTTCCTATATCGTCGCATGAGACACATCTAAACACAGAATTTCAACGCTTTCTCTTCATTTTTTTTTTTGACACTTGCATAATAATGTATATCTGTTAACAATAGAACAGCCTCAAATGTCTGCAGAAATACAACAGAGCATTCAAATTCCTATCATCTCCTTATTCTCAGCTGAGCGTAATTCCCGAAAACCAATGTGAAGAGAAACAGAAAAATTTGAAATACTGATCAAGCACAAATGCAAATTAAGCAGAGACTAAGATTTATAGTCCTTAAAATCGAAGTACCTATAGAGATTTATCCTGATTCTCCCGCGTTCGTTAACTCCTCTGCTTCATATATAATTGTTCCATTGATCAGTGGAAAAGGAATACGCGTCTGCGCTTAGGAAGTTGTTCAATGCCATCTAAACAGGACTTCTGATCTTGCCCATTGCCGCCTTCAGAATAAGGTCCATATATTCCTCCGAAGACTGCTTAAGTTCGCTGAAGAAAAGTTCCTCTCTCTCTGCATCCTTCCTCAATTCCCGGCTTCCTCCTCCTTGCAGATCTATCGAATCTTCATTGGTTTCCTCCCAGAATCGCAACTCCCTTCCTCTTTCGGTTTTGCTTTTATTTATTGTCTTCAGCTCTTCTCAGAGAGCTCTCTGATGGAAACGACTGCTATCTCCAATATTCTGACTCAAGTTGTTTTTCCTTTCATAACTAAGAGCTAACCTCACAGCTACGTGCGCACCAAAAAATAGAAGTCATCATCCTCCCGATCTCTCTACTAGTTCTTCAGCTTGGTGTGCAGTACCTCCCCTTCCCTCCAAGAGATGCCCATCATCATATATTCATTCCGCATATCTTCCCCACTCTTCAGCAGGTTCCCCCCCTTTTTCCGTTTCTCCAGAGCAGTCGGCGGCCCCTTGTCTTCTTGCGTGCCTTCCAATCATGTTTCTCCACCTCAAGACGGCCTGCAGCATCACTGACACATGAAGAAGCTGACAATACGATGTCCCCCCTTTTCCGTTTTTTTCATGTCAGAGTAGTGGGGCGGCAGAAACAGAAAATCCCCCTCTTTTTCTGGTTTGCTCGTCAGAGCTTGAATTTAGAAAAAATATTGCAAAGGAAATTGATGCATCCAGGCCGAAGCTGAATCCATTTCTTATTCAGCTTAGATACACAGGGTAACCCAGGTTGTTTGTCCCACCTTTTGATAAGCACTCCATTTAAATCCAATATGATATACAGGTCCCTCGCACTAGATATTGAGGGAATATGCACTTATCACCTCTCGTACAGGACGCAGAGAGCTGGGGAGCCATTCCATGCAGGGATACCACGTCTCTATAGAATGATTGGATGGTTGTCTTGTTCATCACATACTAAAAGATCCGCCATCACAATATCTCACTTTCACACGATTCCAATTGTAAAAATCAGGATTCTTTAAAGGTGAGTTACTTAAGCTGCCACCAAAGACCACCTGTTCTTCCATATGATGAGATGATCCCAACCTTGTTCCAGATCTTCGAAAGCACGTTTCAGATGTTGAACACCACCCACCTCCCTCAATATGTATTAGCCAATTTTTTTTGCTCCCAGTCCTTTTCCTCTATGTAAGTGATATGCAGGTGGAGTTCCATCCAAGCACACTGCCCCCTTTGCCGCTGCTCCTTTGACGAGAGTGCGACGGACAAACAGGACTTCGTCCGGGGAAGGGCGGAAAAAATCCGGCTGCTCCAAGGACACCCACAAGGAAATGGATCCTTGGATGCGCTTGTAATTTAGGATCATGACAAAGGCAGCACTAGTGATCATGAAACCAAGCAAGCCCAAAGCATAATCTACTGCACTCCATTTTAAGACCGAACCTATACATCCAACTTTATCATATATATAAATGTTTCATGAAGATGTAAGCAGAACTCCAAGTAAGGAATGTCCAAGCATCTTCAACCCATTGCTAGGTGTTACAAAATGAAATAGGAATTTCAAAATCTTTGCTGAGCATTATCAACACAATCTTCAACTCGTCTCCCCTATCATCAAATCCACTCTTCAAGTACCTGAAATCAAGCGTATTTTTCTGCCAAATAGAACCACGTTAGTGCATAAAAATTCACCATTTTTGGGGCTAACATACTTCCCTCTTCTTATTTGCGAAGTCGTCCTCGACGAGCCGTTCATGCTGAAATACAATCCAAACAATTATGAACATGTCAATTTCCAATTAGTTCACATACCTTTCATCGAGCCGCCATTTCCAGTGAACCTGCACTCATCGAAGCTATTAGTGCTCAAAAATCACTCGTAAATACATTCAAATCAGTCACTTCCAAAATGATCCAAGAACATGCACATATATGCAATTCCATTTCAACCATGCATTACTTTGCTCATACATTCCATTATGACAATGATCTCAACCAGAATAACACATGCACCCTTTCCATGTTTAGATATGCAACTACTATTGCGGCAAACAGAAAAGAAAATAACAACAACTGAAATGAACAACGACAACTGAAATGAACACGATCGGAGATGCAAAGATACCCAAAATGCATAACCCTTTTTATTGACCTACTATTCGCTATATGCAACCATTTCATGACTAGACGTTCCCGAAGAATCCCCATCGTCGTCCTACAAAAGCCATCGAAACTCGAGTGCAAGTGAAGACATACATCAGAACCCTGGAGTGTCCCAAACACTAGAAAAACCCTCAGATAGAGCACACAAGTTATAAAGCACTACCGTTGCGTTACCTCGCTAGAGCCTCATCCATAAGTACATATACAGTCTCCGTGCCTTCAAGAACGTTGATTCAAAGTGAGCTGATCTGTCGCAAGCCAACACATACCAATCACACAAGAAAATAACGTTCCCTTCCAGGCGATCATCGCCCTCTCCTCTCTTTCTATCCCCCTCAGGAGTGGGGAATAACTTCATATGAAAATTTTATTTTAATCACACGTTGGCCTACATTGACACTGGATGCGATTCGTGGACCTGACCACCCGATCAGGTTGATTCCACCCATCTACCAACGCAATGCAGCGCACAACACACAAACATAAAATGATAACACATAACATATATCAGCTAGCCCATAACAAAGCTGGATACGGCTCGTGGTCGTGACTGCCCAGCCACGATGGCTCCACCTACCTACCAACCCATTATGGCGCGTAGCGAAGACACAGACATATACATCCCAAGCCTATGGCGAAACTAGCTGCGGCTCGTGGTCCTAACCACCCGGCGAGGATAAATCCACCCACCTACTAGCCAACCATAGCGCATTGGTACGATCACACAACACATTTTCTTTTTCTTTTTTTTTTTTTTTTCGTTTTTCTTTTCATAGTAAATTAGTTCACCCAGGTCCTGAGAATTAGGGAGAGGAAGAAAGGGACTTTTCCCACTGTTCCCACACATACAAGCAAAACAGATACACTCTAGCCTTTGACAGATCAACCACCTCTTCACTCCATTCTCTCAATTATAGACACTACATATGTATTCATCGATTCAACTTTTCACTTGGTAACTACAACCAGCTATGCCTTAGTCCCTTGTATACCTATCCCTAGGTGTCCTAGAATGTGAGTCCCCGGAATGTCTAATGTAGTCTTTCATCGTACTCGAATCCCGACAACTTCTCTAAGGCGAGTCAGGCTCAACTTCAGGAGCTCCGTCATCACTTCCTAGCGATCAGCCATTAGTTGCCTAGTCCTCAGTGATCCTACATAGTAGCACACTTGGTTTACCAGTTTCTGCAATTCCAACAAACAAAAGGTAAATTGAATGAACAAGTAGAGAAAGGCCTTCTCGTTTCGTTCTCGTATCCAACCACACATCTCTCGTGAGAACACCCAAATCACACAAAAAAGTGCCATCATCCAACGGCTCACTCAAAGTCCTATCCATGCACATTCACCTATCGATCCTTGTACGTTCGGCTCGCTATCCTGACATTTAATCCAATCAAACCTCCTTCGAATAACTCTGGCATGCTCGGCATGGGCCAATCCTAACTCCTTTAGGCCATCGCCAGTCCTGCACGTATTCTTTGCGTGAAGCACTATTCTCTCTGTACTCTTTTCTGGTGCAATTCCTAATGCATGTTTTTTCTCCAATCCTTCATGTATGAAAATCCTCTCTTTACCAACACCTTGGTTCTCCTTATTTCTTGCTTTCAAGAGGTTCTCCTTTCGATCAACTAATTCCTTGCTAGTACTGTCGTGATCCACACACCACTTTTCTCTCCCGGATCTACCTTTGCCCTCGTGCCCCCCCTTGCATATACCCTTGCTCATGGCATTATGTACTCTCCTGGTGCTAGACGATAGCTGACTTTCTTGGTTCCTTGTCAACTTTTGATGATATCTTTGATCATGAGTTCTAAAAGAACATTTTCTATTTTTCGAAGAGTATTCCCTCCTTGCATGAGGATCCACCACCTGGCTCATTTTCTTCTCCTTCTCCACCGGGTCGATGTGCATTGTATAGCACCCAGCCTCGCCTGTACTTGCCAACCATCTTAGGAGTTCCTGATCGGAATCGTCGTTATAGAGCAATGGATTTTGATACTCTCCCTTCTTCGTGTCTTGATTCTTAAAGAGCTGTAAGTTGAACCCGTCTTGAAGCAGATTCTTGTAGGTGTCCGTGTTCAAAGAAAATCTAGCTCGTGCACTCTCGTGCCTTGCTTTCTCCTTTTCTTTCTTTTCCATCTCATCGACTATTATTGTCTTCTTCTTCTTGTTCGAGGGTGGGGATACTTGCAACTGAATCCGATCAGATTTTGGCCCTATTGAAATAAAACTTGTGCGCCAGTCATGCACACATTCGGCTTGCACCAACCATGGCCGTCCAAGTAGGATCGAGAAGGTAGCCTCTGAGGTCCTTGGTCTTACTATCAGATAATCAACTTTAAACTCTAAACCGCCCACAATTGTACTTACATTCTTCAACAGACCCGCAGGTTTCACTTGTGTTTGATCTGCCATCCTCAAAGACATCGGCGTCTCTTCCATGTGGTTGAGGCCCAAAGCTTTCATCATGAACTCTGTCATAAGGTTGACTGCGGCTCCACTATCTAACTGAGCACCAGGGACTGCATATCCTTTAATTTCGACCGTCACAGCTGGAGCATTTGAATCAATTTGCGTCGTAATACTTTGAATGATCCCTTGGACATCTTTATCTTGTCTATTTTTGTCTCGAGCTTTCCTTGGCTTCTTTATATATTCGTTATAGAATTGTTTCCTATAAACAGGCGAACATTTTAGCAATGTGCCAATGTCCAGCGTGACTTCAGTGTCAGCAAGTAACTTCACAATATCCACTTCTTCCGAACTTTGTCTTTCCTTTCTAATTTTAGGAGCTTTCAATCTTTCAGGGAATGGTGCTATGCCCGGCACAAACTCCTTGGTTACTGGTGGAAGGATCTCAATCTCTTCCCCATCCTCAAACTCTTGCTGCTCATCAAATCCTCCAACTTGGGTTTCTACCTCTTCGTGTTCAGCTATCCTCTCTTGACTCCCTTCTTCACCTTCGCCTCCTAAATTCTTCTTCGAGTACTCTTGAGTCCTTGTGACTACTGCTACAGTTGGATCCTTGTGTAGTTTCTTGGCCTCGTAAGCATCCACAAAGTGCATTGACGAGCTAGAGCCTTCTTGAGGGTTTGGTGTCTTGAACACTACTCCGATTGTAGGAACGTGCTCTTGAGCTCTTGATGTGAGATGCATCTGAGTATCAACATAGTTCGAGGATCCTACTGGTCCTTTTTCCTTGCCGGCGGCAGCTCTTCGTTTTGGACAATCTTCATCAAAGTGGCCCTCCCCACTACAGTACCTACATAGTGGGGTATAATCGATTGGCTTCTTTTCGTTTGGACATCTAGATTGAGTGTGGCCAAAGCCATGACATCTCCAGCACTGGATTGGACCATCTCTTCTTTGATCACGCGGAGCTCCTCTTGGATAGTCTCCTCCTTGACTCTGAGCACCATATCCATAAGTCGGTCTGTTTTCCCAACGAGATGTAGGTGGTACACTTTGAGCAGGCAATCCCGTGTAAGGTCTTTCTCTTGTATCTCCTGCTTTCATGGTCCTTTCTTCATAGGCTCTCTTGTTGTAACATCGGTCTTCTGTGTGATTTGTCCTTCCACAAAAAGTACAACGCATCCTAGGTGGCGATCTATCTGTGAATACTCTCGAGACTGTAGGGCATTCTGAAGCCAAATGGCCATAACCATGGCACTTTCCACACCATGTATTCGATCGAAACACTTGATTCGGGTTTGTTGTGACCTCTGGTTTTACTATGTACGTCTCCTGAGTTATCGTGGCAGCTTTTATAGCTTGCGTGACCAATTCCAATATTCTTTCTTCGGTTAGTGCAGGCTTTACCTCGCCTGGCGTGCTAGTGGCAGCTACAAAAGCTGGGGTCGTCAATGCGGGACTTACTTGGCTAGGATCTTTCATCGGTATGTTTCCTGGGCCTCCCATAGGCTCGTATAAGAGTTCCATCTTTCTTTGTTGGCATAATTGTACTTCCTCCCAAAGCCTCGCTTGTTCCTTAGCATCCATTAAGGTCGCAGGTCTTGTCAGGCTGATGTGCTGTTGTGCCGTAGGATCTCGCAATCCTGAAATGAATCTTCGTTTCAATGTCTCATCGTTCGGGGCATTCACGCCCATCTTTCTCACTAAAGTTTCCATTCTCTGAATATAGTTGTCGATGCTCTCATTGACTCCTTGTCGCAAATAATCCATTTGTTGGGCCAATCTATCTTGGAAGCCTTGTCGTCGAAACTTTGCCAAGAAGGCTTCCTTGAGCATTTGATAAGTCCCACGCTCTTGTGGTGTCAAATTCCCATACCAATTGGCTGCCTCATCACGGAGAATAGCCGGAAAAATTCTCAACCTTTGATCTTGGTCAACTACGTCATTGGCCTCACAAGTAACCTCAAACAACTGGATAAAACTATCCGGATCTTCGTCCCAAGTACCCGAAAACTTGGTGAAGTCCCCTAAGTGAACTGAAATCCGCTGAGCCATTTCGAACAGAGGTGTGATATCAATATCACTTCGATCCCAAAAATTTAGCACGCGTGGCTTCAGGATCCCTCCTTCAAATTGTCGTACTTGATTCGCGACCCTTCTACGGGAGTACACGTTTTTGACTGATTTCTTCGAGGCAATCGAAGTCCACTCACCTGGCGGTTCCCACCTTCTTCTTTCTCTTTCAAGAGCTCTTCTCTGAGCGCGTTCCTCTCTTTGAGTTTGTGTTGCTACTGACGATGAGCTCCCCTCGCTCATGTACTAGATCGCGGGGTCCGCAAGCTCGGCCAACCTGTGGCGCTAGGCGAACCTATGGCACTCTCTTATAGAGACGTACCAAGCTATTCCCGGCAAACGCACCAAATGGAAAGGTCTTAAGCCCACGAAAAAAAATGATTATATGAGACGTTATTTGGTTTAAATCCCTCGGAATCGTTCCGATTGGATTACTTAGAGCCCGCAATTACCTCGCAAATGGATTCTTCCCGGCAAACGCACCAAAATGTTTAAGTCTCTTTACCCAAGGGAAAGTGTCTTACATACACCTATGGGTTGCCTAATTTGCTGGCACTCGGTCACTTTTTCTTACTCCAAGTCCACTAATTCTCCTCGAATGTGTCCTTTTTAGAGATCCCCAGTAGGATCGCCAAATGTTGGGTCCTAATGCCCACGCGAAATGATGGTTATACAAGCCTTTATTTGGCTCGAACCCCGTGGACTTGATCCACTTGGATTGCTTAGAAGCTACAAAAGTACCTCTACTTGATGATTGTATGCTCTCACCTTTCCGAGCTCTCTTACACCAACACACATACACCTTCTCTCTTGCACTTCCACTCGCTTCTTTTCTCTCCTAGTTCCTCTCACTCACTCGTCCTTATTTTACCACTTACTCTCACTCTTCCTCATACACAAGTTTCCACTCATTTACGAGTTCTCTTCTGCACACACACTCTTTCATACGTGTTTCGATGTTTGCCTATTACACACCATTATAGAAAAGAGCACTATAATCTTTCCCAAACTACAGCTCCTTTGTTCGACTAAAAAAGAATTTATACATATGAACGCCCCTCGCTTGCACATATATAAAACAAACATAAGATACCATAGTTCCCATACCTTTCTGTTTATGTGTTCACAATGCTTTTAAAGTGTGACGGTACGATATGGATAGTCATATCCATTGCAGTCGAGAAAGAAAAAAAACTCTATTCTTAGTATGTCAAAACAAGGAGTTTGTGAGTCGGTAGACTCGTTGAAACCTTTCCATCAAATCAATGTACCAAGATATATAATTTTTTATTGAATCACTTCAAAGTTCATACGTTTTCTTGTTTTTACATGCATATATTGTACCAAATCCTCATACGACCCTTCCGAATTTGTGTGAAGTTTCACAAGCTTTGACTGTGACTTGATTCCGTATGATCAAATTATGACAATGATCCTTACAACCATTAACTTTTTCACAAATGCTCGTTGCTTCCTTGTTCACCTTAACACATCAGAGATAGAATTTCATCACTTCACAAATGCCAGCGGTAAGTTGAACACACACGATGGAACATATACGAAATACTATTTTTGTGTGCACCATGACAAGATCAAACAAAGAAGAAACATATTCCCTTTTCTCAAAGACGATCGAGCAAAGCTACTGTTCTTACTATTTGCAATATCATAACTTCACGTTTACTGATGCCTGTTATCTTCCTTACTATTGCCGATGGAAGGAGAAGAGATATGAGATGTTAATCATGAATGCATTTCACAAAAAGACTCACTCAATTTTCACGCACATATAAACTTTCATAAAAACCTGAGCACTGTTGTCATTTCATTTTTTGTTTCGTCCTGTGGTTGCTTCCTATGATTGAGAGTCAGCTACTTATTGGGGAGTCTGAGGAAAATGTAACACATGCGACCTGGATTGTAAGTGTGCACTGCACATGGGACTTACACATCTAAACTCATTATATCCTCTTCACACTATAGACCAAACTTCCTGATGCCAACAGTTTCAGTTCAGATTATGTGTGCATGGGACCTCCATCTTTCTCAACTCTCTGATTGCCATTCTTTGTTCCCTTGCAAATCTATATCTTACTGAGCAGCTTTAGTTCTGGGTACAGCTTTAAAGAATTTGCAAGAGATTTCCTATATCGTCGCATGAGACACATCTAAACACAGAATTTCAACGCTTTCTCTTCATTTTTTTTTTTGACACTTGCATAATAATGTATATCTGTTAACAATAGAACAGCCTCAAATGTCTGCAGAAATACAACAGAGCATTCAAATTCCTATCATCTCCTTATTCTCAGCTGAGCGTAATTCCCGAAAACCAATGTGAAGAGAAACAGAAAAATTTGAAATACTGATCAAGCACAAATGCAAATTAAGCAGAGACTAAGATTTATAGTCCTTAAAATCGAAGTACCTATAGAGATTTATCCTGATTCTCCCGCGTTCGTTAACTCCTCTGCTTCATATATAATTGTTCCATTGATCAGTGGAAAAGGAATACGCGTCTGCGCTTAGGAAGTTGTTCAATGCCATCTAAACAGGACTTCTGATCTTGCCCATTGCCGCCTTCAGAATAAGGTCCATATATTCCTCCGAAGACTGCTTAAGTTCGCTGAAGAAAAGTTCCTCTCTCTCTGCATCCTTCCTCAATTCCCGGCTTCCTCCTCCTTGCAGATCTATCGAATCTTCATTGGTTTCCTCCCAGAAGCGCAACTCCCTTCCTCTTTCGGTTTTGCTTTTATTTATTGTCTTCAGCTCTTCTCAGAGAGCTCTCTGATGGAAACGACTGCTATCTCCAATATTCTGACTCAAGTTGTTTTTCCTTTCATAACTAAGAGCTAACCTCACAGCTACGTGCGCACCAAAAAATAGAAGTCATCATCCTCCCGATCTCTCTACTAGTTCTTCAGCTTGGTGTGCAGTACCTCCCCTTCCCTCCAAGAGATGCCCATCATCATATATTCATTCCGCATATCTTCCCCACTCTTCAGCAGGTTCCCCCCCTTTTTCCGTTTCTCCAGAGCAGTCGGCGGCCCCTTGTCTTCTTGCGTGCCTTCCAATCATGTTTCTCCACCTCAAGACGGCCTGCAGCATCACTGACACATGAAGAAGCTGACAATACGATGTCCCCCCTTTTCCGTTTTTTTCATGTCAGAGTAGTGGGGCGGCAGAAACAGAAAATCCCCCTCTTTTTCTGGTTTGCTCGTCAGAGCTTGAATTTAGAAAAAATATTGCAAAGGCAATTGATGCATCCAGGCCGAAGCTGAATCCATTTCTTATTCAGCTTAGATACACAGGGTAACCCAGGTTGTTTGTCCCACCTTTTGATAAGCACTCCATTTAAATCCAATATGATATACAGGTCCCTCGCACTAGATATTGAGGGAATATGCACTTATCACCTCTCGTACAGGACGCAGAGAGCTGGGGAGCCATTCCATGCAGGGATACCACGTCTCTATAGAATGATTGGATGGTTGTCTTGTTCATCACATACTAAAAGATCCGCCATCACAATATCTCACTTTCACACGATTCCAATTGTAAAAATCAGGATTCTTTAAAGGTGAGTTACTTAAGCTGCCACCAAAGACCACCTGTTCTTCCATATGATGAGATGATCCCAACCTTGTTCCAGATCTTCGAAAGCACGTTTCAGATGTTGAACACCACCCACCTCCCTCAATATGTATTAGCCAATTTTTTTTGCTCCCAGTCCTTTTCCTCTATGTAAGTGATATGCAGGTGGAGTTCCATCCAAGCACACTGCCCCCTTTGCCGCTGCTCCTTTGACGAGAGTGCGACGGACAAACAGGACTTCGTCCGGGGAAGGGCGGAAAAAATCCGGCTGCTCCAAGGACACCCACAAGGAAATGGATCCTTGGATGCGCTTGTAATCTAGGATCATGACAAAGGCAGCACTGGTGATCATGAAACCAAGCAAGCCCAAAGCATAATCTACTGCACTCCATTTTAAGACCGAACCTATACATCCAACTTTATCATATATATAAATGTTTCATGAAGATGTAAGCAGAACTCCAAGTAAGGAATGTCCAAGCATCTTCAACCCATTGCTAGGTGTTACAAAATGAAATAGGAATTTCAAAATCTTTGCTGAGCATTATCAACACAATCTTCAACTCGTCTCCCCTATCATCAAATCCACTCTTCAAGTACCTGAAATCAAGCGTATTTTTCTGCCAAATAGAACCACGTTAGTGCATAAAAATTCACCATTTTTGGGGCTAACACTAACCTCAAAAATGAGCTCTCTAGCTCTTTTTATAGTTTTTGACTAGGTTTTGGCCCTGTCTAGACCTAGTGTCCGGCCTAGTTAAAAATTAGGTTCCAGGGCCAATTTGAGGGCTTAAACGGAGTCTAAAAAATACGAAAATTGATATGTAGGTACTTCTAAGGCTCCTCAAGCTCAAGGACTCCTTGGCTTGCACAAAATGGAGCTACAAAAATATGAAATGGTATTTACAATGATTGTTAGTGATAAGAATCACTGTTATAAAGATGTTGATTTGGAAAAATTTGCAGGGCCTATCTGCTAGATTTGCGTCGACTGCTTTGTCTACTTACTCCTTCACCTCGCTCTGACTCTCTCCGCTGGCTTCCTTGTCTAGTCAGTCCTTGGGTGCCCATACTGCTCCACCTCGAGGGACCCCAACCGTAGCCTACATGATATCAACAATTTGGCACTGGTCTACACGTCTAAATAATGTACCCGACATAGCAGCAAAAATGTGTATGAAGATATTCGAGCTCATGACCATTGTCTTCAAAACCTTTCGGAATGTACAAGCTCCATACATCTCTGCCCCTGGATTCTCTCAAGATAACAAGGATTTAGTCTACGACATGAGCCAGACCCCCTCGGTCACTATAATCTTTGCTTGGCATGCACGAATAAAGTACTTACCCGCATGCTTCAAGCAGACATTTGAGGAAATGTTCTCTACGAGATTCTGGGAATATCATTCGGAAATTTTCATTCCCAGACCCACACATTTGCTACACCTATTTGCAGTAGAACAAGCGATCCATGCAGATCAGTTACATCTGCCACATCCGGACATTCCAGGACCAATTGATTGGGATCGTATGATGAAAGATTTGGCCAGAGGACTACGCATACAAGAACATCAGCTTGCCACTCAGGTTGTGGAATATTACATCCAACACTCCCAACAACAAGGGTCTATCAGGGACGACAGACGCGAGAGAGGGGGGGGTGTTGAGAGCAATATGGGCACCCAAGGACTGACTAGACAAGGAAGCCAGCGGAGAGAGTCAGAGCGAGGTGAAGGAGTAAATAGACAAAGCAGTCGACGCAAATCTAGCAGATAGGCCCTGCAAATTTTTCCAAATCAACATCTTTATAACAGTGATTCTTATCACTAACAATCATTGTAAATACCATTTCATATTTTTGTAGCTCCATTTTGTGCAAGCCAAGGAGTCCTTGAGCTTGAGGAGCCTTAGAAGTACCTACATATCAATTTTCGTATTTTTTAGACTCCGTTTAAGCCCTCAAATTGGCCCTGGAACCTAATTTTTAACTAGGCCGGACACTAGGTCTAGACAGGGCCAAAACCTAGTCCAAAACTATAAAAAGAGCTAGAGAGCTCATTTTTGAGGTTAGATTGTAATTGAAATGAACTTGTAAGAGCTTTTTGAAAGTAATCTAAGAACTCCATTGCTTCTCACTCTTTGTCTTGCCGTGTGTGCGCGTGTGTGTGTATGTGTGTGCATGCTTGTGTGCTTCTCACTCACGCACTTGTGCCTCCACTTGCTCGAGGTCTTCATACCATCCTCACGTCTTCCCAGATTGACATTAAAGGAGGTGCTACTCATCACTGAGCTACACATAGCCTGAGAATCATGAACTGCACATGCCGAATCATTCACAGATCTTTCATAGTCTATGAGCCTATACAGCCCACGACATAAAATGCCAGAAGCAATAATCACATCGCCATTTGATAGATCATGAACTGTACACCTGTCATCAATGAATTTCACAACCAAGCCAATCTTGGCTAATGCAGAAACTGATAACAGATTCTTCTTGATCCCTGGCACAAATAAGGCATCTGACAAGGTGAAAGAACTACCATCAGCAGTACTCAAAATGATCTTACCAACTCCCATAGCAGGATAAGAGGATTTGTTGGCGCATGTGACAGTATTCCCTGTAGGGGCAGGCTCGAGTGAAGAGAAGAAACTACGCTGCGAGGTAATATGTTTGGTCGCCCCACTGTCAAAGTACCAAACATCTGAGTCCACTGCAGACATGCACTGCTCATGAGAAGATGGGTCAAAACTGCAAACAGTAGTAAACGCCCATTCTTCTTCCTGCACAAGATTAGCAGACTCTGTTTTTGGTGTAGAGGCTTCTGCAACAACCATTCCAGCCTCCTTTTTCTTTGCCTCTTTTGCAGCCAGTTTTGGACAGTTCTTTATGATATGATCATTCCCTTTACAGTGCTTGCAAAACAATTTCTGCTTTTCTGATTTCTTCTCATCTTTATCCTGGTTCTTCAAATGTGCAGCATTTGCAGATTTCTGCTTACTAGTAAAAGAGCTCCATTTTCCTTTGCCCTTCTGACTAGCCAGGAAAGCTTGATCTGCAACACGCATAATGGACCTGTTCTGCCTGGACTGATCTTCCTGCAACAGAATAGAGACTAACTCCTCAAATGATAAGGCATTCAGATTTCCTTTTATCATCAATCGAAGAGTAGAAGCAAAACTCTGATATGAATCAGGAAGACCATTCAGAATGGTCTGCACAAGTGAGCTATCTGGTATAACCTCATCAGCAGAAATCAACTGTTCCTTCAAATCTTTGATCTTCGTTAGGAAACTGTCCATAGAATCACCTTCATTCATGTGCTCACTCTCCAACTGTTTTCGGAGGTAAGCAACACGAGCCTCATTCCTAGCTTGGTACAATGTGGTAAGTGTATCCCAAGCATCCCTAGCTATTCTGCAAGAGCGAATATGAGGAATAATGGCATGTTTGACAGACAAAGCTATCAATGCATGTGCCTGGGCATCTCTGCCATCCCAACAAATTTGCTTTGCAGTAGGTGCAACAGAAACAGCAGCACGAATAGGAATCTACAAAATATCATCTTCGACACCATCTTCATCAGCTCCAGCACCTGTATTTGTAGTACCTGTCGTTACACGTGTAACAGGACGTCTTTCAACACCCTGCACAATGTTCCACAATCCTTTTGCAACCAAAACATGTCGCATCATATAAGCCCATAATGGGTACTTGGTACCATCCAACTTATCCTCAACAGCCAACATACGGAATACATCACTGCTTTCAACCATGGCCGGTGACTAAAATACCTTGATGCAGAAAATTGACTGTATCTCAAAAAGTTGAACAAAACTGCCCAGACGAGTTCTGCTAGACCTGTAGCAGACTTCGAGACACTTAAACTGGCGAACAGAAACTGGTATGTAGCTTTGGCACAAAAAGACGAAATAGCCTGCACAAGCACTGCGATAGTGCGTTCGGAGGCCGAAACGAGCTCAGATCGCGATTTCGGCACCACATAGCAAAGCTGTTTTGATCTCGAAAACACGTTGAGTATGCTCACCAAAATTCGTGTGATTCTGAGACTGCAAACTGAGGAGTGTCGATGGCGCCCTAGATGAAGCGACGACCTGCTCTGATACCAATTGTTGGAGTTAGACGTCTGCAGGAGCACGCGAACAGCACAAGGAAGAAGAAGAAGCTTGGAGCACAAACACACAATACTGAATGTATTACTAGAGAATGTACAAAGATAAGTAGCCCATTAGGGCAATAGGCGTATATACAAGCCGAGGGAAAAAAACCTCCTAAAGAGGGAAAAAAGTGTCCCGGTGGTCCTAGTGTGTTCACACACATCACTACCTAAATATATCAACAAAAACATACTCAACGCCACTTCCTTTCTGATGGTGTTTGGCCAAAATATTATTCTTCCATCAGATTTTTTGATACCTACACTCAAGATGGCATAAGAGCATCAATGGATTGGTCATGAGCTATCTATCATCTAGGATCTTTAACCTAGAACGATTGTGTGAAACTAGATTGAAGGCAAAATTGTGGAAACATATGATGCAAAGAAGAGGGAAAAATCTTATTTTGATGCAAATACGAAAGTTAAAGGCTTAAAAGTGGGAGATTTAGGTATATACATTGAAGCAACATGCACAAAAGTTGGAAAAGCATGGCTATGGACCAATGGTCATCAATAGGATATCGACAAATGGAGTTGTCCAATTAGCCACCTTAGAAGGCAATGTATTACCAAGTTATATCAGTGGTTGTAGAGTAAAATTTTACTGAGAGCCTTTAACGAAAGAGATGTTAAATCAACTCAATATACCTAAGACATGCAAAGAAGAAGAGAAACGAATCTGTGAAGAAGCACAAGCAGAGGCCTTAGAATGTATTAGATGTATGAAGTTGAGAAGACAAAGCATAGACCTGCAATCAAGGCTTTGATTGACTCAAGGGAAGCTACTAGAGCTGTAAGATATTCTTGTTGTTAGGGCATGGGCTTATCAACTAATCCTATAGAAGCTTACCTTGTAGGATTAGGAGGAGTGGAGACCCCTTGCATGGGTGAGGTGGAGCTTCCAATCTCTATTCAGGATGTCCATATGACAATCAAAGTGCTACTTTTCTATGATGAAGACCTTACTGAATCTCTCATCCTTAGTAAAGACTAGATCTATGATCATGGAGTCAACTTAAACCAGAGTGGACTTCTTCAGGTTTGGGTAAATGAATAGTGTTTCATGATAGAACTAGGAAGCTGCAAGTTTAATGATCTAGGCATAACACAAGCTCCTAGTCCTTCTAGGGTCAATCATGAAGAAAAAGATGTTTTTCTTTTCCAAAGTTATATGATGTAGAAGGATCCGACTTTTGAAGAACAATCAAGAGAGAGGATAGAACTCCCTTCTTTTCCAAAGGCACTAGTGATCTCAATACCTCGATTGGGGACATATGATAAGCAACTTAAAAAGACTGTGGAATCCAAAAGACAGGTGAAGTCTCGTGGCAAAGTGATCCATGGTGTGAAGGAAATGTGGGTATGCACAGGTGAGCACCCATTTGCTCCCTTGCTAGGACAACTATGGTCTAAGAAGCAGTCGATGAAATCAATGCGACTGATGGCATTACACCAAAGATCTCCTCCACAATGTGTAGTCTCCATTTGGGTACCAAAGAAGTCCATGAAGGCTGATCACAATCCTAGATAGATTCGGGTGCCTAGGGTCTGCTTACGAGCTCAACTAGCAACACAAGAGATCTTAGGAATTAATGAGTTCTCACCAATCCTGAACCCTAAAAAATGTCATTGCAAGTTGTTGAACACAAACACACATGTAAAGTCCAACCTAGCATAACTTGGAAATGGGTACTCAAAAGTCCCATGACCAAGTGAAGTCATCACTAAAACCCTTACATGTATTGACATGCAAAACTTGTCATCCCATAAGGGAAATCTGGAGAGTCAAGTCATGTAACAAACCATCAGACCCCCCTTGTAACATCTTTGTATACACTACTAGGTGCATTCGGAGCTCATTGAAATTTCTCGACTATGCATCTAGGTTACTCACTAACCATATTAATTCTCACCCACATTAACATCACACATAACACTCACTAATCAATTACTGCCACAAACAAAAAAAATCAAGGTTGTCACGTTGGTATTGTAAAGGGAACAAGGCCGCATCAAGTTTTTGATACAATACTAATGTGATTCTTCTTCTTCTAGAAGATACACAAAACATCCACTACCTTTGTAATCATGGATCAGGTAGGCACTAGTTCCCAAGCAGGCGCTAGTCACCAAATGATAGACATTGACACCTTGCCTATCTCCGAACGATCGAAGGAAATACTAGAAGCACTAGTACATCTGTAGACCATTCCCATTCAAGACCCTCCTATGGGCCACATAATGAAAGCCAACACTTATTCCCGTTGGTTCAACAAGATGGCCGGACCCCTAGATGACATGGATTATATTTGGGAAGCAAAGTGTCAGTTTAACAATGTTTGGGGGAAGTATCAGTGTTTTACACGAGAATTTGAGAACTTGCAAAATACTAAAGAACTCCAACCCATCTAGCACAAGGCAGGCTTGGCATATAATTTTTGCATGCAAATACCTAAACCCGACTTCATGTGATGCTATTGCCTCATTAACACCCTACAACCTAACAAGGACAAAAAGGTACCCAATACCTTTTTCATCTCCTCTCTAACATGTGGCAATGAATTGAAAAAGGTTAAGCTTACCCTCAACCTAGTTAGGGAGGCCATGGACATGAAGGGCATGCATATTCCCACAGAGAAGGAAATGCTAGTTTTGGATAGCATGAGAACAGGAACCTTACCAAGCTCAAGGACATGGTAGCTATGACCCGAAAGGTCACAACCCATCTCAAAATCTATAGGCAGCATTTTGACTTTCCAAGGCAAGATAGGTTTATGCAACCACATAAATGGGTTTGGTTTAGATTGTACCTGGCTGAGACTAATGATATGACCATCAACCTCCCAATCTTGATTATCGACCAAATCCATGCCGCTAATTAGAGATGGTCATGAAAATTGATTTTGAATGGCTATTGTGCTTTTTCACTCATATTATCTATAGATGTTTGGCTTATGATGTTCCCATTCAGAGATCCTTATCTTAGAAAAGTGTCCAATAGTTCAAGATTAGAAAAGCCTCAACACCCCCATCCAAGAGAATGAGAGGATCTATCCCATGTGCACAACCTAGAGGAGCTACTGTGACCCCCAACATCTCACGAGTAGGGGAACATATTCTACACCCTTTCACCCTTAGATTGCCAAGGCAAAGCACGGATGGAACTCAACAGATGATTCCACCTATCCCAACAGCCTTGAAGTATCTTGGATCGATTGGTCTCAAGGACTTGGGAAATGTGGACTTTGAACATGTTCTTTGGGATGTAGATATCATTTCAGAAGACAAATAGGCACTTGGAAATCAACAATACCAACATGAGGAAGAGCAACACCATGAACAACAACGAGAACAAGAAGAAGAAGAAGAAGGAAAATACAAAGAAGAAGAAGAAGACAAAGGCAAAGAAGAAGAAGAAGAAGAAGAAGAAGAAGAAGAAGAAGAAGAAGAAGATGATGATGAATAAGAGAATGGATCCCCTGCATATATCGTGCAGCTCCGTAGATTACAGGACACCATAATGAGTGTACAAGCAAGAGGTCGACTATCATTCCACACTAGCCAATCATTAATGAATCAAATATTGGAGGAAGAAGGCATCGATCCACAATTCATCGAGTTCCTCATCGTCTTAGCAGAGACTTGTGGAACTATTGAGGCTATCAATACTATGTTGTAGAGACCTTGCCCTCAATACAATGAACGATGAATCAACACCAAGCCAAAATAGGGAAAGAATATTCAAATAAATGTCTCAGAATTGGAGGGTGCTACAACTCAGCAGGCAACATCAATGACTACTATTGATCTCATGATGGAAACTTTCATACAAACCTCATCGATCTCACCTCCACACCCTCCATCCCCACTAAGAACTGAAGAGATCCAAACTGGAACCATGATCATCAAAACTACCCAACTAGAGGAACACATCTTCCGAACCCCACCCCATCCACCCTCTCACTTAGAAAGCATTGTAGCTATCACTAAAGTAACAACCTCAACGCCCTCTTTTAGTTTCCATGCCCCTGTTTCTCATGTTAAATTATTATCCTCCATTATTAGTCCATTGTATGCTACCTCCTTAGCCCCACTCGTAGGCCACCCACTAAAACACCTTGTTTGTAGTTACCCTGCTCCAATTGCCACCCTGTTAGGGATCCTTGTGACACAACCCACTGTTGCAAGAGCAGTAAAGAGGAGCCCCAAAATTTTCAAAATTATGGGCACAATTTTTCTTCTTCAAATACTTATGGAAATCTCATGAAAGTCATGTAAATGCACTAGAGGAGTCCTCTAGATGCATAAGCCCCAAATCCTTGTAACATAACTCTTGTAAAATATAGAATTAGAGTTATTCAATAAAATGTCGGTCTCTTGTGTGAAAGGACCATTTTTAGGGCACATGTATATAAGTCACGTTGTGACTCTTGTAAGAGAGTTTTGCCATTGTGAAGAATTGAGGAAGAATTCCGAATTTGCTTCTTTCCTGCTGATTTCCTCCTTCTCCATGTAATGCTTGGAATGTGTGTGTAGGATTGTTATCTATCCCTTCCCATCGCTTTTGAACGACTGTAGTGTGTGCGTGTGAGCCATTAGGAGTTGTGGAGCAAGTGTTGGTGCATCCTACCATTCACTATTTTTCTCATAACTTAAAGAGAATTTGTCAAATTCAAGTGAATGTACATCAGTAGATGCATCTCGTCAAGAGCTTCGAAATGAATCCACTATTGGCCATATTCGGAGTTCAGAGCTAGGAGAAAAGTTTGAATTTGTGATTAGTGTTGTAAATGGTATCGTGGCATGGATTTTTAGAGGATTAGTGAGTTAAAGAGGTAGCTAAGTCTTTTCACATGCATTGTAGCTGAGCCACTTCACTTTCCATCATGTGCACATATGTCTTCATACACTTGGTTCATATGGTTCCTCGGATTGATAATTAAATGTGTATCGATCCACCACTATATGCACTTGTGGGGTGATTGAGGTTTAGTATCATCGACACAAGTCCCTAAGGCTTCATGACTTAGGTACACATGTTTTTGGAGTCGTTGCCGGGGAAGAAACCTAATCAAGGTGCCTTCGTGGGTGAAGGAATCGTACTTGTAGAAGTAAATTCGTTTAGTGGCAAGTAATCAAGCACTTTAGCACTTGTTACTTCACACTCTTGAGGTGTGTGTAATGAGTTTTTAGGTTTAGGAGTGAGGAAGAAAGAGAAGAGTTGCGGTTAGGCAAGAGAGAGAAGTAGAGTAGGGAAAGCAGAACATCTCAAGAATTCCCAAAAAAATTGTCCAAATTAGTTTAGTTTAGGCATTAGGTAACCTAAAACTATAAAAACCAAAAAATCAGTTCAGTTGAGCACTTGTGAGAGCAAGTATCATGTGAGAGCAGCGATGAGTATCACAACAGTGGTGTCATGCCTAGCAAGCAAGGAAAAGTTCTAGTGAGCCCAAAGCTTAGGCAAGGCATCCTAGAAGGTGAGTTATACAAATTTTGCATCCCAAAAACACCATCAAATCACATGGGCACGTGATTTAAGTGGTTTTTGGTATCACAGGGTAGAACAGAGAGTTTTTTTAGAGCTTTTAAGTGATATAGGGTTCAAGCATGAAGAGGTGAGAGGAATAAACACTTTTCACTTAAAAAAATTAAGTTTTGAGTAAATTTGGTTGTAGTATCGCGATCGGTTGAGTTTTGGTATCGTGATACCAAAATTCCCTAGTATTGCGATACTCTCCTGGTATTGTATCATTGCATACCCACTTGAAGTACCGTGATACCATTCGGGTATCGTATCGTCAAGTGTTGGTATCGCGATCATGGTTGCTTAGTGGTATCGTATCTTGGTCCACCCCAGTATCGTATCGTCTCGATCATGGTATCGTATCGTTGATCGAACGGTATCGTATCGCCAAGGATTTCGGTATCGTATTGTCACATGCACTAGTATTGTATCATGCAAAAAGTGGTATCATCAAGAGTGAGATCGTATCGTCTGACCCTTTGGTATCCTATCGTCCATAGAATCAGTATCGTATCGTGAGAGTTCCAGTAGTATCATATCGTGCAAAAAGTGGTATCGTCAAGAGTGAGATCGTATCGTCTGACCCTTTGGTATCGTATCGTGAGATTTCTTGTATCGTATCATGAGGTTTATCCAGTACCATATTGTGCGTTGCCCAGTATCGTATCGTGAGATTTCTGGTATCATATTGTGAGGTTTTTGGGTATCGTATCGTGCCAAAACTGATATCGTATCGTCTGTATGGTATCACCAAGAGTGGTATTGTCCAAAACCACTTAACCTATTTAAGGGCAAAATTTGAAGTGATTGAGGAGCTAATTAAGGGGAAGAAGGAATTCAACATAAGCCTAAAGGGGTGAATGAACTTAAGATTAGGATGGGTGCTAAGTAGCCAGAGGAGTGTCATCTCATCGGTTGGAAGTGCAACCCAAGCGAGCCACCACTCCATCTATATGGACATCTCTAGTGATTCAAAGGAGGAGCTACCCATGGCCTCAGAGGACATGCATGGTTCTGCACCTAGGGAGAACTTTATGTCAACCATGGAGGGTGAATACCACACCTCTCTGCAATATGTGTCCATCAATCTGCAAGGGATCCCTATTTACCTCGATGGTTTAAATAGGTATGTTGCAAGGATGGTAAACTCTACGGAATCAACAATAGTTCCTAGACCCGCAATTAAATACGAGGGAGGAGTGTACATGGATAAATTAGGTCACATCTACGTAGTGATAGAAAACCCATACCGGATCAACGAGAGAGGAGAATTGGAGGGACAAGGAAACTCGGGGAGACCTGACCCTTAAGAGTTAGTAACTACACCAAGAGGTAAGTTAGTGATGACTCGAGTCTTGAGAGGGGATTTGATAGCTCAAACTATACAAATCCCTGTGGATAAAGTCGGAGAATTTAGTGAAGGAGATGAGAGTAACACATGCTTACCCATCACATATAATGGATACATGACTAAAGCCATTTTAGACATAGGAGCAGGTGTAAGCATAGCCACCAAAGAAATTCGGGAGAAATGGGGAAAGCCAACCTTGCGACCAACACGTATGAAGCTTCAATTAGCAGATGACCATGTAGAGAGACCCCTAGGAATATTGGAGAAAATTAAGTTAACTACCTGCGGAGTGGAATTTAAGCACACGCTAGCCATATGTCAATTTGGAAAAGCAAATAACTATGAAATGATATTAGGACGACCGTTCATGAGACAACTCAGGGTAGTACAAGACTGGGGAAGAGACGTGTTATACCTACAACATCAGGGGACTACTACCAAGATTAACTTGCATACATTCTCATATAGGGACGTACCCCCACTACAATGGAACCCCATACACAAGGAAGAAGATGATCTCTCAATCCATAGTGCGGGTTCAAGTGACCAATCATGGATGCACGAAGATGCTCAACTATGGATGTGTAAGGAAGCAAAGTGGGAAGAGAGGAAAACTCAAATATGGCCTATTGGACATCAAAATTACCGACCAGTAGATGATACTATGTATATGCCTCAAGTCTTCCCAAATGAAGCATTCAAACCACATGGTTTGATGGAGATTCTAGCCACCTTGGATGTATGTGTAAATGAAGAGGTATTAACCATGAATGGATGCATAGATGAAGAAGGTTATGACATGAGTTTTTACATGGTAGTCCTTCAGGAGGTAGAGACAGGAGAACTGATAGAAAAACAATGGAAGGAAGAGTATGAACACATAGAAATGGAACTAGAATTTGATTTAGAGGAGCGATAGCAAAACCATCAAAGCAACACCCTTACACTTATAATGATGTCCATTCAACAAAAATTAAGG
This sequence comes from Ceratopteris richardii, assembly GCA_020310875.1. Taxonomy (NCBI): domain Eukaryota; kingdom Viridiplantae; phylum Streptophyta; class Polypodiopsida; order Polypodiales; family Pteridaceae; genus Ceratopteris; species Ceratopteris richardii. Next base: position 27,044,998 of record CM035409.1, on the reverse strand, counting down.
AAGAGATAGACAAGCTATTAGCAAGCGGATTCATTTACGAAGTAGAACACACCGAATGGGTGTCACCATTAGTGGTCGTACCCAAGAAGAATGGGAAATTAAGAGTGTGAATTAGCCGGAAGAAAGTAAACGCAGCCACAATCCGTGATAGTTACCCATTACCTATCACTGATCATCTCTTGGAAAGAGTCACAGGTAAGGAAGTCTATAGCTTCCTAGATGGATTTTCAAGGTACAACCAAGTAGCAATTGCTATGGAAGACCAACATAAGACTACGTTCACAACTGAATGGGGAGTCTATGCTTTTAGAGTAATGCCATTTGGACTCACAAATGCCCCTGCTACTTTCCAAAGGCTGTTGGGTCACGTCTTTAAAGAGTTTCTATGGAAGAGTGTGGAAGTATATGTAGATGACTTGTGCTCATACTCAGGTCTGAGACAGGAGCATATTCCAGAGTTACGAAGGATATTTGAGAAGTGTCGACAATATCGAGTGTGCCTGAATCCTAAAAAATGCGTCTTTATGGTGAGACAAGGAAAAATCCTAGGACACATCGTATCCAAGAACGGAATTTCCACTAATGAAGATAAGATTAAAGTAATTCTAGAGCTTCCAAGACCGAAAAATGCTAAGGAAGTGCAAGATTTTATGGGTAATTGTGGACACTATCGTAGATTTATTCACATGTATGCCATAATTGCCAAGCCATTGTATGGATTATTAACCCAATTTACATGGACAAATGATTGTGAGAAAGTGTTTAGTGAACTAAAAAATTGACTAAGCACAACACCTATTTTGAAAACACCCAACTAGAATAAGCCTTTTCATATTCATGTAGATGCCTCCAACTATGCCATAGGATGTATATTGGCTCAACCGGCAGACAAAGGAAAATTAGACCATCCTATTGCTTATGCGAGTAGACAACTGAATCAAACTTAAAGAAACTATACGACTACGGAATGAGAAGGTTTGGCAATGGTGTACACAGTGAAGAAATTTAGACACTACCTTCTAGCCAACAAGCTCAAGTTCTTCATAGACCATCAGGCCTTATTGTACTTAGTCAATAAACCCTGTAACAAGGGAAGACTAGTAAGATGGTTTCTATTACTAATGGAAATCGACTTCGAAGTAGTGGTCAAAAAAGCAAATACCCACGTGAGAGTCGATCATTTGTCTAGGTTAACACATGGAGAACCACCTAACGGAGTAGCAGATGGCCTACCAGACACTTATCTATTCAAATTGGAAGTATATCCTAAGTGGGCAGAAAAATGGATTCCAATACTCACCCATGGACCACAACACCCCATTAACAAGGATGTTAGGAAAGGATTTTTGCAATCATGCAACTTGCACATTGTGGCAAGAAGTGTGTATCATAAAGAACCTAACAGTGTATTGTCAAGATGTGTGGAAGAAGATGAGCAGAAGAACTTGATTGAGCAAGCTCACGTAAACAGATGGAGAATGCATAAGGGAACCTATGGAACACTAAGGGAATTAAAACGAATGGGAGTTTATTGGCAAGATATGCCTAAGGATGTTCATGAGTATGTTGGTAGTTGTTCGGAATGTCAAGAAAATACTCCAGAAGACTATACCTCATTACAATTCTCCACAATAGCACCAGATTAGAGTAGGACATTGGTGAAATTCTTAAAAACACGCGAGCATGAGGAAGGAGCAAGCCTAGCTAGGAAGTGATCCCTAGAAGAAATGAGTAAGGACTATGTTATATTGGGGAGACAACTATTCAAAAGAGGAAAGGACAATCAACTATGACTATGTGTGCATGCTTTGCAGGCTTGTGGCAGCCAACTCTACACATGGATGCAGACACTTACATACAAAGTTGTGAGGTATGCCAAAGAGCTAAGTATCCTATTTGAAGAGATGACATGCCTCTAAGACCCATGGTTTGTGCGAGAGCATTTGCCAAATAGGACTGATTAACCCACCAACCAAAGGACTCACGTTGAGTACATAATAGTGGCGATAGATTATCTAACTAAATGGGTAGAAGCAAAAGCAACTAGAAAGAACGATGTTCAAACCATGGCAATTTTTCTCTTTGATAACATCTTTACTCACTTTGGACTACCTATAGAGGTAGTAAGCAATAGAGGAACACACTTCATTAACGAAGTGATAGAGTCCTTGATGAATGAATTCCTAGTGATTCATAAAAAATCAGCCCCTTATCACCCTCAATCCAAAAAGTGCCAATAAAGTGTTGTGCACGGTGTTGAAAAAGATAGTCAATAATGAAAGGTCAAATTGGGACAAACAATTGCACCATGCAATTTGGGCCTTCCATGTGGCTTATAAGATAGCCATTGGAACTACTCCATTTAACCTAGTTTATGGACAAAATGCAATCTTATTGATTGACTTTTTGGTACCTACTTTACGAGTAGCACAACAGTATGAGTGGATAGGACACAAGCTATCCAAGCAACTAGAGCAAATTGAGAAGTTACACGAAACAAGACTACAAGCAATTGCGGGAATTTATGTCGCTAAAAAGAGACAGAAAGCGTATTACGATGCACACATCAAAGATAAAGGCTTGAAAGAAGCAGATTTAGTCCTGGTATATACATTGAAGCAACATGCCAAGAAACTACAACAATGTGGATATGGACCCTTATTGATCAATAGAATCTCAATGAGCGGAGCAATCAATCTAGCCACCTTAGATGGAGAAATACTTCTTAACTACATAAGTGGATGTCGAGTGAAACGATATATGGAGCCATTGACGGATCAGAAGTTAGCACGACTCATAGGAGCACAAAATCAAAAGAAGGAAGAGGAGAGTGTTCGAGAAGATGTACGCCAAGACGCCTTAGAGTGTATCAAGAAATGGAAGGAGTGGATAAAACAAAGGGATGAATGATATCTACAAGGAGAAGAACTCATACCTATGTCCAATTACCAAGTCAATAAGGCCAACAATGAGAGCCTTAGTATCTCCCAACCATATTTAAACCTAGGAATTGGAACCAAAGAGTACCAGTTAATAGATGCCCTGATCGACTCAGGAGCAGCCCTAAGCTGCATACGAATGATGTTAATTACACATCTTCAAACAACCATAAGCCCAACTAAAGCAGGAATAATAGGAATTGGAGGACAGGTTATAGACTATGTTGGAGAAGCCCTAATATCTCTCCACCTAGGAAATTTCACCATGGAACAAAGAATTTTGGTATGTAAGGACGAAGACCTAATTGAAAATATGATCCTAAGGCAAGATTGGATTATCGAGAACGAAGTGAGCATTCATCTAGCACAAGGATACATCTCAACCAAAATAGGACATAAGGAAATCTTTACCTTGTTAGCTCATGAGGTTATCTAGCTTGAGAAAGATGCCCTAGAAATGAAATCAAATAATGAATCAAGAGAGTGCATACCCAAAGAATGCCCTAGTCTAGAACTACCTGCAAATAAGGATGTGTTGCATGATGATATAATCACCTTTCCCATGAGAGATGAACCCAAGAGAGGAAGTGAGGATAATGCTTCTAAATTAACCTACTCAAAGAGAAGAACATCCACATGGAAATCTACTACTCAAGCATCACATCCATGGAACACTCATCTACAATGGGTTCGAAAGGATCGAATGATGGAACCAGAGAAGCCAACACAGAAGCGAATCAACCACCCTATGAAGACAAGGAGAGACAACCAATCCTCATCATTACAATCAGAACCACAAAGGCTCCTATGTGTATGGCTTCCAAACCATTAGTAGCATCCCAAAAGACACACTGATGTATATGGATCCCAAAGAAGGTTAGATAGACTGCTAACCAAGAGCTAAACAAGCTTAATGAGATATTATGCCGACAAAGCAAAACGCGGTCCAAAAGGAATTGACAAAGGTACAAAAGGAACACAACATCAACCACTCAGACTTCAAGTAGAAAGGCAACGAGGACCAGCAATCAAGGAATGCGACAGAACTGAATACCTCAAGCACCAACCATAAAATGTATATGGAGACCAAAGAAGCAGCAAGAAGAGGAACGAAAGGCAAAGCTCGATTCCACTTGCACTCATGAGGAATCCATTGCATCAAGAGTATGCATGACAGGGCCACATTACAAGGCCATGCATTTGGCACATTATCTGTTCAACAAAATTAGTGGTGCACATTTCCATCATTGGAATAGGTCTTAGATTCTACTTCCATAGGAATAAACTTCCAGTGTAGATAAATAAATGCTTTTGTTGGAACTAATTATTGTTTTCTTTCATGAGTAAAAATCAAAAGAAGTGTGGTAAGAGACCTTACTTACTTAAGCAAGGGGGAACGGAGTGAGGAAGGAAACAACATATCACTAAGCCACACATAAAACATGAATTGGTTCCTACTAGAGGTTAATTCTCTCTTTATTACAAGTGCAGATAAAGTAATACAAACTTATACACGTCACCACAAAAAGCCTATTGGGGATGACAGAGTTTAGGAGGAGGGACGCGTGGAGGGAGAGTCAAGCAAAAAGAGAAGAAGAAGAAGATCAAAGAACAAAACAACTCAATAAGAAAGAATTACCCTCTTCCCAAAGCCTCGTAGGGGCACACATCAGGCTACAATGCAAAAGGACCAGGTCCCGAAGAGTGGAAATAAAGAAATATAACATCTAGGACCTTTCAAAGGAGGTTGCACACAACTTCTTCATCCACCAGGTGCGCACAGTGGAAAGAAGTAAACATGCTCCAGACAATACAACAAGGTCAGATGTGTGAAGACAAAGACATATCCAAGGACCAAAAGTTAGAAAGAGGTAGAGATTGAGAAGTTGAAGTGGGTGACTAAGAATAGCATATTCTTAGCCATTGGATGCGTGCGTGGCAACCCGACTTAACACAACAACCGAGATTTATGAATGTAAGGAATACCAAGGGGATTACAGAAGCAAAGGACTTAGTTCAGATAAAGTAACAAATTGTTTGACAATCCTTATCACTTCTTCAACCACTGGGTGCATGTATTCAGGAGCTATAGACAAGCTGCAGACAAAAAGCAAAGCCTATCAAGGGATGATAGAGACAAAGAGGGGGAGAGTGTTGCAGAGAAAATAGAGCACTAAAGAGGAGCCCCAAAATTTTCAAAATTATGGTCATAATTTTTCTTCTTCAAATACTTATGGAAATCTCATGAAATCCATGTAAATGCACTAGAGGAGTCCTCTAGATGCATAAGCCCCAAATCCTTGTAACATAACTCTTGTAAAATAGTAGAAAATTAGAGTTAGTCAATAAAGTGCCGGTCTTTTGTGTGAGAGGAGTCCTCTAGATGCACAAGCCCCAAATCCTTGTAACATAACTCTTGTAAAATAGTAGAAAATTAGAGTTAGTCAATAAAGTGCCGGTCTTTTGTGTGAAAGGACCATTTTTAGGGCACATGTATATAAGTCACTTTGTGACTCTTGTAAGAGACTTTTGCCATTGTGAAGAATTGAAAAAGAATTTTGAATTTTCTTCTTTCCTATTGATTTCCTCCCCCATGATCTTTTGTGTTTGTAATGCTTGGAATGTGTGTGTAGAATTGTTATCTATCCCTTCCCATCACTTTTGAACGTCTGTAGTGTGTGTGTGAGCCATTAGTAGTTGTGAAGCAAGTGTTGGTGCATCCTACCATTCATTATTTTGCTCATAACTTGAAGAGCATTTGTCAAATTCAAGTGGAAATACCACCAATAGATGCATCTCGTCGAGAACTTCGAAATACGCTATTGGCCATATTCGAAGTTTTCAGCTTGGAGAAAAGTTTGAATTTGTGCTTACTACTGTAAATGGTACTGCGGCATGCATTTTCAGGGGATTAGTGAGTTAGAGAGGTAGTTAAGTCTTTTCACATGCCTTGTAGCTGAGCCACTTCACTTTCCATCATGTGCGCACATGTCTTCATACACTTGGTTCATATGGTTCCTCGGATTGATAATTAAACATGTATCGATCCACCACTATATGCACTTCTGGGGCGATTGAGGTCTAGTCTCATCGACACAAGTCCCTAAGGCTTCACGACTTAGGTACACACCCATCCATCCCAATTTTCCCTTGACCACTTATTCATCCTTATTTCCTTCCATATTCCAATGCCCACCATTATCCACCACAATGACAACCTAGGAATCCTTCTTTGACACCATATTCCAACCACCACCTCTAATTGCCTTGTGGAAAATTCAAATTTCATATGGTCCTTCTTTGTTTGTATCTTCTTCCATTTTTACCAGCACTGCACCTACCATACCTCTATTTATGGTAGAACCATCACACACTTCCATGACCAATCCCATGGACATATCACCACCCACTGTACCTCCCCCATCTGCACACTTCCACCTTCTCCCCTTCCCCCTCCACCCACATCACTAGCACTAAAAACTCCATTATGCAAGGCATTCACTATTTCTCTTCCCATTTCCCATTCCCCTACATTTCCACCTATACAAACTGCATCTATGCATGTAAATACTACTTTTAACACCATGATTCAGTGTGCAAACCAATTAAGATATGAATATCAATGCTCAAATGAGAGCAATGAAGCACTCCCTACAGAGTCCACCCAACTATAGGAATGAGTGATAGCAATGGAAGAGAACAACAAAACCTTACATGAACAATACACCACTTTACATCAAGCCCATTTTACACTTGACTATAAACTTTAGATGGTAGATCAAGAGGCATAAAAAGAAATGGAGAGTCACCTGCATGCACAGATGGAGAGAAATTCCAGGCTCAATGAAACATGGCTCTCTTAAGAAGACACATGGAAGCTTCTCTAGAGGAAAACAAGAATCTCCAACAATAGAACCAAGAATTGAAAGTAACCCAGCTGCACAAATGAGTCCCTCCAGGTTCCAAGTAGTTCCATCAAAGACTATACACATGCTTGTAGAATAACATGCCAAGTTTCTCAACTCATACAATCAATTGCAAGAGGAGATCAATGAATTACACTGTCAACAACCCTCTATCAACACACAAGTTCCACAACAACATATCAGAGGCATATCGAGGCTTCTATTGAGGCAAATGCATAGATGCAATTTTGCCCCGATGTCGGTGTAAGGGTCCGCATAGAGATCAATAACAAACCACCAGTATAGGTGTCAATATAAGCATCGGTAATACTGATGCTCATACTGACACCTATACCGATGACTATACCGGCACCTATACCAACGACCTTACTGGGAGTACCATCATGCATATCAGTGACCGTGTTGGGAGTACTGACGCTCTTACTAACGCCTATATCTACAAATTTTTTTTTGGGAAGAGTTTATTGTCTATTGCTGTAGCAACATTATCATGATGTTGTGTAGCAAAAGACAATACGCTCTGCCCAAAAAAAACCAAGTACATGTGATGTGTACTCTAATGTCCAATAGTATTTTGCTTTATGATTTCATAAAGCAAAATACTATTGGACACAAAAGAGATGAGCGCATGTGGATGCATATGTGTATGTATGTATATGCATATGTGTGTGTATGTATATGCATATGTGTGTGTATGCATATGCATGTGTATTTATGTATATGCATATGTGTGTGTATGTATATGCATATGTGTGTGTATGTATATGCGTATGTGTGTGTATGCATATGCATATGTGTGTGTATGTATATGCATGTGTGTTTGTAATATGTATGTGAGTGTGTGTATAGGTGTGAGTGTGTATGTATATATATGAGTGTGTGTGTATATGTATGTGAGTGTGTATGTATATGTGTGTGTATGTATGTGCATGTGTATGTAATATGTATGTGAGTGTGTGTATATGTGTGTATGCATGCATGCATATGCATGAATATGTGTATGTGAGTATGTAATATGTACGTGTGTGAATGTATGCATGCATATGTTTGTGTATGTATATATGTATGTATGCGTATGTTTGTGTATTTGTGTATGTATATATGTGAGTGTGTATATATGTATGTGAGTGTGTATGTATATGTGAGTGTGTTTATGTATGTATGTGAGTGTGTGTGAATGTATATATGCATATGTATTTGTATGCATGTTGGTATATGTGTGTGTATGTATGCATGTGTTATCTGGATCTTGCGCACACAAACACACACAGAGGTTACAAACGCAGAAAACACACAGAAAAATAGAGACAACAAGAGACGAGACTGAACGCAGTATTGGGTGCAATCTCCCCCCATGCACTCTGTTTCGACAATCCACAGAGTGCATGTATTTATAGGAATTTTTTATTACATCAAAAAGAGTGGTTACATGATAGCGGCTTCGAAAAACATGCATGTAACTAAAAGTTGGTGACTTTCATAGAAAGCCTCTTCTTTCAATATCAAAAATTGCGGTCTACAATGACTCTTATTCTAACCACTATTTTTCTAACTATTTCTAACAATAGAACCTTCTATGCAGATTTATTTACAAACTAAATTATAAATCAGATTTATTGATGTCCGCCCTAAAGTCAGATTATTGATGTCCACCCTTCATGCTTTCACGCCCTCATGAACCTTCAAATGCTATATCAAAAACACCAAAACACATTAATACATTAATAAATTAACACTCCAACAATGCATTGTTCAACATATTCCATAATGTATAACATGCCTCTTAGTTGAAAAAGCAACTGACCTCAATTGATAAAATAAAATAAACATGGATGGCCAGTCACATGTTTCATCACTGAATGAAAATAAGCATGTTCCATGTTAAAAGAAACATGCATGGAAATGTTCATGGAGGAATTACATTAATGTGTTTGTGTATGATATGCAAAAATTAAGTGGTTGGGTGGTTGGGCCTCTCGCCTCTTGAGACGGGGGCAAGGGTTCAACCCCCACCGACAACATGTAAAGGACATGTTATCATGGAAACCTTGTATCTTGTGGCTGATGTGCCAATGTTTGCCCTGCTTCGTGGTAGATGTGATTGCTGTCTAACCCAGCTATGTAAACCCCTGTTCTTGTGGGATAAGGGATCCCATGGATACTATGCCCTTCCTTGTACAGTTGCAATTTCAAATTTAAAGCCTGGAGGAGTAGGCCTCGACTGAACCTCCATTAAAAAAAAATAAAATTAAGTGGTCATAATGAGGTGCTAATTGTGTTTTATGTATCCATTGACATTCTTCAATAGAATGATTTTTGTATTTAACCAAATATCGATGGTATTGAGTACCTGTGCGTGTAGGAGTGACATCATGATCAATTATTTTCTCAGGAAGCACGATTTCAGATTGTTCTTCAATCAAAGGAGGGTCATCAAGAAGCGGAATGAGTGGTAAAGTACCTTTAAATGGTTTAAGTAAACTAATATGAAAAGAGTTATGTATATTCCAATGAGATGGTATATCTAATCTAAATGAATTATCATTAATTTTTTCTATAATGCGAAACGGTCCATAATAGTGTGGTGCAAGTTTAATTTTAGGATGCTGCAAAATATTTTTGAGATGTCTTTTAATGATATGCAACCATACAAGATCATTTTCCTTGAATTCCTTGGCTAATCGTTTAGTATTGATATTACGTCTGTATCATTCTTGACTTTTCCTAATGTGCTCGTGAACATCATGAAGTACAGAAACGTGATCGTGAGCAATAGAATCAACCATCAGAATGTTGATTTGGGTGAGTGACATGGGAATGGGAAGTTTTTTACCATAAACAATTTCAAAAGGTGCACGACCAGTAGTGGTGTGTGGTGTTATTGTAAGTAAATTGAAGCAATGGCAACTTTTCATCCCAATTAGTTGGACTATCTAATGAATAACAACGTAATAAATCAAGAATAGTACTATTTGTGGCCTCACTTTGTCCATTACTTTGGGGATGAAATGTAGAGCTAAAATCTATTTTAGAACCAAAATGTTGAAATAAGGCAACCCAAAAATGATTACAAAATCTAACATCACGATCAGATAACATTACTTTAGGAAATCCATGATGTGGGAAAATGCATTTAATGAATAATCTTGTAGCTTGAGGTGCAGACAAAGTTTTCCTACATGGAATGAAATATGCATATTTACTAAACCTATCAACTATTGTCCAAATCATATCATTATGTGATGAAGTGATGGGAAGACCTGTGATAAAATCCATAGAAATTTGTTCCCATGGTTCGTTAGGAATGGGCACTGGCATTAACAATCCAAATGGTTTACCATGATGACGTTTTACATGCTGACATACAATGCATTGAGAAACATAATGTGCAATATCTTTTTCCATGTGTGGCCAAAAGAAGAAATCTTTGCAGGCAAAAATGGTGTTTTGTATGCCTCTATGACCCATGTAAGATGGTTCATGCATTTCTTTGATGACAAAATCTTTAAAAGCTTGAGTTATACATAATCTATGTTGAAAATAAAGAAAACCATTATGAAATGTATAATGTTCATCAGATAAAGATGCATCATTGTTGAAGTCATGCCATGCACGTGAGAAATACAAATCAGATGCATAAGTGGAAACCATTTCTTGAAAAGAATGCATTTGGATGGCAGAAATATTATGCAAAACAACAGAATGTGAATGAAATCAACTAAGAGCATCAACTACAACATTAGCTTTACCAGGCTGATATTGAATCATGGGTTGGAAATTTTGAATGAAGGATGCCCATTTAAGATGGCGATCAAAGATTAAGGGCTGATTTAATAAATGCTTAATAGCTTGTTGATCAGTTTTTATTAAGACCTCAAAGCCCATAAGATAGTGTTTCCAAATTTGCAAAGCATGCACAACTGCTACCAATTCTTTATCATATGTACTATAATTCTTTTACGAAGGCTTAAGCTTCCTACTCTCAAATGCAATGGGATGATCATTTTGCATTAAAATTGCACCTATCCCTGAACCGCTAGCATGAGTAACCACATGAAAGGGTTGTGAAAAATCAGTTAATTGTAAAATAGGTGCATGTGAAAGTGCATGTTTGAGTTTTTCAAAGGATTGTTGTTGGGTAAGTCCCTATGCAAATTTTATTTTCTTTTTCAATAACAAGGTAAGGGGCAATGCTAAATAAGAAAAATTTTGAACAAACTTCTTGTAGAAACTAGCTGACCCAAGAAAAGAACGAACATCATTGACTGATTGTGGTGTAGGCCATTCTACTATAACTTTAATCTTTTTTGGATCCACATGCACACCTTCACTTGAAATAATATGTCCTAGATATTCTAGCTTATGTTGAAAGAAGTAACTCTTTTCAGGATTAGCATAAAGAGTGTTTTCTCGTAGTAAATGAAAGAATGTTTTAAGATGCATCTCATGCTCACTATCATTCTTACTGTAAACAAGTATATCGTCAAAAAATACAAGAACAAAAGTTTGGTAATCAAGAAAAATGTTGTTCATCATTCGTGCAAATGTAGCAGGAGCATTAGTAAGTCCAAAGGGCATTACCATAAATTCATAATGGCCTGTTTGAATTCTAAATGCAATCTTAAAAATATCACTTTGCATCATACGAATCTCATGGTATCCTGATTTTAGATCAATTTTACTAAAGACATGAGCTCCTCGTAATTTATCTAAAAGATCATCGATTCGGGGAATAGGGTATCTATTCTTTATTGTGATCTTATTAAGGGCTCAATAATCAATGCACATTTGATATGTTTTATTCTTCTTCTCTACTAAGAGAATTGGTGCTCCAAATGGGGAAGAACTAGGCCTTATAAGTCCTTTCTGTAGTAGGTCTTTTACTTGGTTTTCTATTTCCTTTTGGTGTAGTGGGCCATGTCTATAAGGTGCTTTATGAGGAGGAGAACTACCAGGGACTAAGTCTATGCTATGGTCAAAGGATCCTCGAGAGGGTGGTAGTTCAGAGGGATATTCAGACATAAAACAATCCTTATAAGTAGTCATGAAAGGTTTATGTGCATCAGGAAGTGTATGAGTATGATCATTGATGACATTGACAGAAACAATGCATGAATTGAATCCTTTCCTAAATGCACGTTTTACTTAAGTATGACTAATCAATGGAAATGGTTGGAAATCATGTCATGCAGACAAAGTAATGATTTGACCTTTAAATTCAAAATTAAAGGTATGTGTATGGTAGTCAATCCATGGGTTATAATGATGATGAAAAGACATACCTAGTATCATATCGTAAGATTGCAAAGGTGCAATTAAAAATGTTTGTAAATCAACAGATGGACCTATGCTAATCGTAACATCTTGTACTTCTCACATTACATTATAATGATTACCTTGAAATGTAGCTTTTACTTTATACAAAGAAGGAAATGTTTTCAATTTAAGTTCTTGTACTAATAAGTGTGAAATGAAGTCATGTGAACTACCATCGTCATGTAGAATTTTAACGAGTTTGTTGTTTATAGTATCCTGCATGCAAAGTAGAGAATGAAGAGAGATATCATTACCCAAGGTACTTAAGTCCTTCGCCAATGGTTCCTCTGTCCAAAGAGGAGGAATTTCTTCATTGTGGGCCTCCATGTTATGTAATTGAGCTGCAACTGGTTTCATGTTAAGAGTCACAATCGACACTTTGTTTTTGTATGTCTAGGTTTACCACAATTCCAACAGGTGATTCGTGGTCACTTCTGTTGGGCATCCATCACTGAAGTTTGTAGGGTAGGTGGTTTGGTAGGTTGGAGAGATGAAGCAACAGGTGTAGTTGAGTAATTGGATTGCGGTGGATGAGGAAAACTAGGGTAAGATGGGGCATTAAAAGTACGTTTCATGGGAAGATTTGGTTTAGCAAAAAATGGTCGTTGACGTGGTTGTTGTAGACGAAGTGACTTGGTTATGGACTAGAATTCTTTCTCTGCATCATAGACGAAAGATATAGCCTCGTTGAGGGTTCTAGGTCGTAAGTGTGAAGCTTAGCTTGGATTCCCACATCCAAACCATCTTCGTATTTCTGCTGCAAGCTATCCTTCGGTACATCTTCAAGCATTTGAACCAATAGTAACTTTTGCCAGAAGCGCTCCGTGTAGGTAGTAACCGTATCACCCTCCTTCCATGTAAGGGTCATCCATGCACGTCGAACATGCAAATGGTATTGAGGAGGAAGAAAAGAATCCTTCACTTTCTCTTGGAAAGCCTTCCACGTTGTTGGATGCTCAGTACTGTGCCGCAGGACATTCCACCAGAGTTGTGCTTTTCCTACTAAATAGTTAGTGGCAAATTTGACTTTTTCACTTTCAGCATATGTTTCATCAGTATAAAAATCATCAAATTGTGAAAGCCATGAAAGGATTAAAGGGCCATCCTTATGGCCATCAAACCATAAAAACTGGTAATTATTAACGATGATATTGGAATGCGTGCCATCCGACTGAACAGAGACAATAGCTTTGACCACCCTCGTAAGGTTATCTTCATCAGTTTGCATCTTTTCAAGTATCTCGTCGCACTGTCGGATCTTGAAAGAGTAGTACAATGTTGGGATAAGAAATCTTTGTAGGTGAAATTGCAAAAGTCAATCTACATGACTTTTCCTACAAAGATATTCCTTCTTTGCAATGTAATCCCATTCATAATGAGAATGATGATGATGATGAAGATTCCACTTGCATCATAGTGCCAAGACAAGAGATCTTGATTGAGTTAATGACTGTACACATCTCTATCTATCTCATGATGCTTCACTAGAAGAAGATGCAAGCAGTAATGAGTTAGGTATTCTCAACAAAAATCCATGTGACCTATAGGATCTTGCATATGCTAACAATCTATTTGATAAGGAGGCATTTGAGCCATGTTGGTGGACTCAAATACTGGCCATTATGGATGTATGCAATATGAATGAGTTGAAGACCATTTTTTTGATGAGGATGTGTATAATCTATTAAAAAAACTCCAAACAAGCCAATATGGTACAAAGATTACAAGTCCATAGAATTTGACTCCAAATCTATTGAAGGGACCATTGAGCATTGTCAAGATGCAAAAAACATGGATAAGGATGGTTGGGAGATGGTTGAGGATGAACCATACTTTAGCTTGATGAAAGAAGCAAAAGGTAAGTACTTAACTAATGGAGGACAAGAGACAACATATCAAGTGCAAGTAGAAGAAAAGATGAGCACATAAGACAAACTAGCAAAAAGAAGCAAGAGTAACAAGTTACTTAGTATAAGTTTTGAAGGGCAAAAGAGCTTTTATAAATATGAAGTGCAAAATTGGAAAATAGTGGTGCAAATGCCTAAGCAAGAAGTCCCTCCTAGTCATAGCATATGACATCAAGCAACAAACAAAACTAGTGGTAGTAACAATCAAAGACGACAAAGAACTTTGCAACTAGATAGGAAATGATGTCTCAACCAAGAGAGAGAGACTCAGTAAACTTGTTGTAAGAATGATGAGACATATTTGTGTGTAGTTACAAAGATTCAAATGGTGTAGATCTAGAAATTTTCATGCATAGGATCGCAATGGTGATTGATGCAAAGCCCAATAAACAAAGACTATAGACATACAATGATGTCTACTCTACCAAAATCAAGGAAGAGATTGAAAAACTTTTGATGGTAGGATTCCTTCATGAAATTGAAGATAGAGTGCATCGCACCAATTATGAAGTAAGATTATGACATGAGTGTCTGATTGGTTTAAACAAATTTAAAATTTGACATCATTTGCTCATTCTTGTGTAAGGCCAAAGTCTCAAGTGTGGAATTAAGCATAGGTTCATGTGCTCTCTAAAACAAGAAAGTGGATTGGCCTAGTGCTTAAGTGCAATGAATGTGAAGAAGGAAGTTTTGTGTTCAAGTCCTAAGAGAGTTGTAGGAGAGAATTTTTCCCCAAGAGCTCTAGAGCTTTCTTGAAGCATCCACTTGAGTTAACTGGAGCACATGTAGTTATATGGTCGACACTTGGATGGATGTATCAACCTACCAAAGTGGGTAGTCCTTTGGAGAGAGCTATATATAGAGGGATAAGGCTAGAAGGAGGTTCATCTCTCTAGCATGTAGTGGTCCTAATGCTATACTTCTTCACAATGGTATCAAAGATTTCATGGAGACCTTTGGAGGTCTATCATCTTATTCATAACTTGGAAGAGATTCCAATTTCTTCCTTATCTCTATCCTCACAAGTGCTTCTACCTCATCCATTCATATCTATCATGAGTTTGTGTGCACCTTCTTTCTTCGTCCAAGTCATTTGTGGTAAAAAGGTGCCTTATTGGGTGACAAGGAGTGTAGGATAGGGGAATCAAACTCAAGCCAAGTTGATAGGAGGTATCTAGCCTATCCATGACCATGATATGGAGGTACTGATGTAGATTGTCATGTTATGATATGAATTTTATGTGTCGTACAATGCAAATACAAAAAGGTGGTCTCTTTGGTGATTGGCCCAAAACATCCATGCAGGTTTTGAACCCAAAACTTCTCAAGAAGGAGACCATGCTATATCAACGAGCATGAAAGACTTATGCTTAAGTTAATTTGGAGACTTTATATTATGCTTCATGTGCAACCATGTTCAATCTTGTTGTGGAGTTTTCAATAGAACAATAGTCTTGTGAAGCATAAAGGTGTCTTGAATCCACAAGTTTTGAGCCCACCACAATCATGTTAAGCATTTTCAAGCTGACCAAAGCACTCACCATATGTGAGTTCCCTATGATTTTGTGCATGCCCTTATCCAAATTGGAAGTGAAAAAGGGATTGTTAAAGGAATTTCATGATGCAAGACTCAATCCTTCGTTCTATTGACTACAGAAGCTTATCATCTCCACCATGTACATGTGCCTATACTCCCAAAGATGTCTATACATAAGCTTCTTCTTAACTGGCTCATGCAAAGGACAACAACAATTCTTGTGACAAAAACACACAAGAAGTATTCTACAACAATGTTAGACATGTTTCAAACTTGAGACACCATCAAATGGGCTTCCTTGAGCTACCAACATAGGCCATTCATTAGGAATGTTGGGTAATTCTTTGTGAATCTTTATTATGTAGAGCTTGCTTGAATTTTATTCAGTAAGGCACAAATGTATATTTTATCCTCGATTGCCAATGAGTATTGAACCTATGAAATCATGGGGAAGAAACTATGCTAACCAATAGAATAGCTTACAACTTGACATAGTCAATATGCAGTGAAAACCACTTTTCAATGCTATCATGTAGTACAAAGCAACAAAGGGAAGTGAAAGAGAGAAGCCAATTGTAGGGATCAAACCCAAGTTTGATTATGATAAAGGAAAATATACTTTGATTATCACTCTGCTTATCTAATACAAGCTCTCTCTTGAATTCATGCATATCAGGCTCTCTCTTTCTTTTTATTTGTAGTCATGAGGCTTTATATTTCTATATATGTTACACACGAGAGCTCTTGGAAGTTCTCTTATAACTTCCAAGAACCAAGAAGGCTTAATGATCACCTTTCTTTTTCCATCGACCAAAGCCTCAAGCGTACTCCATAGCCCCAAAGAATTAAAGAAGGATGTATATGCAAGACGAATATGCGAAGGAAGAGAAGATCGGAGATCCCATAGAAGCTAAATTGAGGATAGCTCTTCCAATATAATAATGGAAGGATGTGGCTATTATTCAAACCTAAGCATTTTATGATTGATGCTTGATTTCAATACTTGTTTGTTAATGCATAGAATTATCATTGAAACATAGCTTCAAACTGCAATGTTCATAGGATCATTTAAAATTTAATGAAAGCTAAATCTAAATAGGGAAACATGTGTGTATTGGAAGCATATCAAGCACCCAAGAGTAATTGCATGCCGTTTTCAATTGGATATGCTTAGAGAGCCATTTGAAATTTTAAGCTCAATGAGATCTTACACTTCCTTGTGTAACTTCTCATGTATCTTAAGTAGGATGATAACTCAATATGGAAGTAGCACTTACTTTGAGAACTCTCACTTGATTCCATCCAAAGGGATGGATGGAAATCAAGGATAAGTAGTTGAATCTTAACACAAATTGAGTTTTGAACCCTTCAATCAATGTGTGTTTAGCTCATGATTGCATCTATAGAAATGATGCATAGTGCCAAGGAATCATGAAATTTTTAAAGCTTCTTCTTTTTGGAAGAGTTAGAGAGTTGCTTTGAGGTTTCATTTAGCATCTCAAGATGAAAACAAGATAAGTGATCTTTAGAAAATTAGATAGTTGCTAAAAGAAAAAAACTTACATGAAATAGTAATGTTTTATAATTCATGAGTCAAACCATTATCCTACCATATCATGTTCAACCCTTCTTACAGTGATAAGATCATTTTTTTTGTTAATCCACATTCTATAGCATAACAAATGCATCCCTCTACTATTTCAAACTATTTCTAGAACCAAGTAGAATCTCTCAATTTTCCATCCATTAGCACCTTTAGTATTATGTTTGGTTTCTTAATTTGTTGTGATATACAAGAAATTTTCCACTACGAACATCATAAGTGAGTGCTCTCAAATCCAAAAGGCGTTATGAACTACAGCAATCGTATATGATGTCGAATGAAAGAATGCTTAGATGATGACGTGAATATGAGTACTCATAGAATATGCATTTGGATCGCAAGAAGTAAATACGCAAGACGTGAATATGTTCGGCATTGGCTGCTGTGTGTAGTTCCCATTATCATACAGAATCTAAAATATCACATCTTTGAATCATATGTGGGTGACGGAGAAGATTGGCTCGGGCTGTGTGTAGTTCGTTAGTAAACACTTGCGTTACACCCAGGCTACTAATTTGTCTAACAAATTTCTATGCCTTTCTCTGTCGGGACCAAGCAGGCCGACGCGCCGTCTATTGGAGAAGCCATTGTCGAGCAATGCTTTACAGAAACATCATAAGTTTTGTCCTCGCACAGATCGCCCCACTCTTTAGTGTTCTCATTCATAAATGAGGTGAAGCTTCCGAGGATTATGGGAATAACGGTATGAGATTTACTTCAGCTGCTGCATATATAAATAGACCCTTGGAGCAAACGTTCTTTGGTAGATGTGTATTTGGTGTATATGAGTGTCTGATAGTGGTTGCTCTACACGCAACGCAGACAGTACGCCGACTCGCTCTGAATCCATGGACACAATGGGATTATCATCAGCAACGGTCGTCACGCTATTGGTACTCGAAACTCTGATTTTCCTACCTCTTTCGACTATGTGCAGACTTGTTCCAGTCTCCGCCCTTGCTGGTAAGAGGATTAAGATTAACTCTGTGCAGATCTGTCCCACTTGTTTAATATCTGTACTTCAAATACTTCATCTGCTGTGTATTTTCTCAAAGAAAAGCATCTTGCAATGTGAACAACTGTGAATTTTGAGTAGAGCATTGTAAATGAAATCTCCAAGTAAGCTGTCACAAGCGTTCCCAACTTTCTTGCAAACAACTGTGAATTTTGAGTAGAGCATTGTAAATGAAATCTCCAAGTAAGCTGTCACAAGCGTTCCCAACTTTCTTATCCACGCAGACGCGAAGGGCGATCAGGTGGCGTTAAAGAATATGAGGACGACGCATGCTGGGCAAGGCGACGGTATCTCAAGCCAGGACTCGGCACGGCATGTAGATTTCTCCACCCCTGAAGCCGAGCCAGAATCACAGGTGAGTTCGGTGATCTATTGAACGAATCTAGCGCACTTCAAAGAGAACTTCGAAAGGCCGAATCTGGCAAGCCGAGTTTCTGGGTTTTACAGTGCATTCTTCTCACTTAGAATTGTCGAAAAGAATAGCCCAGAGAGAAAGGAAGAACACATTAGTAAACTTTAAGATGCTACATGTTTTGAATCCGAGATAGAGTCGACCAGTGATGTTGGATATATTTCTCCTCACAAATGCTTGCGGATATCTGTAGGACCGGAGCTGGGCACTGAAGCGTTTGTGGGTTTCTGTAACTGGCAAGGAGCCCTCAAGTATGTTGTTCGCTCGGCGACTATTTGAAACACGGCACCGGAGTCAGAGGTTAGAGTTTGCTGCGGCTTTATCGGATATAGGAAGGCAGGTTCCGGGAGGTCCTGATCCACTTCACCACAGCTCGAAACCTTCCTCTCCTTAACATCAATTTTGTGTGGGTTGATCCTTCTCTAACTTTTAACAACTTCCAGAATCGCCCATCATGGACTGAAGCGTTTCCACTGAAAGATTTGAGCTACCGAAAGAGTTACATACGTTTCTTTTCCTCTACGGAGCCTTTATACATACTATATGGGTTGCATAGTCGTCTCTCTTTCTTTCTCTCTCTCTCTCCCATGAATCCATTTTTGCCCAGCTAATTGTATAAACACGCCTCAATTGAGTTGCGTTCGTGGACAAAAGCTCTCATTTTCTTTTGTCTGAACATCACTTTCTTAGCAACAAAATATCTAGTAGTTTGTAAAAAGTGTCGTTAACGGATATTGGATTATATGCAGGCAAATGATTTCCTTCGCGCCGAATCTATAGTTTATAGAGCATTGTACAAATCGATGTCTCCTTTCTCTCTGAGCATGCACATTTAGAACGTTAGAATTCTTGTTTTGACATTCGGAACAGCTTTATTCATGAGCAATGTTTTCGGATTTAAGGAAGATATGACATACAGGACAGCGCTCTTCGTCGAGTACAGCGCTCTTCGTCGCATACAGGAAGATATGACATACAGTACAGCGTTCTTCCTCGAGTAGAAGACTCCAAACAATGGGAACATTCTGATAGATGGAAAGAACCCGCATTTCCTTTGTTTAGAAACATATGCACCGGATTCGAAAACTGTGTAAGTGGATTAAGCGAAACATTTCCTTCCGACGTAATTTGTAAGTGGAAAATAGTACGGGAGTTCTATACTTTGTTCAATTTACACACGCCAGCATTTCGTGCACCCAAATCGTAAAGCACTGAGCAGGTGAGGATTAAGAAAATGTGACATTGTGAGGATATCTTTCGGCTAATGTGCTCAAAATGTACTTCTGCATTTTAATATGATAAGCGACTTTTTAGCTTGAAAACACTAAGAATTGATGCCTAAGTAAATGTTAATTGCAACTTCGGATTCAGACACAGAATGTTCTTGTGGCACAATATTCATACTTAAAAAGTTAAAGAATGTCGTGATCACTAAAAGTACATAGAAAACACACACACTTCATTGTCCTAACACAGTTAGATATCACTCAAAATCCCACATAAAATCGATTTGTTCATGTGTTGGTAGATACAAAATCAATCTATCTTTGTGTGGCCACAACCAAGTCTACTATGTTCTTATGAGTACCCATTCACACAACAATTCACCTTACATAAATTCGTATCTAAAAGCTCAACAACTTTTACAATTCAGATTAAAAGAAAAAAGGTACTTTTGACAGCCAACAATACATACATACATACATACATACATTACACATTAGATAAATACATACATATGTACATTACATACATCATACACACACACACACATATATATATATATAATATCATACATACATCATACATATAGAAATACATGCATGCATACATGTATACACATAAACATACTTTTACTAATTGACATATTTACATACATATATTCACATACATCCATACATTTACATACATATATACACATAAACATACATATATACACATTTGAAAATTGTGTAAGTGGATTAAGTGAAACATTTCCTTCCAACAAAATTTGTAAGTGGAAAATAGTATGGTGTAGGTGTGAAAGCAATGGCTGGTGTGGCTGGCGGTTCACGTGAGGTCCATCAATGTAGGCACGAAAGCAACGGTTGGTGGATCAGGCCAATCGTTGGAATTACGGCGCATGCCAGGTGCTTGTTGACGACACAAGTGGTGCAATGAGACTCTAAGGTATAGTTTAGTTCAATTGAGAAGAAAATATTTTCAAATCGTGATTTGGAAGAAAATGTTTCGTAATATTTTATTCAAGTATTCTTTTTTTTTCTTCATCAGCTTAAAAAAAAAAACATACCACCTCGAAAAAAAACATAGCATATATCATCTCGAATTCAATCATAAAGCGAGTGTAAATTTATACGAATTATAGCATAATAAATTGATCGCAAGTAATGCACTTTAGTATATAATCATGGAAGAAACGCATTCAAACAAAATGGCGTATGTATCTTGTTTAAGCAACTCTCGAGGGAAATATTATATATCTCTACACGATATTTTTTAAAAGAAGATTTGCCTAAAGACATCATGTAAAAGAAAAGATTAATTCAATGCTCAGTTTATGAGTAGAAGTAGACAATCAAACACTGATTTATTTGAGGACGGTAAAAGACTTATTTAACGTTTAGCAATCAATACTTCATTGGAAATCAAGCATAATCACATCGCAAGATAAATTTAGACAATTTTTGGTTTGCACTTTTCATCTTTCTTAGTGTATATTACAAATCAAAGATCATGTTTTGAAAAAGTAACGCAGTTTACCTATGCTTAGAAGACATACGGTAGATTCCTCAAGTGCTTTAAAACTTATAAGTTTGTTCTCAAAGTCGAACTTGAAGCTCCATTGATCTCAAAAGTCGAAAGTATTCAAGAAATTCCAAGTAATGGATCTCAATTTCCATGAGCTTTCCCCAATCGAAGTAGAAGTTCATGAATATGTTAGAAAAAGTAAATGACGATGTCCTTATGAAAGACATCTAATTAAATATATAAACTATCATATATTGATAACCTGGGACTCCTTTCAAGTACGTATCTATATATTGATAACCTGGGACTCCTTTCATATATTGATAACCTGGGACTCCTTTCAAGTACGTATCTATAAAATAAAATAAGGACATACCCATCAAAATTGATGTAATGGATATGTTAGAAAATAAAAAGCAAACATCTTTAGGACATAGATGCTTATCCAAGTAATAAAGTTGTTTATAAAATATTGACCATATGGCATGATATAGTTGTGAAAAGTTGGGATCCCTAAAGGTGGTTGCAAACCCCAAATTTAAATAGAGCATGCCCAAGTTTCCACTTATACAAAGGAAAGTGTGAAACTCAAAAGGATTTGCGGTTCCAAGTATATAGTCTACAATCATGGTTATGATAATTAAATATGTGGAAGGTAAAACATAAGTTAGCCTATCCTTAAAGGAATTTCTTAAAGGTGAAATCCGAAAGCATGAGTGATGCTTAGACTAAAGCAGTAGAGAGTTTCCTACAAAATCTCATGGGTAGCTATAAGATTCAATTAGAAAGGAATCTAAAGAAGTAATAAAGCTCAAGCAATAGAGAGATTCCTCCAAAATCTCATGGGTACCTACAAGATTCAATTAGAAAGGAATCTAAAGAAGTAATAAAGCTCTTATCACTAAAAATTGGTCGAGAAAGAACCAAGCAATATTGAATATGAGGAACTCAAGTATATTGAAACTATTCTGAAGACCCTAGAAAAGAGGGATGGAGGGTTCCATCAAAAGGTTTCAACCTTCCAAGACAAGTATAATCAAGCATACGATCATGAAATGATCTTAATGATGATTTCACCTAAGACCTAGCAAAGATCAACTTAGAGATAATTCATTGACTTCAAATTCTTTTAAATGGCTTGATTAAGAAGGTACTTTTTAGATATGTGTTCGGAATTTTGGATAAATATCAACCGTAAGGTGGTCGATAGCATTATCTAAAAGGATACTTTAAACAAGTAGCTAAGAAGATCAAAGAAGTACATAACTTCAAGAACCTTCACTTAGAAAACAAGCTCTTACTTGAATTGTGAAAACTAAAAAGAAAAGTGTGTATATAAGAAATACGGTGTGGATTTTTGAATACAAGTCACTTTGAAAAGATCCCTTCAATCAAAGATAAATAGAATAAGTTAGCCCAAGGTGAAAGCACCCAATTCATAGTGGAACTCAGTAAGATCAATCTCTTGACTCAAATTTATGTATTAGGATTGCATTCCTATCCAAGAGGCTTAAGATATTGTGAAAGGAAAAGATTAACTTAGTCCTAGTGGAATATTTAGTGTTTTGGGTAAAAGAGGAATGTCACCAATAGAAGCTTCGTGGATTGATAAACTGATGTTTGGTAAAATGCTAGTGTCTAGTGGTTGGATGATGTTTAAAATTTATTCTCGTAATCCTTATGAGGATCCACTTTAATTGGCGTAAAGATCAAATACTTCAAAACCTTTTTTGGAATAGATATTTGAAAAGTTAAAGTTTTTAGTCTCATAGACTTTGACTCAAATGAATTTAAAGTGCCTTAGAAGTTTGAATTGGTTACATAGAGTTTTGGTTCATCCTTACCACTTCCAAAACTTTTGAAAATGAATCAGATATGTATCTAACTCATTTTAGTAGAGATTAGAGTTACTAGGTATTAGTTAACTAAATTAAACATCCCATATAGATATTATGTGAGAAACCATTCAATCTTCAAAGATGATAAGTCTAAGTTGACTCATACATCTATGTATTTTTTCAAGATGAGTAGCAAAAATAAAATGGATAAAGAAATTTTTTAGTTTTTTAAGAGACTTTAAAACACTCTTGAAGAGAAAAGAGTTAAGAATTGCTGATGCTATTCATAATTCCCAAGAAGTTAAGCTAAGTGCTTGAGAAAAGTGTCCTAAGCGTGACAAAATTCACTAAGATTTTGCTTTGGTCTCGTAAAGTAAAGGTTGATCACAAGTGTATGGAACACTTCACCCAACATTCTACCTAGGGTTTTGAATAACTATGGATCAATTGTAGTTCTAGTTTATTTTCCAAACCAAGTTCAAGTGAAGTTAAAGTTCGTTCTCAAAGTCTTGGCAATGATAGAAATCCCACCCTAGTTGCTAGATCCATGCACTTAATGATGCCCAGTCAAGGAGTAGCATCTTGAACCAACCCATTTCACATGTTAGTGCCCAGATAGCACAAAGAAAAATCAATGCATTGGGCAAGGATGTCTTCTGATCTACCCTTCTCATTCATTTCCTACTTTGCACTCAGATCAATATATCAAGTGCAAAGCCAATTGGTGTTATGAATCATATGGCGAGATATTAAATAGTAGATTCCCCTCTACTCATATGGAAAAAGAGACTTGTTGGGACTATGTGTTGATGGGCAATCAACTTTATCAAAGAGTTTATGGAGACTTCTTGAGATTGTGCATCCATGAAGATGATTACCTTCCAATACTTGAGATGGCTCATGTGGATGTAGTTGGAGGTCATTTCTCTCTAGAGAGTTTCCCTAAAATGATCCTTGTTGCAAGACACTGGTGGCCCAACATGCACCAAGATACTAAAGAGTTTATGAATAGATATAACACTTGCCAACAAATGAAATATTTAGTACAAAGAAATGACATGCCCTTAAAACACATGACAGTTAATGAAGTATTTACTAGGTAAGGAATATTTTGTTATTCTTATTAGTCTCCTCGCACATGGATTGCATGCATAATACATAATTGTGCTACTAATTATCAGACAAACTAGGTCAAAGCCAAGGTGAAAACTGATAATGATCTGTAGATTATGGACAAATTTCCATTTGAAAATGTTTTCACTAGGTTTGGTTGGTCTACCAATTGAAATTGTTATTAATTGTTGCAAAACACTCTATTAATGAAGTATATGAGGGCCTCTTGTGAAATTTTTTTAATTTTTCCATAAGAAGTCTGCATTGTATAATCCTCAAGCAAATGGATAAGCATATGTTTCCAATAAATTATGGTGCACAATTCTTACTAAGTTTTTCAACAATGAAAGAACTAACTGGGACAAACAACTTCACCACGATGTTTGGGGCATAACATCTAGTGTACAAGACTACAATAGGTGCCATAACCTTCAACCTTGTCTATGGGAAAAATGCCATCCTTCCCATCAAGTTTCTTTTCCCCAATCTACAAGTCACACATGATTACCAGTAGACTAGCAATAAATTCTCCTTATTAGAGAATGAGCTTGGGAAGCTATACGAGATTGATCCCAATGCAATCATAAGCATTGATGTTGCAAAGGAAAGATGTGAGGCCTACTATGTTGCAGACATAAGAGACAAAGATTTGCATGTAGGTGATTTTGTCCTAATTTAAGCATTGAAGCAACATGCCAAGAGAACTTTAGAAGAGAGTTATGGGACAATCAGTTTAGACACACTTGATGGTTGTATTTTGCAAAACTATATTAATGGTTATAGTGTGAAGCTTTATCAAGAACCTCTTGCAACAAAGATTCTTCCAAGTCTTCATAATGTAGAGTTTATAAACATAGAGGCTAAGTAAATTAGAGAATAAGCCCAAAAAGAGGCACTAAAATGTGTAACAAAGAGAAAGGCATGGATGTGACAAAGGGATATATGACCAAGAAATTGAATGTAAGATGAAGTCTTTCCATTTGCTACATAAATCAGTGTGGATGACACATTTGCTTTCATCCATCCATGAAGGCCCAATTTGTCTTTTTTAGATCACTAATCAACACATGTACCTCATGTAATACAATTAGGCATTCCATAGTCTCCCAATGTTTTGATCATTTTCAAGACACACATGCTTCATTGATAAGTGCCAGTGCTGTATAGTTCCAATGTGTGGGGAGAAAGGATTTGGATATTCACTGAAAAGTACCCCATTTGAACTTACTTCTTGATTTGCTGCAATGAGGAGTTTCACAAAGATGGAATCCTTGGACAACAATGGTTGGTAGAACACACATCCACTCTTGACATGGATAAGAGAACTTTGAAGATCAAAGTGACCAATAGAACCATCACATTTCATCTCAAAGAAATGGAAGACAATTTCACACATGCACACAAGGTGGTGAATGATTCTACTTGTTTTGATTCTTCTCCTAGCTCGTTACATCTCAAATGAACAGAAATGGAGATATCAACATGACATCTAGAAAGGGATATTGATCTCATTGAATGCCTCATTCTAGGTTACACAGTGGGCAATGATCTCTATTGTGATATTGAAGATCTTGAGCTTAATGCAAATTTTGACTATGTGAACCACAAATACCACTCATTGTATGCTTTTAATACTGCATCATTTGCTAACAATTCGAGTGGAAGCATTGTACTGACAACTTCCCCTAGCAATCATGTTTCAAGTGTTGACAAAGCTACGGAGGGGGGAGTTAAAAAAAATGGCATAGTAAGCACCACAAAAAGCGACAACAATGGAGATCTCATCCTAGGAACACTCAACAAATTTGGGTACCAAGAGAGGTGGTCAACAATAAAGGACATCAAGGCTCAATATGGATACCCAAAGCCTTTCTTCAAAAGCAAAGGGGGAAGCTCCACCTCCAAGAAGGCACAAGCACAATCTACAACAACATGGTAAAAGTGAAGCTCATGACTACAAAAGCAGGTCATGAAAGGTCCCATATGGGTTCCTAAAAAGCTAGTAAGCACACAACATAATGAAGCTCAAGTATCAATTCTTAAGATCCAATCAAACTACATCAATACATGAAGACCAACAACTAACCAAGCATAAGAAAAAAGGCACCAACAAGCAACAATGTCAGACACACCAAATAACACAATGGAAATCACGAAGCCAACAATTAGAGAAGCCTAGGCATACAATGCAAATGTGGGTTTCCTAGTCCTAGATTCATTCTAGACCAAGATTTCAAGCCCTCAAGTGAAAAAGAGGCAAGCCTCCACAATCTCAAAAGCTCGTATGTAGGTCAAGATAATCTAGGTTCCTAAGCCCCTAATTCATGTAGAAGATGGAGGCAAGTGCGTTTGGAGGCCCAAACCAAATACCAATACATTCTCTAGAACCATGCCTTTGAAGGCTAAGCAATAATAATGACCATAACCTAAAAATCTGGCTCCCAAGATACAACAAATTTCGAGATGGCAACATAAGATTTAACAACCTTCTGACCAAAACTAAGCAAATTCATCTACAATAGTTAGAGGTTTCCAAGCCATAGAAATCCTCAACATTCATATAGCTGATGCTTGACACTCCAGAATTTACTTTCAAAAAATATTTTCTATCATATCTAAAGAAACTATGATAGGGTATCTTGTTTCTTGCACACATTTCAATATCGATTTCAACTTAAAGAACAATAAATTCACCTATATGCCATTATTTTTGTTACTAACGTTTTCTTTCAGGTGACCATTAATCAAGAATTTTAAATTGTATGCATTCAAGGGTAAGAAGCAAAAGAAATTAACGCTTTTATTTTGTAAAAGCTAATGGAGAGTGGACTAAGGATCTTGATTTAGAAGGGTTATGGCCTATCAAGGGTCCGTTCCTTAGTCTCCAACTTCACTTAGCATCATATATTTGAATATTTAGGTAGTCACCTTTAATGTGTATTTGAATATGCTACTGTCTTATATGTCCAAGATTATTAAAAACATTGACACACTTCATAGTTATTATCATTAAATATAAAAAAGTGCAACTATTGTGCTACACATTGTCAGTGTGCCAATGAATGCAAAAGAGATTACTAAGCATCAACTATCATTTTCTTGGACCCCAAGCTTTACAACATCAATGCAAGAGTTACCATCATTAGGTCAATGGCCACCACAACTTCCTTAGGTGAAGTGCCTCCAATTCTTAGACTAGGATGATTTGTCGGCAAAAAACCCTTGAGCACTCCACCCAAGCCCCTGATTTCTTGCACCATTAATTTTCAGCTTCATTTCTAGAGTAGACATGCATAGGCCATGCACAAAAACTTTTTTTTAATTCTCTTTTGCCCATGCACTACACTAAGTAGTATGTCCATTACTACTATTTAAAAAAACAAGAAACATCATTTGCAATGTTTGTAAAATCTTGTTTGATAGGAACTCAATATGTGCTTCGATGCCCATGCTTCCCCAACACGAACTTCAAATCCATCATTTATTAAGGATGATAGGCTCTAGGAGGAGGGAGTGCTTGGAGATGGAAACTCATAGGATGGATTTTGATGGCTAAAAGAGAGGGAAGATGGATAGGGTTGTGAAGCTTGAAACTCAAAGGAAAGATGGACATGTCAAATCAAGCAAGAGTCCAAAGGGGATCCCAGATTTTCCAAAATCACCCTCGAATTGGTCATATATGCATGAAAATCCACCTTTTAGAAGTACATCTGGAATCCATTTCTTGTAGAAAAATGTAGAGAAAGGAGAAGACCATGTTCTATGGAGGTGGACCATGGGGATTATGGGAAATATGTTTGTGGTTCCCAATTCATATTCAAGCACTTGGGCATCCAAATTACAACTTTGTAAAAAAAACTAAGAATTCATCATTGGCATTCAAATGCTTACATTCTAGCTTGGGCAATTTTGTCATGGGCATCAATGAATCAATGCCCACTTCTCTTTATTCTCATATGATATATATGTGAACCAAAATGCCTGATTGACTTCCCCCTATCATACCATTGTTTACTCAAGAATATATCCGATTTGTCCAACCTATCTATCTCCTTTCCATATGGCAACTCTATTGGGTAGATGTTGTAAAACTACATAGTGTTTAGATGTACCCTCTTGAGAAGTTGGGAAGTATTGTGGGTAGAGCACATATCAAAGATAATTTCCACATGTTAGAGAGGTCTCTTCTAAATTTTGTATCCTACCATTCATGGAATATAATGATATGTGTGACTTTAGCCACGAAATTTGTGCATTGATGACGATATGCAGGTGAGTAAGCCATGGGGAAATATGAGAAAACAAAGTTGTCTCTCTTTTGTTTTTGCTTTGCTTTTTTTATTTATATGTATGCATATATACAAACATGGTGTTTACAAATAACCAATCAAAAAGCATGTGAGTAAGAGATTACAAAAACAAAATCATGTTTGTAATGCACAATTGCAACTAGAAGCAGGCGTAATTATTTATTTGGCAAGAAATGATGCATTCTAACAGAAATTGTGAGCATACAGCTTCATTACTTTTGCATCAAGAAATACTCTAAAGGATGATAGCCATAACATGCATAAATGCACATGTCCATGTAGAAAAAAAAGCCAATGATACATTCAACCATGATAGGTAGAGAGAGAGAGAGAGAGAGAGAGAGAGAGAGAGAGAGAGAGAGAGAGAGAGAGAGAGAGAGAGAGAGAGAGAGAGAGAGAGAGAGAGAGAGAGAGAGAGAGAGAGAGAGAGAGAGAGAGAGAGAGAGAGAGAGAGAGAGAGAGAATCACCCTTTTTGTAACTATCCCATCCATTTCGACTTAGAGTAGAAAGTAGCTTTATTTTTACAAAAGACTACCAATTTTGTAATTTCTAAGAGAAAGGGAAACACTCAAATATAATTACCCCATTTTTGCTAAATTAATGGCCCTCGATAAACTTATTAAACTAGTTCTACTAGCCTCCTAGGATTATTTGTGACTATATTGGCCATAGGATTATTTGTAACTATATTGGCCATCTTGAAATGAAAAGAACCAGTCCAAAATGTATATGTCTCAATGAGAGCTCATTTTTATAGATTTTTGCTCATTTTCAATAGAGAGTTCTTATGAAAATCTCATAAGATTGTTCTTCCCCAAGTTTCTTCTTTGCTTTTTCTCATTTATGCTGTCTAAAGTGAAGACTGAGTGTTTCTTAAGATTATACAAGCATGGAGCAGCTTTTCTCAAGCTTATGAAGCACTGTGCATGTGAGGGAAGCTTTAGAAGAAGATATGTCATTTCTCAAATTTACATAGTCACATATTTCTCTCCCTATAAGCAACTGATTCTATCTGTCACTTGGAATGTGTAGAACATTTTTTTCAGCACTCTTTGATATGTGACAAGGAAGGATAATCTAGGATAAAGATCAATGACTTATCACGTCCACTTCTTCTTCTTTTAGAATCCTTTCCAGATTCTTTCCTTTGGTCTTTGTGCTTATGACTCGGTCTAATGTTGATATATTTTGGTAGTGATGTGTGTCAACACATTGAGGATCAATGAGGTACTTTTTTCTCTCTTTAGGAGGTTTTTTTTCTCCCCACTTGTATATATGCCTATAACCCTAATGGGTCAATTATCTTTGTACATTCACCTAGAAATACATTCTCTATTGTGTTGTGCTCCAAGCTTCTTCTCCTTCTTCTTCCTTGTGTCATTTTTGTCAAGGAGAGGTGCCATGCTCGAGAGATTATTTTGGCTTTTGTGCCCACTGTTGGCATACAAGTCATACAAAGAGCATACATGCACAACGAAGCAGTCATGCATAATACAACAACAAGGCCCAATCATTTTTTTCATAAACAATTTCCAACTCAAAGTGATTTTAATCACTACACAAACATTGTAAATTCCGTTTTTGGTAGAATAGACTCCATTTTCTTCAAGCCGAGGAGTCCTCGAGCTTGAGGAGTGTTAGAATTAGCTACATACCAATTTTTGTTTGAGCCCTCAAATAAACTCTAGAACCTAATTTTGAACTAGGCCGGACACTAGGTCTGGGCAAGGCCAAAGCTAGTCAAAAACCTAATTTTCGTTTTTAGATTTTGTTTGAGCCCTCAAATAAACTCTAGCACCTAATTTTTAACTAGGACGGACACTAGGTCTGGACAAGGCCAAAGCTAGTCAAAAAACTATAAAAAGATCTAGACAGCTCATTTTTGGGGTTAGATTGTTAGTGATTTGAGCTTATGTAAGAGACTTTTTGACTAATGAAAGAAATCCATTGTTCCTCTCTTTGTTCTTGCCTTGTGTGCATGTGTGTGTGTATGTGTGTGCATGTTTGTCTACTTCTCACTCACGCACTTGTGCCTTCACTTGCTCATAGTCTTCATACTAGTCCTCACATCTCCACGGATTGACATTTATGAGGTGGATCTGCTCATGTTGGTACTTGCCATTGTGCTAGAGTGCCACCAAATTGGAACACAAAGAGAGGGGAGTAGAGATAAACCCGAGGTGAGCTTTGCTAATCCACTTGGAAGAGAGAGAACTAGGACAGAAACTGATAGGATGGACAGGGAGAGACATAGGGATCCAAGGAATCCAAGAAATATAGATGAATTCCCTCTGCCAAGGCCTAGAGAACACGCTAGAACATTAAGACCCACACAATTGGTTAAGTCCATGAAGAATTGCTTCGATGGCATAAGAGACCCATATGACCATGTAGCAGAGTTTAGGCAAGTTTTGAGAGCTGAACAAGTTGAAGACTTGTTCACTCAATACAATGCTTTTGGCCTAACTCTCAAGAACACTGCATTGAATTGGTTTCAACCACTTCACCAAGATCAATATAGAAATATAGACCAACTTCTTGAAGCATTCAAAACTGAGTTTTCGAAGAGTAGCATTAGGCATAACACATCTTCCTTGATATATAGCTTCAAGAAAACACCCCAAGAGATAGTGAGGCTCGCACGAGAGAAGGTTTAGGCAATACCTAGAGAGATGCCCTGCTATAGAGTTACCCACTCCAACCAAACAAGTGGCCTTATTTCTAGACGGATTGTTAAGCACCAAACTGAGATCATATGTGTACTTGAAGGACCCTAGATCCATAGAAGAGTGTGTACGCATGTGCATAGACATTGAGGATAATCTAGGGGAGGAATTAGAGCTCTCAAAGATCTACAGAGATTCAGATACTTTGACTAGCCTCACTTCCTCACAATCCACATCAATTAAGGATCTAGCAAAAGAGGTAGCTCAGAAATTAGGTGTCTCTAGCAAGCAGATTCCTAGATTTGCCCCAGGAAAATGATGCTATACCTGTGGAGGAGACCATATGGCTAATGTGTGCCCTATCATGGCTCAACCCCAAGTGAACCCTAACAACCAATACTGCACCATAGAAAGGAGATACACCAACCACAGTGCACAAGACTGTCCATATAACAAACAAGCTATTTGGCAAAATTATCCTCAGACTTATCCACAACAAGGAAAATACCAGAATCATTACCCACAACAGTAGTATGGTAGGCCCCATCAACCCTATCAACCACCCTATCAAGGGTAGCAAAGTCCGCAAGCAGTCCTAACACAACAACCCCCTCCCCCCACCAATGTGATTCTAGTAAAGTATACAGCTGAAGAAGAAAATCTAAATAGAGCCTTAGTGCCAGTGACACCATCCCTTTCAAAAAGTGATCCAAGTGATCATAGTTTTGACTCCACCCATATTGAGAGCCCATAGGCTTACTACACGCAGTCATCGGAGCATAGTGAGTCATACTATTATGAAGAACCGAGTGAATCTAGTTGGGATCCAGAATATGCAAATGTCATGTATGCAAACCCCAACTCTAGACCTCAGCCTAGCAGATGAGACCTCCATTTCCTAGAGGGCCATGCTACCGATGTCAGGGAGATCACCTCATTCGTGATTGTGCTCTACCGGCACCTACACAAACCCAATCTGTGATAATTCAAGACTTTTGTCCAGATTGTGGAAAGGAGCACTTATTACGAGAGTGTCCCAAGAACCCCAGCAATATGCCAAAAATCGCTCCTATCAATGTGATTGGACTAGTGGTAGACTCCACGAGAAGTGAGACTTCCACAGCCCCGATGCAAGTCATCACAAGAGCTCAGGCACTTAAGCAAAACCAAGACTTAGGCCACGAAAAGAATGCAGAGGTTAGTGAGACTGAGAGTCAGAATAAGAAGAGGACAAGAGCTTGGAGAGAAAGTCGTGAACACATGAAAAGGCAATGGGCAAAGAAGATGAGCGAACTCGAGGAAAGTCTGAGAGAAACAAAAGCCAAGATAATAGAAATCACATCTCAAACAGACTCTCACACATCACCCCCACTTCCATCCCCATCACCTTCCATTCCCCAACCTTCTAATCCACCACACGTAACCCACCCACCACCCCGAGTAGGATCAGTCTTAGCAGATCCCACTCTTGAGGACATAGACATGATGCTTAGGGCATATCATGCCAGAATCCAAGAAGGGCCAAATGTAACGGATCATGAAAGATGTTACCCTAGAGCTAACCTAGAGCTTGAACGAACCAAGTTCTGTGCCAAGATGGTGGAATTGGCTCAAGCCATGTTTGAGGACAATCGCCTCTTCAATTGCTCTAGCTCCACTAGAACACCATTGCATTTTGATGGTATATTAGTTAGATTGGAGATGATAATTGCAAAGTCTAGAAAAGGAGCCACCTTTGAGGCTAAGGAGCGGGCAAGTGATAGAATAAGAATTCCTCCCAAGGAAGCTTATGTGCCTAAATCCGCTGAACTAGACACCTCTTCTCCTATGAATTGGTATTCACCAAAATTCGTGTGAGAGATTCAAGAAGAGAAATGGGCTGAAGAGAGTGAAGTTCCTCCTCCCATTGAACTTGTGGATGATACACACGATCAATTCCCACAAGACCTTCCTTCCATTGATGTCTGTTCTTTCTTCTTCTGAGTTGGATACTACTTGACCTTGTTGTTGATCCGGGGGAGTGGTCGGGTAGCTTGGCCGTTCGTATTCTTGGGGGAAAATCTCGCCTTCTGAAAACTGAAATTCATTGGAGAAAGCATCTGGCATTTCAAAATCAAAGGTTGTATCCAGTGTCTCTACTTCCATGTTGGGTATTGGAAAAGAAAAAGCTTCCGCACCAATAGTGGTGGGAACTTCTGCTGCAGTGGTGGGAGCGACTGTGGCCGTGGCTGCTTGAGGAGCGACTGTGCTGCTAGTGGCCTCCGTTGTGACTGGTCTTGATAACCATATGTGAATGGGTTGAATAGTTGTAGGGGCTTCTCTTGGAGACTGTTCTGGAGAGGGTTGCGGTGACGATGATTTTGGGACCTGTAGGCATGGAATGGTGCCTCTCATGCGCTTTCCTGCTCGTCCTTTGCTAGCCTTCCTAGCTTTCTTTGCTGTCCCCTTGAATGTTTTCAATTCCTCACTCGTCATTGCATGCTCGATTGGCAAGTCATATGCCAAACACATATATACAATTCTCATAAGAGCACAACATCCATTGATGACCTTCTTTCTTTCCCATCTATGTTGAGCTAAGTATAGATGATCAATGATCCAGCTTGCTAGATCAGCTGTCTGGGGTCCAATACATGCTAAATATAGCCCAAACTAGATGCGTTTATGGGGCATATTGAATCGATCTTGAACTCGGAATGGAAAATGTTGCATGCATATCCGTAAGGGTTTTGATAGCCCAGGTGTGATTGCTGAAATGTCTTCCCATTTGGTAACATACCCACGTTTCATTGGCTCTGGAATCAGCCTTTCTCATTCTATCGGAGTGTGCGTTCCATGTATCTTGATTGTAGCTCTAATCAAATCTCAAGTAAAACCTTTTGAATGGGGGTTCATTCACCAAGGATGGCAAAATAAATGTGCCGGGTAGATCATTGTTCTCCGAAGCTGTCAAAGTGGTGACTAAGTAATAGCATCTGTAGAAGTCTGGTTTAGGCAAAGGGTCACTGAAATACTCTGTGAAGCCTGCTCTTGCCCAAACATGCATTAAGTCTTCTGTGTTCTGTAGTCCTTCGAACTCTCGTGAGAAAAACTGGTACTTGGCCCAAGTACGGGTATCAAATGCCAAATTGGCCTCAAAGATAAAATCGGCGTCTGCCAACGATCCTGCTAGCCCTTGAAACCAATGTGAGTTACGAGGAATCTTTTCAGTATATCCCCTAGGAGGATCATCAACTGGCATAGGTCTTGGAAATCCTTGAAATTCTGGTGGTTGAGCCGTCGGATGGGGCTCAGCTAGTAGTTCGCCAATATTTGCCATGGGTACACTGGGGTCAGCTTCAGATGGTCCTTCTGTCTGCATAATGAATGATGCAAGTGCGTAGAAGATCTGCTACAAAAGATTAACACATTAGTATGGAAATTAATCATGATCCCATTTAACTGAGACCGCAATCCCTTTCCATAATCGATGTGTAACCCGTGTAGCCAAGTGTTGTGATGTGGTTTATGCAATGAGTTTGCAGAGCTAATGCAGGTCTCTAGACACCTACATGCTTTCAGATAATGCATACATTGCTTGATGAGAGGTTATCATGAGTGATGTGAGGTTATAGTGTGTGAAGTTGTACAAGGTTTAGTTGTGAGTGAGTTATTACAAGGATAATGTTTAGTCGGGGTGAGAGTAATGTTAGATAAGGGGGTCAAAGAAAATGTCTGGATACATTTCGGTATCCATTTCCTAAAAGTTTCGGAGCTGGTGGTATGTCTCTGCTGAGGGACAAAAAGTGGTAGTGGATGGGGTGGTATGGAGGGGTGAAGAGATTTCTGATGGGTGTATATTACATGGCTTGATGGTTGAGCTATAATACATTTTTTGGGTACCCATATCTGCGTGGGTGTGGGTCAATTTGTAAGGTACTTCTTGGCGATCCAAATTTGTCAAATTTTTGTACTCGTAGAAGAAGGTTGAAAAGGCTTTGGATATTGCCTCTGCTTTTCGTGACACTTCTTCTTGTCATTTTCCGCATTGGTGAAATTTGTCGGTGGCTTCTGTCCTTTTGGCACCCATATTTGTCTAGTGGCACTTGTGCTGTGATGCTGATACTGCTGCTTTCTTTGCATATTTTGGTAAGGTTCTCGGTTTGGGTTCCTTCGTTGTGGTTGACTCCTTCGTGGTTGGGTTTGAGAGGTCTGATGGACACTCTGCTTTGGAAAAGAAGGGAGGTCCAACACTTGCAAACTTGCCCATTAGGAAGTGAGGCATTATGTACCACAGATCTAGGCCACTCCGCAGTAAGTGTGGAAGGTGGGCACTGCAGGGTGTTTTGCCCATGTGGTTGTTGATGCAGTCCACCTGACCGTTGATTGTCCCCATTTGTCCAAAAATCGTCCCCATTTGTCTGCTGCTAGAAGACCAAGGGAAAATCTCTTGACGTCCTTTTGTCTGGCCCCTATCCATCGGCAAGCTCTCATGGGTTGACTTTGGAAGGAGCGTGCTTAGCCGAGGGATTTGGCCAAATATCTTCCGGTCCTCCATCGCATGTGTTTCATAGGGTCTAGGGTTACATACCTCAGGCGGGGTGTTGCTAGGGAAGTCAATTGGTATCACTCGCTGCTGATCTAAGGTTCCAAATTGCAAGGAGCCTTGTCTAAGATTTAGGTCCACTGAATGATCGTATAGCCAATCTTGGCCAAGGATTAGGGGTTCTATCAGGTCCTCGTCATGGCACACTAGTAGCTTCGCTGTCATGGTCACATCATGTATGAGGATAGGAAGGTCCACCTCACCCATGCAAGGGGTTTCCATGCCTCCTAGCCCTATGAGGTATGCCTCAATTGGCCGCATTTCTAATCATGAGTCCTTATAGTGGGACCATCTAATCGCACTAGTCGCAGCACCTGAGTCAATTAAAGCCTTGAGCTCTTGGCAAGGGGTTCCGTGCTCTAGCTTGACTGTAATGAATGTTCTCCTATCCACTATGCTAGGATGAGTACTCGACTTTGCTTGACACATGGCCATGGTGTATCTGGGAATTGTTTCCAGATGGTTATAATGTTCTCTCCCTAGTCCTTGTCTTCTTAGCTTCATGCACTTAATGCGTTCTATGGCTTCTGCCTGAGCTTCTATGCATATTCTCTGTTCTTCCTCCTTACACTTCTTTGCCAATGTGAGTCGTCTAAGCATATCCTCAATAAGAGGTTCTTGATATAACTTGACTCTACAACCACTAATGTAATTAGGCATTATGTCTCCTTCTAAGGTGGCTAATTGTACTGCTCCACTTGTAGAGAGTCTGTTAATGATCATAGGTCCATAACCTCGCTTTTCTAACTTACGAGCGTGTTGTTTCAGCGTATATACTAGGACTAAATCTCCTTCTTTTAAGCCTTTATCTTTCACATGCGCATCGAAATAAGCTTTCTGTCGTTTCTTTGTTGCGTATATTCCTGCTGCTGCTTTCAGCCTCGTTTCTCCTAATCGTTCCAAGTCCATTATTCTTGCTGATAATTCATGGCCGGTCCACTGATGTTCTTGTGCCACCTTAAGGGTCGGTATCAAGAAGTCCAAAGGAAGCACAACATTCTGACCAAAAACCATCTGAAAGGGAGTTGCATTGAGTACGGTCTTCTAGGGCAGTCGATATGCCCAAACAACATGGTGTAACTGTTTTTCCCAATTTGAACGTTTGTTGTTTACGAGTTTCATCAGTACGTTACAAAGTATCTTGTTAGTGCTTTCAGCCTGACCATTGGCCTGAGGATGATATGGTGCGAATTTCTTGTGAATCACCATAAAATCTTGTAACAAATGTTCAATGAATTGGTTTAGAAAGTGAGTTCCTCGATCGCTCACTAACTCTATAGGCAATCCATATCTTGTAAAGACACTTTCAAATACGAATTTTGCAGTCATGTGTGCATCATTCTTTTTCGTGGCTTTTGCCTCTACCCATTTGGTAAGATAATCTGTCGCAACAATAATGTATTCCGCATGTGTACCTTTTGCAGGGGGGTTGATGGGTCCTACAAAGTCTATACCCCACTTAGAGAATGCACGTCCTCCCATCATGGGTTTCAATGGCATTTCATCTCTGCGAGTAGAAAACTGAGTTCTTTGGCACATATCACATCTCTTTACATAGGTATGTGCATCCATGTGAAGAGTGGGCCACCATAATCCTGCAAAGAGGATGGCTTTGATTATCCTATCGGGTCCAAAGTGACCTCCTGCCACACCTTGGTGTGCAGTCTCTAGTACGCTCAAATAATCGCTTTCATGAACACATTATTAGTATCCGTCTCATCCTTGTTTGTATAGATTGTCGCCGATAAGTAAATAGTCTTGAGCTTCCTGCTCTAGACTGCGTTGTCGTGCTAAGGTCATTCCTTCAGGGAATGTTTTCATCCTCAAGTATGTCACTAAAGGTTCACTCCATTCTGGTGTGAGGGACACATGATACAATGTAGCATGTTCTACTGGTGGTCTTTCACAACAAACAGGGAATTCTTTACACAACTTGTAGACGTCTGCTTCCATAGAAGGCCAATATACTCCTAGTCTATGCAGAGTCTGCAATGTACGATGTCTCGAGTGATGTTGCTTTAATGCAACTACATGTGCTAATTGCAACCAATTCGCATGTCCTGATTCATCTACACAGCAAGCAAGAATCTTTTGATTATCATGTTTATATATACTTCCTGCTAATATTTGATATCTCTGAGACTTGGTAATATCTCCTTCCTTGATCCTTATCCTAGGATTCTTGGGTCCATATGTGAGAATAGGAACAATAGGCTTAGCCCATTCTGGTGCTATCTCAAGGTTAAACAAATATGCATCTGGTAATTCATCTGCTATCTCTTGAGGATCTTCTCCTGAGGTTAATCTTGAAAGGTGGTCAACTCTAAGATGTGTCTTTCCCTTCCTGACTACTACTTCAAAATCGTACTCCAACATATCAGTCATCCCGTGTTACATGGCTTATTGACTAGGTACAATAACGCTTGATGATCTGTAAAGAATTTGAACTTATTCGCCAACAAATAATGCCTGAATTTCTTTACTGCATAGATCATTCCTAATCCTTCTCATTCCGTAGTGGTGTAGTTTCTTTTTGCTTCGTTTAACTGTCTGCTTGCGTAAGCTATGGGGAGATCTATATTACCTTCATTCGTGGGTTGTGCTAACACACATCCTATGGCATAGTTGGATGCGTCCACATGTACATGGAATGGCTTGCTCCAATCCGAGGTTGTTAATATAGGTGCTGAGCACAAAGGTCGTTTAAGTTCATTGAATGAATTCTCACACTCATCTGTCCATTCAAACTTGGTCAAAAGAGAGTACAGAGGTTTGGCTATGATTGCATACATGTGTATGAATCGTCTGTAATAACCACAATGGCCCATAAATGCTTGTACCTCTTTTACATTGTTTGGCCTAGGTAGATCTGCAATTACCTTTACTTTTTCTTCATCCGTTGAAATTCCATTCTTTGACACAATGTGTCCTAGAATTTTGCCTTGTCTGACCATGAAAACGCATTTTTCTGGGTTCAAACAAACTTGATATTCTCGACATTTGTCAAATACTTGTCTTAACTCTGGGATATGAGTTTGCCTGATATTCGAATAAGCACATATGTCATCAACATAAACTTCCAAATTTTTGTGTAAGAATTCCTTAAAAACATGACACATGAGTCGCTGGAAAGTGGCGGGTGCATTTGTCAAGCCAAATGGCATCACACGAAATGCAAATATGCCCCATTCTGTGGCAAAAGAAGTCTTGTGTTGATCTTCTGGAGCAATGGCTACTTGATTATAGCCTGAGAATCCATCAAGGAAGCTATAAACTTCCTTGCCCGCAACTCTTTCCGATAAATGTTCCATTATAGGAAGAGGATAACTGTCTCTAATCGTGGCGGCATTAACTTTTTTAAGGTTAATACAAACACACAATTTTCCATTCTTCTTGGGCACAACCATAATGGGGGATACCCATTTGGTATGCTCGATTTCATAAATGAATCCTGCTTCTATCAAGCGATCTATTTCTTCTTTGATCTTTGCAGCGTAGTTATCATTGTACGTGTATGGTTTCTGTTTCGTAGGTTTTGCATCTCGAGTCATATGGATTCTATGAGAACATATATCCAGGTCTACTCCTTTCAGGTCTTTGTAACTCCAAGCGAACACATCTCTATATTCTCGCAATAGGGCAACTAATTCTTCCTCTTCTTCAGTCGTCAAATCATGCCCTATGTATGTACATTTCTCTTCTTCTCCTTCTATGACCACTAAGATTTTTTTGGTTTTCTCTCGATCATGATATACTTCTCCAACTTCAGCTTTTTTGTTAGGCATTCGTACCATGATTCGTCTATCTTCTATTCATACTTCTTGAAGTTCTCGGGAACCTCAAACAAAGATTCTTCTTCTTCTGACATGGTTTCTTTCTTCTTTCTTTTCTTACCTTCACTCTTAGTGGTCACGTGTTTGGCTAATCTCACCTCATTCATAAGTTCTTCGTGTCTCTGAGGGTGAGTTTCTACTTCGTAGAAATATTCTTCTTCTGATGCGAAGGGTGGATCCATAATAATTGACTCTAAATCGAAATCACTCGCATCCTCAAATGCATCAGTGTTAGGTTCACATTCTTCCCTGAGGTAATCACACATGATTGTCTCTATCGTGAAAACTGAAATGTCATAGCCATCCTCGTCATAGTGGGGTGTCCATTGTTCTTCATTGATGGCTACGTCCATGGTCACTAGGATTTCTGCCCAGCCATGGGGTTTGAATTCTTCGTCTGGGAATACTACAGGTGTGCAAGCTGGGTCTTGAAGGGTTCGTGGATGTTGTTCTGCACCTAAGGTCCTGGCTTCTAACCGTTCTTCCTCTTGTTTTGCTACTTTACACATCCATAGATGAGTATCCTCGTGCAACCATGAATGGTCTTATTCTAATGAGTGTATCGATTCCGTTTCTACCTGTGTCTTATGGATGGTATTCCATTGTATTGGGGGTACGTCTCAATGTGAATAGTCTTTAAGATTGACTTTAGTAGTCACTCCTAAATGTTGCAAATACAAAGAATTAGTTCCCCAATCTTGTACGATTTGTAACTGATGCATGAATGGTTGTCCTAAAATCATCTCGTAAGCATGATTTTTCAAAAAATCACAGATGGCGAAAGTATGCTCAAATTCCACACCACAAGTGGTGAGAGATATGCCTTCTAGTAAGCCTAATGGTTTTTCTATATGTCCGTCAGCCATTTGTAGCTTCATCCTGGTAGGTCTTAATGCTGGCTTACCCCAATATTTCCATAAAGCGGTGGTAGCTATGGCTACTCCGGCTCCTGAATCTAAGATGGCTTTGGTGGTGTAGACCTGATGGGTTATTGGAAGATAAGTGTTACCTTCCTCTCCTTACCTTACATCTCCGATTCTTTCTATGGGTATCTCTGGTACCTTCTTATGCGATCCTATGTGTGAGGGAGTAGTAGCAAGCTCAGGGAATTGATTTGCTACATGTTTCCACACTTCTAGTTTAACCTTCAACACCTCTTCTAGAGTGAGGTGGCACTGTACTTTGGTATTCTTTACCACTTCCGTGTTTCGAGGGATCATTGATTTTTCATTTCTCACTATTATCGTGGGTGCTCTCATGCTAATAGACTTGGCTTCCCAAGGTCCTATGAATTGAGGTAATTCTTGCAAAGAACTGGATTCGAAACCTGTGTGTTCACTCAGTTGCTCTTCCTCTACATCATCGTAAATAGAGGGGATGTCTTGGGGAAATTGCTCCTGCAAGTCATCTATTTCTTGAATAGGAGGATGGGTTCCTTGTTCTTTTCTCCATTTCTCTTCTTGTATTTCTCTCAGAAATTCATGCGAATACCTGTGTATGGAAGACAGGTTGTCTTCACCTTCTGTGTTGGGAACTTGAGACAGGGATGGTGCATTCCTTTCTTGTGTCTCTAAGGTGATAGGGTTCCTATGCTGATCCTTTTTCTCCTTGCTATCAATCACGTATTCTAGCCTCTCCATCAGTCCTTGAAAATGTAATTCCGGTTTCGCCATGTTGTTCCAATTTAGATATCTAGAGGCTTCAAACATAGCTTGTGCTAATTGTACCATCTTCATGCAAAGTTTAGTCCTCTCGATTTCTAGGTCTGCTCTCAGATAGTTCTTACTCATTTCAACTATTTGAGATCCTTTGTTTATTCTAGCCTGATACGCGAAACATCATGTCTAGGTTTTCTGGT
This sequence comes from Ceratopteris richardii, assembly GCA_020310875.1. NCBI lineage: Eukaryota > Viridiplantae > Streptophyta > Polypodiopsida > Polypodiales > Pteridaceae > Ceratopteris > Ceratopteris richardii. The sequence continues at coordinate 27,003,391 of CM035409.1, read as the reverse complement.
ATGGGTTCCACTAATACTGATCCTGATTCTTGAACTATGTTCTCTTGATTCAATTCCTGTGAAGTCAATTCTAGTATTTTGGCTCTAGATTCCTTTAAACTTCCTTCCAACTCAGTTATCTTTTTACTCCATTTTCTCTTAATTCTTTCTCTGTAATCTTTCCAAGATTTCCTCTTTTTACTGCTAGATTCTCCAACTTCACTAGTTTCAACTACTTTCTCATTATTAAGCTGTCGGTTTTGTAAGAGCACCTTGGCTCTTGTTATAGCTTGGATAGGCACGTATGTAGGGTTGGATCCATCTGCGTTGTTTACAATACCTATCACGTTGATTGGTGTCACATTTGAAGCATTAGCAGGGTTCTTAGGACAATCTTTTATGACATGCTCTTTACCACACTCGGCACAAAAGCCTTGTATGTTATAATATTGAGACTGTCATGATATAGGAGGATGTGGACAATCCTTTATGAAATGATCTCCAGCATGGTCCTCTAGGGCCCTGTGGTCTTTGTTGTCTCAATTGGGGTCGTGGATTCGGGTTTGTGTACTTCAGTTAACATAGTCGGGCTCCCAACTAGGTTCCAATGGTGGACTATCGTATTGATATGTTTCCATGTGTTCTGGTGACTCTGTGTAATACGCGGGTGGACTATCTACATGAGTAGAGTCAAAACTGTTTGAGTTCGGGTCACTTTCCGTGATCAGGGGTGAAGAAGGAACTAAAGCCCTACTTAGGTTCTCTTCGACAGCAGCATATTTAACTGATATGACATTAGCTGGTGGGGGTGGCTACTGAGCTAAAACAGGTTGAGGTTTCTATTGAGCTTGATAAGGGTAGTTCTGAGGAGGCCTATAGTAATGAGGCTGCGTATTGTATTGGCCTTGATACCTACCTGGCTGTGTGTACACTTGCGGGTAGTTCTGTCTCACTGCTTGTTTGTTGTATGGGAAGTCCTGTGCTATATGATTTGTGTATCTTCTCTCAATCGTACAGTATTGGCCACTAGGTTTGGCTTGTGGTTGTGTTGCATTGGGACACACATTTGCCATATGATGACCACCACAGGTGTAACAACACTTGTTTGTTGTTAACCTAGGCATTTGTTTACTAGAAACTCCTAGTTTCTGGGCCACTTTTTCTGCTAGGTCTTCTATTGAGCTAGACAATTTTGAAGATGCTAGAGATGAACAATTTGAGTCCTTATAGACCTTTGAGAGTTCCAACGAGTCTCCTAAGTTTTCTTCAATGTCTATACAAATTCTTACACACTACTCTAGCGTTCTGGGTTCCTTCAAGTATACATAGGAGAGTAGTTTAGAGCTCAATAGACCATCTAGAAACAACGATACTTGTTTGGCATGTGAGGGTAATTCTTGCATTAGACATCTTTCAACATATTGTCTACACCTATGTCCTGCTAGTCTAACCGTTTCCTGAGGGGTCTATGTGAAGCTATGAATCAACGAAGAAGTATCATGTCTGATTCCACTTTTAGAGAATTCCATGATGAATAACTCTAAAAAGTGATGGATATCTCTAAATTGCCTTTGTTGCAATGTTTGGAACCAAGTTAAAGCGGTATTCTTTAACGTTAGTCCAAATGCATTGTATTGTGTGAACATGTCTTCTACCTGCTCTGCTCGGAGCACTTGCTTGAATTCAGCAACATGGTCATAGGGATCTCCTGTCCCATCAAAGTAGTTTTTCATGGATTTTAATAACTGAGTGGGTCTTAATATTCTTGTGTGTTCACGTGGTCAGGGTAGAGGAAAATCATCTCTACCACCTAGTGTTCTAGGTCCTCTTTGTCGTTCCACTTTGTCTGTGTCCATGGTGGTTCTATCTCTCCCTATGGGATAATTGAAACTTACTTTTGGTCTCTCCTTATTCTTCTCCCTTTGATTAACATGGGCTGAGGATGTCCCAGCCCCCTAATGGCTCGTGTTTACGTTTGCTCGAGATGGAGGGAATACCAAATCGCCTCTCCATGTGTATGTAATTCTCGCATGATCTGCTACCACAAATATCCTTTCTAAAGTTTCATCCAGGTATACAACCTTTCCTGGTGTATCCGGGTCCTTGAATTCGTAAACTATGATGGAGACTACCTCACTAGGTTGTTTCGTTCTGTACCTCCAAAATGCTTCATCAATTTCTTTATTCACAAACAACTCCATGCTTCTGTTGTCTTGATGGGTCCAATCTGGAACTAGTACTCGTGTCAGTACAGATTTCCCTCTAGGTTTCCTAGGTTCTTCTCCTACTGGTTCTTTTCCTTGAGTCCTAGCTTCCGACTCTGGCTAAACTACACCAAACTCATCGGTATGGTTGGGTTGAGTACTTATGACGTACATTGTTCCTTCCTTATCTATGTAAGCATCTCTCTCGAATTTCACCACTGGATGTTCCAATCCAATGGGTTGGTCTGGGTTATGCAATTGCACTACTGACCTTAGCAAACCATCCTCATAGATGCGAGCACCTAGGCGGTTGGTTCGCACAAATGCTAGTTGAGTTCTATAGGGTCCTTCAGGTTTTTCTAAGTATGCTATGTTTAACCCTCCTTCTGGTCTTTCCGTACTAAAATCCATTTCTGATTCACTCGTATCTGAGCTCAACTCGTAGGGATAACTACTATTCAATTGTTGTGCCCACGATCGTGCAGCGGTTCCTACACTTGCTTCTGATGATCTCAGGCTTCGTTGGTCTGACTTACCTATGTGTTTGCCCGATCTAAGGTTCATGAATTTACTTCCGAGTACTTTTGATTGTTAATCGTTCTTAGTTCTTTCTTTCTTGATTCTTTTTAAACTCCTTGAGATTCTTCTCTTATCTTTCTGTAAGCGTCAGGAGTCGACTTTCCGTTATATTTTTTAGTTCTGTTTCCGTCAGAATTAAGTTCTTTCCTTTAGGTTTTCGTATCACACACCCTTACTTTGGTCTTAGACTTAAAAGATTAAATCTCTTGAACTTGATTTGTTCCTATCGTCGTTAATCTAATCCACAATGCTAACGTTTAGCCTAAGCTAAGAATTGACTGAGGGGGTTGAGTAATCTTCCAACCTCAAGTTGGCTGCTTTGATTGCCATGTTGCCCAAGAAGTCGCACTTCCCAAGCGTTGCATTCTTCACTGCCTTGCCTTGATTGCCCTTGATTGTCCTTGCTAGACCTGTAAAGATTCAATATTAGACCAATCCTCAATTGAATGATCAAAAACTTGAGTATATACACCTTTAAAGCTCCCTTCCCTTTTGCCCAAAATTCTATGCCCCCTGGCTTTTCTAGTCCCACACTAGGTCAACCTCAATTTACCCTCTCTAAAAAACGTCTTCTTTTTGAAAAAAATAGTTGAGGTCACGTAGTACTCGTAAGGTCACGTAGTACTCATAAAGATCTTTCTAACAAGCTATAAAGCTCAAAAAACGGACTTCGGATGAAAGAGATATGAGCTGTTCAGGCCCTCGGGGGTAAAAACTGACAAACAAGTTTTTCTTTCCCTATGAGCTAAGGGTTCTCCTATGAGCTTAATGATCCAAAAATTTTCAAAAAATAGCCCCAAAATTGGTTAAAAAATCAAACCCTAAAAATTGCATTTGGGGTGAGCAATCACGATGGTCTGAGATAATCGCGATGGTCTGGGACCGTCGCGATGGTCCAAGTGAACGGTCGCAATGGCGTGGCAAAATCGTGATGGTCCGAAGGATTGAACTGTCGCGATGGTCTAAAATGAATGATCGCGATGGTCCAAAAATGAATGATCATGATGGCGTGATCTGCGAACCGTCGTGACGGCGTAAGTGTGAGCAATCACGATGGCGTCGGTCAATGGTCAACGGGCCAATCTTGATGGCGTGAGCCCGTCGCGATGGTCACAAAGCACGATGGCGTGAGCCAATCGCGATGGTTCAAATGTCGAGGCGTCGCGATGGTCTGAGGATATCGTTGCGATGTTCTAACTTGCCACGTGGCAGCATCGGCGCGATGGCATGAGCCAATCGTGATAGTGTGGGGTTGACGGGATCGTCGTGGTGGTCAAGGACCGTCGGGATGGTTCAAGTGAACTGTCACGATGGTGTGAGACCGTCGCGATGGTTCGACCGAGCCATCGCGATGGCGTGAGCCAATCGCGATGGTGTGACACAATCACGATGGCATGAGCCAATCGTGATGGTCCACCAAAATGCAAATTTTCAAGATGCAAGTATGGATTCCTATATGCGCAAGGGTCACCTACACGTTGGTGAACTCGCTTACCTGAAATTTCGTACTTGGTAGACCATCATGATGGTCTGACACAGTCGGCATTTTCTGACATAAAGTGATTTTCTTACCTTTTTGCAGCTTTCCTGATGCTCTGGAGCACTGTACCTACAAGAAAACTCAAAAACACAATAGCACATGCAAGCACAAAAGCTCTCTCTCTCTCTCGCATGCACAAATGAGGGGAAATGAAGAGAATGGGTGGATATGGTGAATTTTCTTATTTTTTTAGAGTGGAAGATGATGATGCGGTGATGAAGATGGAGTGTGGGGGAGGTGAAAAACACAAAAAACTAAGTAAAAAGAACAAACAAAACTGAAAATTTTTACCTTCCAACGCCACTTCTAGCTATACTCTTACCATCACACATTCGTCCTATACTCGATCCCCGGCAACGGCGCCAAATATACTCGATCACTGGCAACGGCTCCAAATTTGGTGTTGCTCTAACACAATCGTGAGAACCACGTTAAGAAGCTCCACCTCCTTAATGTCAATCCGCGAAAGAGATAGGAGTGATGTGAAGATCGTGAATGTGAGATGAAGTGAGAGTGAAGGTGAGAAGCATCGAGATGCACACACACATACACACATGCAAGGAAGAGACAAGCAAGACACAATGGAAGGTGAGAAATCAACTCTCTTACTCAAGAACACTCTTACAAACTCAAGCTCACTCTAGTTCATACAAGTCTACACTAGCTAACCTCAAAAATGAGCTCTCTAGCTCTTTTTATAGATTCTAGACTAGTTTTGACTTGTTTCACATCTAGTGTCCGGCATAGTTAAAAAATAGGTTCTACGCGCTATTTGAAAGGGTAAACGGTATCTAAAAATAACCAAAATTGGTATGCTCATTCTACCTAAGC
>CM035409.1:26985758-26993258 GCA_020310875.1 Ceratopteris richardii | reverse complement strand
TGTATGTGTATGTGTATGTGTATGTGTATGTGTATGTGTATGTGTATGTGATGTGTATGTGTATGTGTATGTGTATGTGGTTGTGGTTGTGGTTGTGGTTGTGGTTGTGTTTGTGTTGGTGTATGTGTATGGGTATGCATATGCATATGGGTATGTGTATGTGCATGTGCATGGGCCTATGCATGTGCATGTGCATGGGCATGTGCATGCGCATGTGCTTATGCATGTCCAGGTGCTTGTGCACGTGCATGGGCATGTGCATGTGTATGTGTATGTGTATGTGTATGTGTATGAGTATGTGTATGTGTATGAGTATGTGTATGTGTATGTGTATGAGCATGTGTATGTGTATGTATATGAGTATGAGTATGTGCATGTGTATGTGTATGTGTATGGGTATGTGCATGTGTATGTGTATGTGTATGTGTATGAGTATGTGTATGTGTATGAGTATGTGCGTGTGCACGTGCATGGGCATGTGCATGTGTATGTGTATGTGTATGTGTATGTGTATGTGTATGCATGTAATGTGTGTATGTGTACGTATGTAACATTTGAAAAATGTACAAGAAAGGCATTAGTAGTTCTTTTTTGGAAATATGGGAATAAGCTTGAGAGCAAGAAAAAGAAAGATGTCGTAACGGTTCATTCAAAGAGAAAGATAGAGACAGAGAGGGAGAGAGATAGAAAGACAGAGAGACAATTTGTATTAGGTCTTGAGCATGATTGCAAAAAAGGTATTGAAGATCTATTTCTAGTAGTACTACTACCATAGCTAGTGACAACGTTAATTTTCATAGTGCTTGCTTTCCTAACTCTATGAAAAGTTAGTCACATGGTAAGAAAAAATAAAGGCAAGCCATTGCATCAATCAAGTATCACATACACTTTTTCTTGGATCTGTTCACATGCTTGGGGCTCTTGGAGATGGAGTAGAAGTCTACTCTTGAGGTGGTGGAGATTTTGCATTAGTGTATGCTCATACAATCTTGGAGGCCTCACATACTCTTTATGAAGTTGCATTAGTGATCTTACCCTTGCCACTTCATGCCTTATCCCTTAGACTTGACAGGCTCTCTTTGATATTCACAAGTTGTGAAATTCCTTATTCATTTTTGTAGTTAGGTTTAGAGTGTATCATGTTGTACATGTTTCTTCATTAATTGGAGCATATGACTTCTGACCATAATTCATGTATTGTGTGTCTTGTTATGCTCTATATGTGTGTATATCTTTGTTACTAATTTTATCTAGGCTAAGAATTTTGTATCGGAGCTAGATTTTGCAAGTGTCAACCAAGATTATAGTTGGTTCTTATTAGTGCTTTCATTGAAGGTATAATAAGACTTCAAGGAGCTGGTCAACATTTTTTAATTCTGTTCAACTCAATTTGATGTCAGTTTTTAGCCTACTCCTAAACTCTCTTGCCATATTCTTTCTCATTTTAACTTCCTCTTTTTTCTAGTACCCTTTTTTATTTGATTTCAAGGCTGGTCAACTTTGATCAACCTTAGTCAAACTTGGCCAATTCTCTAGTAAGCTCAAATCCTCAAAATACATTCAACTCAATAAAACAAAGTACTTATTCAAAAGATAAAGTTATGAAATCCGACTTTTATTTAGGTTTTTTATTGATAAATCCCATATTTTAGATTTCTCATAGTGCTCCATAGTGCTTGTATTTGACTTCCAAATAGTTCACATTTATTTTCGGAGGCTTTGTGCACCTATATTCTCCTCGAAATGATATATTTTCTCTCTCCTAGTAATTTTTTTGTTCTAGAATGATTATTGGATTTTTTTCAAGGTTCGCAATTGTTCTTTCTTACACCACATCTAGTCCTAGAACTTATTCACTAGATTGTGTATGTAAATTGGTACATGGGTGCATTTAGAGAATATTTTTGTTATATACACAACTAGAAAGTATTGCTATCTACTGCTACTAAAATAGGTGAATTAATAAGTTTGTCTTTTAGTAAAAATATGCATCATCTTCTACTTCATGTTGAAGATAAATGTGCAAGCTCATTTTCGCATCAGCTATGATTGGATAGATTTACCAAATGTAAAGGTAAAGGAAAAAATAAGTCTAATGATGAAAAAATATAGTCAAAAGTCATGATGAATAAAAGGTACAAGATCTGCTTTGTAGTGAGTGGCATTTAGTGGGCAATCAAATGGAAGTGGTGAGTTAAGAAGAAGGCACAAACTTCTTCACATGCTCATTGGCTATAAATGTATAGTGGGAGCATGTTCTCAACAAGGAGAGAAAGATACAAGAGCCTCAAGTAGTCGGATTTGATCTTAGAAACCATTTTGTCATTTTGTCTTCCCATAGACTCTTTCTAGCCACATGTCACTTTGTACATAGTCATGTTGTGAAGCTCATGCATTAATCTATATAAAACCATTTCTTGTGTTTAAACACTCATTGGAAATCTCTCTTTCTCTAGTATCTCCTTTAAAACTTCTTTATTTTGTGAGTTATCCATCTAAGAGTAAAGGCCAGTTCTTTTGCATACCTATTTGTATAGATATTCTATTTTGGTCACTTGAGTTTCCCTACCAAAACTTATCCAAATCACGTGCTTTTTAGCTTATTAGAAATATTGTTTTGTTTTATTAATCTATCTCAAATATATCCTTCAAACAATCTATATTCTATGATTTATTAGTCTGGGAGTGAAGTCCAGTTCTTCAGCATACTTGTATGGATGGTGTTCTATTTATGTTAGTTGTGTTTCTTGATCCAAACTTATTCGAACTGTGTGATTTTTAGTTTTTTTCTAAATCTTGTCTTTTGAAATTTCTTTTGCTCAAATATCTCCTTCTCAGCATCTATATTTTCTGAGTTATCTATCTGAGACTTAAGTCCAATCTTTTAGCATACCTGTGTGGATAGGTAGTCTATTTTGTTTACTTAAATTTCCTAAACAAAAACTTTTCTAAATTAAGTGATTTATAGCTTATTGGAAAGCTCTATTCCTCTATTTTCATGGACTAAAACCATGGGTTCATTTGAGTTTTGAGTTGAGTTCAGCAAGCAATCTAAGCTGTAGCTATTTGTCCAAGTGTTGGACCTACAAGGGCTCACTACATGCTTCTTGTTATGGATAGGAGAACTCATTCTCCACAATTAGTATCAGAGCAAAAATGGTGCAAAAGTTTCATCAACAAATTTGGAACTAAAGCAAAGCAAAAGAGGAGCTACAAAGCAAGGGGGAGCTTCACAAACTGTAAGAGCAAAGGACTATATAACTACTCGAGGTAACTCTCAAAGTTTTTGATCATCTTCAATCGTTGAGTTGGGTCAACAAGTAGTGAAATTGGATAAGGATAAATATCCCATGTGGAAGTTTAGAATGACCAAATACCTAATGGGAAAAGGCTTGTGGGGTATCATAGCGAAGATGATGCTCAACCTCAAATCAATCAAGCTACAACCATTGAAGCCTAAAGGAGGCAAGCAAAAAAATGGGAAAAGAGGAATAGGAGATTCATGTTCTTCATTTCACAAGTCATTACTAATGCCATGGTTGGGCATATTCAACATCAAGAAATAGCTACGGATGTTTGCGAAGCTCTTGGAAGGATGTATTCAAAAAATACAAAACGTAGGAAACTTCAACTCAAGAATGGGTTGAACATAATCACGAAAAGTTTGAGTCAATCCATAGCTGAATATACTTTGCAGATTAAGGAGCTAAGTGATGCTTTATCTTCTATTGGCACAATAGTTGAAGAAGAAGATCTTGAGTGTTGTACTCTCAATGGATTGAGAGAAGATGAAAGATGGAAGCATTTTATAGCTTCCATTAACTTGAAATGTGCATATCCAAGTTTTGAACAACTAATCCTTCATCTTTTCCTAGAAGAGCTTAGCTTTGGTGGCTCCAAAGGAAAGGACAGCCACAACCAAATATTATATGGAGGTCGAGGTAAAGAAACTCAAGAGGAGGCTCAAGAGGAAAAGGGAGAGGTCACAACATCTCCAACTACAATCAAAACAATTTGGAAGACAACAAGGATGGATCAAATGTCAACACACAAGGAAGAGGTCGAGGTAGAAGTAGAGGAAGAGTTAGAGGCTCCTACAATTCTCATAAAGGTATAACATGCTATCATTGTGGTAAAGTAGCACACTATGCTAATGATTTTTGGGTGAAAAATGGAACACCAAATACAGGAAATCAAAGGAGTTAAAGCAACAATGCAAGCACCTCAAGGAAAGGAAGCAAAGACACATTACTTGCAATGAGACATGAATATAGAAGCTCTTATGAAGATGACAAAAAATGCTACATTGATTCATGTTGTTGTAGCCATATGTCATGCTAAGGAAGTTTATTCACTAATCTACAAATACCAAGTGGAAAAGGATGTTGACTGTTCATTTTTTTAGTGTGCTCAAACTCATTGCTAGATAATTATTCTCCACCTTGTTTACAATTTTTTCATTGTACATGAAGAAGGAAGAGAACAGGGAGGTATAAATCTGCATAAATGTTGATGGTTTCATCATAACAGGGATGATGTTACATGGATGAAAGATATCAAAAGAAACCTTGGTAAGGAGTTTAAAATTTTAGATCTCAAAGGGATAAAATATTCTTCAAGAATTGAAGTTATTTATGGGAAAGGTGGAATCTAATTGATGCAAAGGAAGTACTTGTTGGATGTTCTTTTAGATTTGGAAGGATTGAATGCAAACCACTCACTCAGCCCATGGACACAAATACAAAGATTTTCTCAAATGATGGAGAACTATTGGAAGATCTAATGACATACAGAAGCATCATAGGATCACTAATCTATGAAAACATTACAAGACCTGATCTATCTTATGTTGTTGGTGTACTTTCTTAGTTTATGCAAGCTCTGACAAGCGAACATTTAAATTCATCCAAGAGAGTGTCGAGATACATAAAGCATACAATTAATCATGCTTTCTTTTACAAGTTTGGTGATCTATTATAGGTCAAAGGCTTTAGAGATGTTGATTGGGTAGGTTTGAAGGAAGATAGGAGATCAAGCTCAGGTCATGTGTTCATGATAGGAAGCAAAGCTATCACTCGGAGCTCAAAGAAACAACATACTATTGCACTTTCATCCATGGAGGCTGAATATAGAGGATTATCATATGTGAAGCAATGTGGATTAAAAATCTTTTGGCTGGCCTTGAAGTGCAAGTTGGAACCATTCCTATATATGGTGATAACATGTCAAGTATTTACTTGGCAAGCAATCCCACGTTTCATGCGAGGAGTAAACACATAGAGGTCCACTACCATTATTTAAGGGAGAAGGTATTGAGCAAAGATGTAGAGAAATGTTCATCATACCCAAAGAGAAAGTTGTAGACATGCTTACAAAGTTCTTGGATGCTTCTAAACTCAAATGTTTTAAGAATGAAATAAATTTGCAGGACATGGCTGAAGATAACTCCCAAATGAGCTTGAGGGGGAGTATTGAAGATAAATATGCAAGCTCATTTTTACATGGGCTATGCTTAGATGAACTTAACAAATGTAAAGGTAAACAAAAAAAGAATTCTAAGGATGAAAAAATCTAGTTAAAAGTCATGATGAATAAAAGATACAAGATCTTCCTTGTAGTGAGTGGCATGTAGTGGGCAATTAAATGAAAATGGTGAGTTAAGAAGAAGACACAAACTTCTTCACATGCTCATTGGCTATAAAAGTGGAGTGGGAGCACGTTATCAACAAGGAGAGAAAGAGGCAAGAGCCACCAGTAGTCAGATTAGGTCTTAGAAGCAATTTTATCATTTTGTCTTCTCATAGACTCTTTCCAGCCGCATGTCACTTTGTACACAATCATGTTGTGATGTTCATATCTTAGTGTATAAATAACCATTTCTTGTGTTTAAGCACTCATTAGAAAGTGCCTCTTGTCTAATTTCTCTATCTCAAATACCTCCTTCAAAGCTTATCAGTCTGAGAGTGAAGTCCACTTCTTCAATATACCTATGTGTAAAAGTAGTCTATTTTGGTCAATTGAGTAAAAGTATACCTATGTGTAAAAGTATCGGAGAAATCATTCTCCACACTTTGGACCATTGAAAGGGTATTTTTTTGCTTGTGATCCTAGAGAGGGTCTTGGTGATCTCAACATATATTTTTATGAATTTTTTATGATAGCCTATGTTTCCGAAAAAAAAAATGTATTTCTTTTGCATTAATTAGCTTAGACATTTGTGATATTGTTATAATTTTATCAGAGTTGGGAGGTATACATTTTGCTAAAATTATTGACCTAAGAGTGTCCCTTTTGTCACCAAAAAGTGATATTTGTTTGGATTCAATTTCAATTTAGCTTTCGTGATCAATGAAGTTTTCCACAATAGTAGAACAATTGTGTCTGACAAGGTGGACTAATCATTCATAAAGATTCTCAAAAATTTGGGCAATAAAAAGCGAAAGATTGAATAAGTCACTCAATAGAAAGAAGCAAGGGTATTGAGAAATCCAAAAGCCATTTTTGTATATAACATACATACCCCAAGATGTTACAAATGTATTCTTGGCTTGGTCCATACCATGGATGAAAACTTGGTTGTACCTACCAATTCCATCAATGAAATTGTATATTTCATGACCAACCACATCTCCCACAACTTGTTCTAAAAATGGGGTGGGAAGATCATCTAGAATCATGAGCTTGTTAAGAGCTTGAAAATCAATGCAAACTTGAATCTTATTGGATTTCTTCTTTTGAATGGTTTCCATGGACAATAGCCATTCTAAGTGCTCCACTAGAACAATGATCATTGTTTCCTCTAGATTTTTTATTTCCTTTATGACTACTTCTACATAGTTAGGGTTGAGTTAATAAATTCTTCCTCTAAATCATTTAGCATCATTGATCAAAGGAACAAAATGATCTCCAAGATGTACCTAAATTCTCTCTAAATCATGGTAGCTCTATGAAAACACATCTTTGAAATTTTGTCTTAATGTTATTATCTATTGGATCAATGTTGGATGACACATAGCCAAGTAGCTACCAATATTGGTTTCATTTGATCTTCTTTTTCGAGCTTGAATCATCTTACATTTTCAGATGGTAGAAGTGATTCCTCCCGTTAAATTGAGTCCAATAGCCCCAACTTGTTCATAATCTTCTTCACAAGTCAATACACCAGAACATGGATAAGATGATTGTGTTTCTTCTAGCCATTCTAGTGGTCTTGGTCATTAGTCACTTTGATTTCATTAGTTGCTTCTATGATTAGGGTGTGTTACTCCTAATGATTTCATTATCCCAATCACACATGTCTTGCATGTGCCTCAGCCATGGCTCCCTATAAGTAGAGGAAAGCCTCCATTTCACACGATAGATTTAGTACCACAAAATCAAGAAAAAGTTGGCCCTTCCATGCATACTATCTCCTCAGTATTGATGATGGATTTTGTTTGTAAGGGTAGAGAAGGTTCATTCGTCAAATGTATGTCTCCTCAAATGCCTTATCAATTTCTT
>CM035409.1:26968258-26973258 GCA_020310875.1 Ceratopteris richardii | reverse complement strand
CATCAAGGTATTTTAATCACTAGCCATGGCTGAAAGCAGTGATGTATTCCGTATGTTGGTTGTTGAGGATAAGTTGGATGGTACCAACTACCCGTTATGGGCTTATATGATGTGACATGTATTGTTTGCAAAAGGACTGTGGAACATTGTGCAGGGTGTTGAAAAACGTCATATCACACCTGCAACTATTATAATTGTAGGTATTGAAGCTGATGCGGAAGATGATGATATTCTGCATATTCTTGTTCGTACTGTGGTTTTTGTTGCACCTACTATAGAGCAGATTCGTTGGGATGGCAGAGATGCCCATGCACATGCATTGATAGCTTTGTTTGTCAAACGTGCCATTATTCCTCACATATGTTGTTGCAGAACAGCTAAGGATGCTTGGGATACTCTTACCACATTGTACCAATCTAGGAATGAGGCTCGTGTTGCTTACCTCGAAAAACAGTTGGAGAGTGAGCACATGAATGAAGGTGATTCCATGGACAGTTTTTTAACAAAGATCAAAGACTTGAAGGAACAATTGATTTCTACTGATGAGGTTATACCAGATAGCTCACTTGTGCAGTCCGTTCTGAATGGTCTTCTTGATTCATATCAGAGTTTTACTTCTACTCTTCGGTTGATGATGAAAGGCAATCGAAATGCCTTATCACTTGAGGAGTTAGTCTTTGTTTTGTTGCAAGAGGATCAGTCCATGCAGAATAGGTCCATTATGCGTGTTGCAGATCAAGCTTTCCTGGCTAGTCAGAAGGCCGAAGGAAAATGGAGCTCTTCAACTCGTAAGCATAAATCTGCTAATTCTACACAATCGAAGAGGGAAGACAAAGATGAAAAGAAATCCAAAAACCAGAAATTGTTTTGCAAGTACTGCAAAGGAAATGATCATATCATAAAAAACTGTCCAAAACTGGATGCTAAAGAGGCAAAGAAAAAAGAGGTTGGAATGGTTGTTGTAGAGGCCTCTACACCAAAAAGAGAGTCTCCTAATCCTGTGCAGGAAGAAGAATGGGCGTTTACTACTGTTTGCAGTTTTGACCCATCTTCTCATGAGCAGTCCATATTTGCAGTAGACTCAGATGTTTGGTACTTTGACAGCGGGGCGACCAAACATATTACCTCACAGCGCAATTTCTTCTCTTCACTCGAGCCTGCCCCCACAGGGAATACTTTTACATGCCCCAACAACTCCTCTTATCCTGTTATGGGAGTTGGTAAGATCATTTTGACTACTACTGATGGTAGTTCTTTCACTTTTTTAGATGCTTTATTTTTGCCCGGGATGAAGAAGAATAGTTTCTGCATTAGCCAAGTTTGGCTTGTTTGTGAAATTTGTTGATGACAGGTGTACAATTCATGATATGTCAAATGGTTATGTGATTATTGCTTCTGGCATTTTATGTCGTGGGTTGTATAAGCTCATATACTATGAAAGATCTGTGAATGATTCGACATGTGCAGTACATAATTCTCAGGCTAGGTCAGATGCAAAGCTTTGGCATGCACGCTTTGATCATCTGAATTTCGCTAGTTTGCTACGCCTGGGAAATCTGAAATGGTGTCCTCTTTGCCCAAACTTGAGGCACCTGGAAAACATGTTTGTGAAGGTTGTATTTTGGGCAAAATGGAGCATTCCTCATTTCCAAAAGATGGTTCAGTTCGGGTGCTCAGAAATTACAGCTTGTACATAGTGATGTCTGTGGCCCTATGCAGACATCTTCATTTGGAAATTATCTTTACTTCATGACTTTCATTGATGATTTTTCCAGGCATGCATGGGTATATCCATTGAAGGCAAAGTCCGAAGTTTTCATGTGCTTCAAACAGTTTTTGGTTTTGGCTAAAAATCTGTCAGCATGTAAATGGGCACCCTCCATTCTGATCGAGGGGGGGAATATATGTCTTCTGATTTTAATGCATTTCTGAATGAACGTGGGATAAAACACCAGTGTACAGTGCCGTATACACCTCAACAGAATGGAGTTGCTGAACAAAAAAACAGGTCACTCATGGAGATGGTGAGGTGTATGGTCAAGAGTCAGGCTTTACCACATAGTTTTTGGCTTGATGCTGTCATGCGTGCAGCATATGTACTTAACAGGTGTCCCACTAAAGCACTGCAGTCTATCACTCCATACGAGGCTTGGCATGATCGCAAGCCATCTATTGCTCATTTGCCTGTTTTTGGTTGTTTGGCATATGCATTAGTTCCTGAACAACATCGCAAGAAATTGGATGATAAAGCAGTAAAATGTATTTTTGTTGGGTACAGTTCTGAAAGTAAAGGCTATCGTCTGTGTCATCCACATAATAAACACATTCTGGTTAGCCGTGATGTTTTTATGGAAGATGATATTTAGCCATTGCTTTTATGTACTAAGGAGACATCTGTTAGCTCCAAAGACATGTATGATACTTTGCTGCATCTTTTACAGGTGGACAGTCTAGTGGTGCTGGTCCTAATGAGGCAACTTCTCAGCCTTTGCTAGTTTCAGGTGATGATGCAGATCATTCCATTTCTAATGCAGATTTACATGATGCACTTGTTGATGAGAGAGTTGATATTGAGCAAGCAAAAACTATGCCAAAATGGCTGGTGCAGACTTTGTGTGACAGCAAATTAGATGCACCTTTGTCATATCGTACTCGATCAGGCTCTCATAGTGCCTCTTTTGCATCAGATTGCTATGCTATGGCTGCATCTAGTCTCTGTGATGAGAATGAGTCTGTTTCGTTTGATGAAGCACAAAATTCAAAAAATTGGATGGTTGCTATGCAATCTGAATATGATGCTATAATGAAGAATGGTACTTGGTCTTTGTGTGACTTGCCTCTTGGCAAGAAGGTCATTGGCACTAAGTGGGTTTACAAGATGAAGTGTAAGCCTGATGGAACAGTTGATAGGTATAAGGCTAGGCTTGTTGCAAAGGGTTATGCGTAGGAAAGAGGCATTGATTTTGATGAGACATTTGCACCTACATATGGTATGACTACTGTTCGGAGCATCTGTGCACTTGCAACTCATCATAGTTGGAATGTACATCAGTTGGACATTAAAACAACATTTCTAAATGGTGACTTGCATGAAGAAGTGTATATTTTTCAGCCCCGTGGCTTTGTGCAGAAAGGGCATGAAAACCAGGTGTGCAGGTTAAAGAAGGCATTATATGGTTTAAAGCAAGCACCACGTGCTTGGTATGAGAAGATACATGCCTATCTGATTACACATGGTTTTGAGTACACTCCAACTGAAAGCACCTTATATGTTAAGCATGCTAATGATGTGCTTCTGATCATTGTTGTCTATGTTGATGACATGCTTCTCACTGGTCCTCTTGAGAAGCATATTGCTGATTTTAAGGCTGATTTGCATGCTTCATTTGAGATGTTTGATTTGGAGCATTTGCATCATTATTTGGGCATTCAATTTATGCACGTTGATGTTGGTTGTGTCAAACCAAATATATTGACACATTATTGCAGTGTTTTGGCCTTGAAGATTGTAAACCTATTGCCACTCCTATGGAAACAGGTTTACGAGTGAGTCTTCATGATGTTGGAGATGCATTTGATGTTGCTCTCTATCAGCATGCCGTGGGATGCTTGATTTACTTATGCATTACTCGGCCAGATATTCAGTTTGTTGTCTCAGAGATCAACAGGTTTATGCATTGCCCAGGAGTCAAGCATTGGCAGGCAGTTAAGCGCACCTTTCGTTACTTGAGTGGTACTCGGCTACTTGAGTTGTTTTATCCCAAGGGGGGATCACTTGAATATGTGATGCACTTGATGCACACACAATTCTCTCTCTCTCTCTCTCTCTCTCTCTCTCTCTCTCTCTCTCTCTCTCTCTCTCTCTCTCTCTCTCTCTCTCTCTCTCTCTCTATATATATATATATATATATATATATATATATATATATATATATATATATATATATATATATATATATATATATATATATATATATATATATATATATATATATATATATATATATATAGTGCGTATATGTGCATGCATATGCATGTGTGAACATGTATGCATGTGTGCAGGCACGTGCACGTGTGTTGCATGCACGTGTGCACATGTCTGTTGTGTGCATGTGTGTGCATGTGTGAACATGTATGCATGTGTGCACGTGTGTGTGTGTGTGGGTGCAGGCACGCGCATGTGGGTGTGTGTGTGTGTGTGTGTGTGTGTGTGTGTGTGTGTGTGTGGGTGTGTGTGGGTGTGTGTGTGTGTGTGTGTGTTGCGTGTGTTGTGTATGTGTGCGTGCGCGTGTGGGTGTGTCTTGCATGCATTGCCATTTCAGTTCATTACAAGGGGATCGATGTTTTCGATAAAAAGTGATTTGGTTTTGCCCAAGATGCCCTACCACATGATTCCACAAGCATTGCTCTATAGTAATGCATTATTGTTAAATTGCATTGAAAGGATAGGTACTATATTTGAAGGTGCAGATGGCATGTGGAATGTGAAATAGAGGAATGACGTCATGTGAATAAATATTGTACATTCATAATGCTCCAAATATGGTTGGATTCAATTACACAACAATAAATAGTTCGCCAGGCTTGTTGCCCTAGTATCCCTTGAAAGATTCCTAATGCCCACACATCTGAATGCTGAGCTTTCAATCGAAGTTCAGATCCTTGAAGATTGAAACAAGCTTGTAAAAACATGAGTATCTCCATCACTGTGCCATTGATTGAATGCTATCCAGAGCAAGAACCCCACTATTGTCTCCACAACCAGCCTTATGAGAAACTGCCGAGAGCTTTCTCTTGCATCTTGTGACTCTGATACTCCAGCAAGCTCCCGAAAGCGTAATTTATCACTCTCATACTTCAGTGCATAGACAATTCCTTCTACATGGCCCTTGCCAACAACACCCACCACTTGTGAGCTGCCATTTACTGCTTGGCTTCGTGTCAGCGACCATGCTAGATACTGCTCAAATGTTTATAGATGAAACTCTCTCTCTCTCTCT
>CM035409.1:26795758-26958258 GCA_020310875.1 Ceratopteris richardii | reverse complement strand
TGTCTTCACCACTAGCAACTGCCACCTATATGCTTTAATCCATTGAAATTTAGTAATTGGCGTCCCAATGACTCCATAAAGATATTGAAATGGCAAGCATAATTACTCATACTTTTTTCATTAGTGATTTCCAATCAGCATAAATAGCCAGTAGTCTGAAGATTGTTTGTACCTTATCTCGCTCATGAATAAGAGGCTGCAATAGAGCTGGAAATTCTTTACTCAAATAGCTGAAGATAGCAGATAGTGCGTCATCACTTCTCAAAGCCTATATAAAACAACAAACCCAGCAAATGATAAAGGAGAGATTGAGGCACGGGGGTGGTTTTGGTGTGTGGTTTATGGGGGTAGTGAGGGCTTGGGGGAGAGCAAGCTGCACGGATAAGACCTAAATTCAGAAAGAGTGAAAAGAACCTGAAGACTATCCTCTGAAAGATCCAGATTGGAGGAACCAATACCCCTTAAAAGGAAAGCTGTAAACCTCCATTTGCTGGGCCAATCAAGGGCCTCCCAGGATCGCCTTAACTACAGTCATTGAAGAAAAAAACTAAGCATCAATAGTCACATGAACACTGAAAAAAACAAGACATGTACTTGGTGAATACGAAAAAAGAAGGGTAAGTTGCATACATCAAGTTCCTACCAGTAATCCACATTCTTCGCTCCTCTCCATCCTCCCCCCCCCTTATCACACTGATTTTAAAAGAGTATACAGCTCAATCACACCAGAAAAAACTGCATAGCATCCCTGGAGGAGTTTAAGGAAGAAAAACAGTCAAAAAAACACAAGTCAGTATGTATGGTTTGATTCACTAGAGGACGATTATTGGCATAAAGCCTAAACTACATTTACATAGGACTTTATCAGGAGTATCCAGAAAATTACTTCTCCATCATGTGTGAATTCTTCTCATTTTGAGGGTTAACATGGATGGAGGAGTAATAAGTATGCACTTCACTAAGCTCACACATGAGGATGGAGAATTGCCATCTCTCTTTTTGATGTCCACTTGAAAACAAACAATGCTCATGGCCCGATTCATGCATAAGAAAATATGAAAATAACCACATATAAGAAAAAGAAAGCAACTATAAAACATACAAATATACGGGGGGAAAAAAAGGGAGGGGGAGGGGGGAAACAGGAAAAAGGAATTAAGACATTAAATTTTATATTGAAATAAAAAATATAAAACACTTTAGAAGGGAAAAAAATTGTGAAGCACCTTATTATCCTAGACGCCATAAAAATAAAAATATCCAACCACAAATTGAGACCAACTACCATATAAGAAAGGGCAACAATTCGAATTTGAATTCCAATCAAAGCATAATTGAATAGCAGAGTCATGATTGACCTAGATTCAAATAAACACATGACTACATACCGAGTCTAAATTTTCTTTTTTTCTTTTTAAGCCCCATGAGACCTAACCCCCTGAGTGTGGTGAAACATGGTGAGTAAAACCCTCCAAGGTCCAAACTCCTCAAATGTCACCAAAACATCCAAATTACCAAACCATCTTGTTTGAACCACTTTTCCAAGCAACTAGCAAACAATACAAGCACCGTGATTCCTCCAAGCAAAATCCAGCTCATAGGACACCCCAGCTCCCTTCCTTGTCATTTATAGAGGACTACATTTTAGAAAACATCTCCCTACTATTGGAAACAATGTCAAATTGTGCTCTAAAACCCTAACTTTCAGAAAACCCTAATTTTCAGCAAACCCTAATTTGCTCCAACTCCATTTCTCACAAATGGTTTGCTCAAAAATGATCAGAAATTAATCTTGCACATTCATAAAGTACTCTTCAAGAGCTATCTATTGATATATGACATTGCACGATCTAACCACATATGGACCCTCAAAAGGGACACCCTAATTTTCAGTTTGAACTTTCTTTTCATATTAAAGTGCTCTTCAAATTGCATGGCAAAACGCACTTTAATCAAGGGCTTGGATTTAACTATACGAAATTCAGACCTAAAAATCAACACACACAGCTCATTAGAGCTTTTTACAAAAAAAAGTGAAATATGGAGGCTTTTCCGTGGTTTGTTCCACAAATACAGCTCAATGGGCTTCAAAGTCTATAAACGACCCACACTAGGAGCACACGATTAATCATGTACATATGCTCGAGTGCTCCAAGAGTTGGTGTGCTGCCTTGTGGAGGTGTTGGAGCTGTTTTGGAGTTAATTTGCTGCGGTCCCCTTCTTCTTCACACAAACTCTTTGTATGTGCATGCTGATTATTGGGTAAGTTTGTTGCTAATTTTTGGTCTATCTTCTTCTATTGGCTGTTGTAGCAGGTTTTCCAGCCTACTACCTCAAGTGAAGAAGACCTTGTATATCCGAGAAGAACTCAAATCAGTTAGGGTTGCAGATTTTCACTCTTTATCTCAGCACATCGGCGGACTTTCTTACAAACAGTCTATTCTATATATACCAGAATGAATCCAGCTCATGGTCGTCAACCACAAGATTATATACCATATAAGCTCCACAATGCACATTGTTGACCCAAGACTGACATCCCCACTAACGTCATCAGTACCCAATAGCAGGTATAGAACTATGAAATACATGCTCACACACGCACCCCACAACACACACACACACACATCATAAGCATGAACTCACAAGAAGCTCTATGAACTGAGTTTATTTCAAATAATAGTGTCATCACATTCATCTGAATTCTAACATCATTAATCAACTGACAATAACTCACATTGCAATGTGCAATACAAGTTACAATACCAATTTTCAAAGTTCAAATAGAGAAGTCACAAGTCACAATACTAAATGGAGTCTAAGCTTCGAATCATAGCCTATAAGTTTATAACAAAGTAAATAGTAAATACAAGCTTCAAACGTCAAAAAGACTAGTCACAAGAGTTAAAAGTCATATCTTTCAATAATGAAAATAATCAATGTCAATGACTCAATGCCAAATGGATCAAAGAGTCATCAATAACAAATTACAATACTAAATAGTCACAATAATCCTAAATCAATGATACAATCGTCCTTTGAGTCATTGTCAAATGAATCATTAACGTCATCATCATGATGTATGACAGTCTGAGAGTGTCATGGTGCACAATGGGTAGACACCAATGCCTTTGTCTGTATTGAAGTTGATGACAAGGGCACAATGGCCCTAGTTGTTGGGGATAAAGACCCCAAGGACTCTCCTTTTCTTCCAAGTCATTGTTAATAAGGTACGATCCATACTATATGGATCGTTGTGAGTCATTGTTAGTAAGGTACAATCCATGCTAACTGTATGGTATGTGTTAGTACGGTACTATGTATTAGTACAGTACTACGTAGGTACATTTAAGATTAGGCCCCCCTCATATGATATTTGTACGTTCATAAGATACGACTTTTTTTGGCTAAATATTATATATACTATCTTTAACATGATAAACATCATGTTTATGCATAACTTGCATCAAAAAAAAAAAAATTAAAAACATTATTTATAACTATTTTTAATAATGTGGCTTATCATCAGTCATATTGAGAAATTGGATGGGATACATGTTTGACATACTACATAGTACATTCATAAATTATGATTATACTCATACATGAATGAATTATGAATCATGATGTATCTACTATCTAGTATCTATTATCATGTACTACAATGTGAATGAATCGTGATAATATAAAAAATTAAAATCATTTCAAGATTAATCATGTTTCTTCATAGACTAGTCACAACTCACTTGACACTATACTACATAGATGATAGTACATAATACATATCAAAGTATCGTATATGTCATTGTTTACTCAACATTAGTAATTCAGATGATACTAAATAGTACATACCTCATTACATGCATCAAATTTTCAGTTCTTTTAAGAATAAGACTACATATTGAAATTTAATACATGTAACATCATTAAAAGCAAAAGCCATGCTATCAAATTTCATTCATGACATGTCAATAAACTTTCAACAATCAAGATTCACAAATTACAATGTCACATCATACATCATAGTACATACATCAATCATCATAGTACATACATCCAAACTCCAACTTCAAATCATATCAAACATGATCATCATGACTCATGAATCATCACCAAGAGTAGATACATAAATGATAAATCATAAATCATAAATGACAAGATGACAAGTTACAAGTCCATAGTGGTAAATACTAAAAGCCAATGAAAAACATCATACATGATACATCAATCGTCGTAATGTCAATAAAGCGACAAGTCCAAAACTCTAATCGAAATGACACTTAAATCATGATCAACAATGATCACTCATCATCGACATCCTCCATCTCATCAACATCACTATCATCATCATCATCATCATCATCATCATCATCATCATCATCATCATCATCATCATCATCATCATCATCATCATCAAGAGAATCAAATGTTGTCATCTCATAAGTAGACGATAGTGGAGTGTGAGGACCACGACAAGATTTCCCTCATCATCAAAATGAGGGGAAAGAAGCATTGATGGTAATGTCCTCCTCCCCCTCCTCCTTGTATATGCAATAGTTGGAGCTCCACTAGTGCGACAAGATTTCCCTCATCATCAAAATGAGGGGAAAGAAGCATTGATGGTAATGTCCTCCTCCCCCTCCTCCTTGTATATGCAATAGTTGGAGCTCCACTAGTGCGACAAGATTTCCCTCATCATCAAAATGAGGGGAAAGAAGCATTGATGGTAATGTCCTCCTCCCCCTCCTCCTTGTATATGCAATAGTTGGAGCTCCACTAGTGCTAGCTCCAGAACCATGTGACGTGATCGATGCATGCCAAATAACCAACCTCTTATTACAATCGAAGACCACTCTGACCCTGCAAGCCTCTAGTGCTATGGCTTCTTGTTTGACTCACATCTATAGAGTAAAGCTCTCTATATAGTTCGCCAAAAAGAAATTCCTCATCATCTTGAGGCATATCATATGATGGAAGTGGAGTGTCTCTCATCGAAGACCAAACTCTATCCACATTCATCCCCCCTTTTTTTAAGAGAGAATCAAATCATAAATTAGCACATGTCATGGAAGAGTACGTACATGAATGATGATACAACATTGAAATTTTATGCACATATACTTACAGAGTGGTGCAACAATATGTTAATTTTTCCATTTAATGAGGACTAAGTCTATTCCTCACTTTTGTGTGGATGAGAGAGAAAGCAACATCCTTAGAGTGGTGCGATAGTATGTTAATTTTGCAACATCCTTAGAGTGGTGCGACAGAATGTTAATTTTTCCATTTGTTGAGGACTAAGTTTATTCCTCACCTTTGTATGGATGAGAGAGAAAGCACTCCAATTCCTCTTACATGCATCAAATGTGCAATCTTGAAATAACACATTGAGAGCATATGTGCATAAAGTAGTGAATGAAAAACCAAAATTTTGCCGCCAAACAGTGGTTTTACCATTGACCCTCTATCCCAACATGTAGGGGCAAAAAAAAACCGAATTGCCCCTCTCATATATATAGCAATTTATATGCCCCAACATGTCATTTTGTAAATGTGTGGGAACTACACGTGACATGTATTGAAGCCGGTCCGATAATAGCTCAACATCATCATTCAATGCATTATGATCCATGCCCATCTCCTCATTGTTACTTTATTATAAAACAAAAAGTAAAAAATGAGATAAAAATTTTAGAATAAACATATTACATACATAACTCATCGCATCATGATTTATGGCACATGCATGCATCGTTGCATCCATTGCAATTTGCACATAAATACCAAATATATATACATGTACGATATTTGCTATAATTCTTAAATTATAAATCATAATTTGTCAAAGTATCTTACCTCAAGTACTTCACATCTTTGGTCCTTGATGACAAGAGTGCATTCCCTTATCTCTTGCATAGCTCTTCTCATGATATGGATGTGAAGACCTAGAGTAGCGTCCTCATAATCAATCATGCATAGAACTTTGTAGATAGGTGTGATGACACTGAGAATAGCCTTCAAATTATCCCGAAAGCTCTTATCCAAATATATTCTTTTATGTTCTTTGATTCTTCAAACTATCCCAAAAGCTCTTATCCCACTCGTTCCAAAATGTAGATATCACCCTTTGTTAAAGAGACACTTTGATCTCAAGCAACCTTGAAAGAACAATCCACATGTATGCAAAGTGTGTGGTGGCGGGCTTCTTTATTTCAAGTTTGATAAGATCTCTAAACATAGCTCACGCTTTCAACTTTTGTGTGAAAACTGTAACTATGCTTGAGGCTTGTTACTTGTAGTATGGAAGCTTTTACCTATGATGGCTTTTCAATATCCTCTACGAGCAAATCAAGACAATGAGTTGCACATGGAGTCCACACAATATATAGATACTCACTCTCCAAAAGTTGCCCCATATGAAGACACCTTCTTGCATTGTCGGTGACAACTTGCACTACATTTGATGGACTCACCTATGCATAATATTTAATATTTAGAATTTTGGATAATTGCTAAATCTCAAAATTTAAAAACAAATAAAATTAAAATTAAAATTTTCAGCTTACTTCTTGGATTGCATTTTTGATATGGCGATAGATTAACATTCCGATTATTTTCTTTCCCTTCTTTCCAACCTCAAAAGCATGTAGGACGAAAATACCAATAGAGTATGATACAAGAATATTAATTATCCCTCTATTCTTTCTATCTCTCCATCCATAAAAGAGGATAGTGCATCCATACCTATACCATTTCTCACGCATAAGAGCAAGTGAGAGATCTATCCTCTTCTTCTCCTCATCAATTTTGGTTGTTCGCATATCAAAATAGCTAGGTCCATTCCATCCTTGAGATGGACCCACTTCACTAATTGCTTCCATTGGTTTGAATAAAGAAGATTAAATGAGAGATTTTCCATAATTATCGTTCTTGCAATCTCTATGTCAACTATCTTTCGTTTCTCCTTGATCCATGTGAGAGAGGACCTTGCATGTCGAGAGCTTTGCCCCAATCCACTTTGCCTCATATGTGATTGTAAATCCCTTTGTGTTTGTGATTCTGAGGATGAACCAATATTTGACCCTTGAAAATGTAACTCCCCTTCATGTGAAAAAGTAGAGACCGATGCATGAGAAGCATGGCTTGCATATCCTCTTATCGATGTAGGTAATGTGCTAGGAGAGCCCAACATTTTTTTGCCTAATCTTGCATGCAATATGATCGGGGATATCCTTGCATGCCGCCACTTTACCTCCAACCTTGCTTAAGTATTGAAGTAGCCTTGTAGCCCCACCTTGTATAACACTTGCCACAATATTTGCAAGTCTAGTGATGGAAGTTACCGTTCTTTGCGTCTTTCTCAATACCAACACAATGGAGATCAAATGCATCGTATTGATCTCTCACCACTGTGCCTAGAGAAGGGAGGAGGATCTCTATTCAATGTGTGAACTTTGAAGAGGGTGAACTAAAGACGTATAATCTTGGGAAGAGAAAAAGAAGGCTTGAGAGGATAAGGAAGAGGTCTGGAATGCTCAAGGAGAGCTTAAGAAGGTTGAGGAGGGAGTCTTATGTGAGTAGTGTTGACGACATGATTGCTCCTACATCATCTTCATTTTGTATCCACATGAGTGCATTCCTATTTTGTATCTAGGAGGCACTCCATTTTTAGTTTATTTCCATTTTATATTGTATTTCCTTTGTATTTAGGTACCTTTTTGCTTTTACCATTGTATTCATTCTCCTTTGAGGAGAATTATCCCATATAAGATGTACTTTGGAAAGCCCCTTCCAAATCTATATAAGGAGAGCCTCTCCTCCCATTTGTACTTGGTTAGAACCTTGAAGAGCCTTCTCCATGCTCTTGGCAAGCTCATTTCTAATCCACATGAGTTTACCCATTTCATGGTCTACTCATTTTGAGTCTCACACACTCTTTCTTTTATGAGTACACTGTTCTTTTCATTTTGCTTATGCGCGTGTACTCTCTACATAGTATCAAAGCGCTAGGTGGAGGTCTTGGTGGTGCATTTAGTGATCATTTTGATGGTGATGGTGCTCGAGTGTTAGTGGTTTTGCTTTCTCCTCATTGAGAGGAGCTTTTGCTATTAGTATTGCTCTTTAGGGCTTCATTTTGCCCATTTGCCCACCCTCCCACCCCTTCTTCTTCATCATGCGGATACAAAATGTAGATGATGTAGGAGCAATCATGTCGTCAATACCCCCTCAGCAGCTTCATTTTGGAGCGGCTCAATGCTGCAGAGGTCCACCAAGCGCTGTAGAGGAACTGGAGGTAGAGACTTTGTGAACATGTCCGCCAGGTTCTCCCGAGAGGTACACTGCTCCAGAGGAATCTCCTGTGACACGAGCTTCTCGCGGATGAAATGGTACTGGATCTCAATGTGCTTCATCCGAGCATGGAACACTGGATTCGTGGCGATGGTCAAGGCTGACTGGCTGTCTGTGCGGATGTGTGTTGGAGTAACCTACAAAACACCAATGTAAGTTAATAAACGTAGAAGCTAGATGGCCTCACATGCTGCAAAGTTGGATGCTCGGTACTCGGCCTCGATGGATGATAGAGCAACTGTAGGTTGCATCTTACTTGCCGAAGAGATAGGTCCTAAGCAAAGTAAGAATATATATATCCAGAAGTAGACCATTGAGACTCAGGATCATAAGCCCACTGAATCAGAATATCCAGCGAGTTTGATGCCCCCTTTGTACCAAAGACCATGATGTCGAGTGAGGGCAAGGTAACGGAGTAGTCTCTGGGCAGCATCCAAATGTGTCTCTCGAGACTGATGTGCAAACTGACTGTGTATAGCAACTCTAAAGGCAATATCTGGTCTAGTGTTGTCAAGGTAGAGTAATGAGCCAACAAGTTGTCGATAAGTATGCACATCCACAAGTGATGATGAATCCTCCAGTATGAGCTTGATGTTTGGATCAAGTGGTGTAGATACTAAGCAATATTGGTCCATGTTATATCTGAAAAGAAGATCAGAGCAGTACTTTTATGATAGGAATATGCACTTTTATGATAGGAATATGCCTTCTTTTATTTGCCAAACTTCCATACCCAAGAAGTAGTGAAGTAGTCCAAGATATGTCATGAAGTACTCTAGGTGAAGTTGTGTGATGATGAATTGGATGTGTTCTTCATATGAGCCTGTCAAGATCAAATCATCTACATAGAGGATGATGATGGCCACTAAGGACTCGTTCTAATAGATGTATAAGTTTGCATCGGCACTGCTTCTGTGAAATCCTTTATCTTCGAAGAACTTGTGAATCTTTTCATACTAGGCCTTGGGAGCTTGCTTGAGTCCATAAAGTGCTTTGTGAAGTTTGTATAGTTGGTCTTCCTTTGCTTGTATCTTGAATCCTTCAGGTTATTCAACATATACTTCTTGAAGATCTCCATTGAGGAATGCACTTTTGATGTCCGGCTCGTAAATGGGCCACTTAAAGTGAGCACTTAGTGCTAAGATGATTCTTATGGTTGTGAATCTTGGAGTAGGAGCAAAGATTTCTTCGTAGTCAATACCATGTTGTTGCTTGTATCGGTTAGCTACCAATCTTACTTTGTACTTATCTAATGTTCCATCTGATTTGTATTTGACCTTGTAGAGCCACTTGACTCCTATAACTTGATGATTTGTGGGTTTACGAACAAGTTTTGTTCTTCTCTATTGCATCCATTTCCACTTGCATAGCTTCTTCCCACTAAGCTTGTCCTTGAGCTTCTTTGCAGTTAGAAGGTTCTGGGATTTGTTGAATCTTATGCATCAAGGCATAATTGATATAATGACTTTGTTCTCTATGTCTCTTGTCAATAAGTCTTTGAGATCTTCTTGGTTGACTTTAAGTGCTTGCTTCTGAGTTAGGTTTGGAAAAGACTAAGTCCCCCTCTGTAGTGTCGATGGATAGAATAAGATTTATTATTGGATCTTTGTTGTAGTATGTGGAAGCTTCATTGGATATTACATCCTTAGATATTGTGATGGAGTGGTTTTCAAGATCATATAAGCAATACACTTTTGATCGCTCACTACACCCTACCAAGATGTGCTTCTTAGACTTGGATTGCGACTTGTTGGGATCTTCTTTTGGCATGTGGACAAATGCTTCACTGCCAAATAC
Organism: Ceratopteris richardii; assembly: GCA_020310875.1. Classification (NCBI taxonomy): domain Eukaryota; kingdom Viridiplantae; phylum Streptophyta; class Polypodiopsida; order Polypodiales; family Pteridaceae; genus Ceratopteris; species Ceratopteris richardii. The sequence continues at coordinate 26,948,112 of CM035409.1, read as the reverse complement.
TCGAAAGTAATGCAGATTAGGCTTTCTTCCATAGTATGCTTCAACTATTATCTTCTTGGGCAATGGAATGATGAAGCCTCGATTAAGTATGTGAATAGCAGTATGCATTGCTCCTTTCAAAAACTTGTAGAGTAAGTCTTTGTTATGAAGCATATTTCTCGCCATTTCCATCACGCTTCGATTCTTTTTCTCCGCTACTCCATTCTTGGATGGAGTGTGAGGTAACTTGTCTTTTTATCCCTTTTTGTTTGAGAAAGTTATCAAAGTCGTGATTTATGAATTCACCACCTCCATCTGATCGAATGGTCTTAACGGACTTGAAAGCTTCATTCTCCACTTGGGTGATCCATTCACGAAACTTAGTAAAAGTATCTTCCTTTAATTTCAAGAAATACACCCAAATGTATGAAAAGTGGACATCTACTTAAAAAAAGAAGTAGAGTGATCTACTGGTAATTGCTTTTACTGACAGCAAGTTCATGCAAAAATTGGAAACAAATAACACATTTGAAAGCGATTTGCATTCCCCTTGAGCATTGGTGATCTGTACTTTGCCTTTTCTTTCAATAGGTTGACTTTTATTATTTCCAAGGTACACTTCACCTGTGTGCTCTTCAAGTTCTTGAAAAGAATCTTTATCTTTATACATGTGCGAGGTCGTTCCGCTGTCAAAAATCCACTCGTGAGCGGAGCTAGATGTAACTAGAGCATTTGCCTCGGTAGAGATAAAGAGTTCTTCGCTAGAGCAATGTGACATGTGTTGCGAAGGTTTGAATGAGTACTAGGAACTAGAAGCCTTCAAGGTTTGTTTCTTCTTGTAGCAAAATTTCTCTAAATGATCCATTTTTCCATAGAAGCTACAACTATACTTCTTGGAGGAAGTAGTCGATCTTCGCTTGGATCCATTGCTTATATAATGACTAGTATTTTTTCCTTTGTTAAAAGGCCCTTTAGCCTTTGTAGTCTCTTGGGAGGAGCTCGACTTAGCGTACGAGTCGTGATGGACCAAAAGACGGCGAACTTCTCCCCAAGTTAGAACTTGCTCTCGATTGTACAAGGTTGTTACAAAGATCTCATATGACCTAGGTAGTTTGTTAAGTAGCCTGATGACTATATCTTCACTAGAGATTTGCAGGCTACAAAGCACTAACTTATGTTGTTAGTCTTCAAACTGAGCTATGACTTTTATGATTCTATCTTGTGACCGAATAGTTAGATTGTTTAATTCTTCTAAAGCATAGATCCTTGAAGATCTTTTATCTTCATATAAGGCCGCTAAAGTGTCCCAGGCTTCTTTCAATGTTTTACATGCAGGCAAGTAGAAGTTGGCCTAATACCCTCTTATCTTTAACATTCCAAATATGTCGAAATTTTAGGTTGTTGGTCTTATTGGGTTCAAGTTCGGACCAGTCTACTATATCGTGAAGGAGATTGGTGTACAGCTATGCTCTCATTACATCTTTCCAAAGATTATATAGTTTTGCCCATTTAATCTTTCATCCTTGGGCATAAATATGCATGTGAAGAAAGATAAAAAATTGGTCATAAATGAGATGCTATCTTCACTCTTTGACATTACAAAGTTTGAGTGAACTTTAACTCGTAAAGAAGTGAGTTTGTGCTTTGCAAGAGTAAGTGTCAAGTGTTTGAGAACACTTTCAAAGATACTTGTGTGCTAAGAAATTACTTGAAAATAATCAATCTTTGGAAAGAAATTGAAAGGTTTGGCACCATACTAAAATCCTTGGGGAGGGAGGGAATAGCCCTACACGTTGGACACTTTGGAAAAATGAGACAAGTCGATGCGTGGAGAGAGCTCGTGGATGGGCTTAGACTAGTCTCAAACCCATAAGTGTGCATACATACAACACTTCTTCTCTTTATATGTTTGATAGTACAAAAGTGGTAAGGTGCTTGGTGCCAAAGTGTGGCCAAAAGTGAGTTGTGATACCCTCACAAAGTATCCTTGCAAAGTAAGTATTTGAGTTCTTGGAGTGTCAAATGATATGCCCAAAAGGGAGGGTTGTTACCCTATGAAAAATACAAAATAATCCCTTGATGAGGGTTACAAAGTTGGGCGAAGGTGCTATTAGATGTAGTTAAATGGAAAGAGTGAGAACCTTTGGATACATACAAAAGCCCAAAGGTTCTCACTCTGACCATTTAACCAAACCTAATAGCACCCTTTGCCCAACTTTGTAACCCTCATCAAGGGATTATTTTGTATTTTTCATAGGGTAATAACCCTGCCTTTTGGACATATCATTTGACACTCCAAGAACTCAAATATACACTTTGCAAGGACACATTAATATACCACAACTCACTTTTGGGTACACTTTGGCACCAAGCACCTTGCCACTTTTGTACTACTAAACATATACAGAGAAGAAGTGTTGTGTGTGTGCACACTTGTGGGTTGGAGGCTAGTCTAAGCCCATCCACAAGCTCTCTCCGCGCATCGACTCGTCTCATTTCTCCAAACTGTCCAATCTGTAGGGCTATTTCAAGCTCCTTCTCCCTAGGGATTTCCAGTGTGGTGCCAAGCCTTTCAATTTCTTTCCAAAGTTTGCGATTATTTTCAAATAATTTCTTAGCACACAAGTATCTTTGAAAGTGTTTTTAAACTCTTGACACTTACTCTTGCAAAGCACAAACCCACTTCTTTACAAATTCAAGTTCACTCAAACTTTGTAATGTCAAAGAGCGAAGCTAACACCTCATCTATGCCCAATTTTTTACCTTCCTTCAGACCCATATTTATGCCCAAGGATGAAAGATTAAATGGGAAAAACTATAAGCTTTGGAAAGATGTAATGAGAGCATATTTATATACCAATCTTCTTCACGATCTAATAGACAGCTCCGAACCTGAACCCAATAAGGCCAACAACCTAGAATCTTGGTATATCTGCAATGTTAAAGATAAGAGGGCATTAGGCCAGCTTCTACTTGCATGTGATGAACTGACCAAATGGCACATCATGGCATGTAAAACATCCAAAGAAGCCTGGGACACTTTAGGGGCCTTATACGAAGATAAAACACCCTCGAGGATCTATGCTTTAGAAGCAGATTCCCTAATCTAACTATTCGGCCACAAGATACAATCACAAAAGTCAAAGCTCAGTTTGAACCATATCAACGCAAGTTAGCGCTTTGTGGCCGGCAAATTTCCAGTGAACATATAGCCATCAAGCTACTTAACAAACTACCTAGGTCATATGAGACCTTTGTAACAACCTTGTACAATCAAGGGAAAGTTCTAACTTGGAAAGAAGTTCGTCGTCTTCTACTCCACGACTCGCGCGACCTCCTCCCAAGAGACTGCAATGAAGGCAAAAGGACCTTTTAACAAAGGAAAAAATACTAGTCATCATATGAGCAATGAACCCAAGCTAGGATACATATTCTTGCTTGGCCGAGGACCTATCTCTTGGGCAAGTAAGAAGGAGTCTACAGTTGCTCTATCATCCACCGAGGCCGAGAATCGAGCATCCAGCTTCAGAGCATGTGAGGCCATATAGCTTCGACGTTTATTCTCTGACATTGGTGTTTTGCACGTTACTCCGACATGCATCCACAAGGACAGCCAGTTAGCCTTGGCCATCGCCAAGAATCCAGTATTCCAAACTCAGACAAAGCACATCGAGATCCCGCACGATTTCATCCGCGAGAAGCTCGTGTCTCATGTGATTGCTCTGGAGGAGTGTACCTCTCAGGAGAACCTAGCAAACATGTTCACGAAGGGTCTACATCCAATTCCGCTCCAATGCTTGGTGGACCTCTGGAGCATTCAACTTTTCCAAAAGGGAGCTGCAGAGGGGGTGTTGACGACATGATTGCTCCTAAATAATTTACATTTTGTATTCGCATAAGTGCATCTCCATTTTGTATCTAGGAGGCACTCCATTTCTAGTTTATTTCCATTTTATATTGTATTTCCTTTGTATTTGGGTACCTTGCCATTTGCTTCTACCATTGTATTCATTCTCCTTTGAGGAGAATTATCCCACATGAGATGTACTTAAGAGAGCCCCTCCCAAATCTATATAAGGAAGGCTTCTCCCCCCCATTTGTACTTGGTTAGAAACTTGAGGAGCCTGCTCCATGCTCTTTGCAAGCTCATTTCTAATCCACATGAGTTTACCAATTTCATGGTCTACTTATTTTGAGTCTCACACACTCTTTCTTTTGTGAGTATACTCTTCTTTTCATTTTTCTTTTGTCAGTATACTCTTCTTTTCATTTTGCTTCCACGCATGTACTCTCTACAAGTAGGAAGAGAGCATGCAAGGCGAAATCGCACACATATCTAGAGTCTGCAGAAAACCAATGAGTTGCAAGAAAACACGCTTGAGAGAGAGTAATTTCAGAAGTTCAAAACCTTTAATTCACATTTTTTGTTTTCCTACCAACACGTACGAATATAGACATGTATCTACGGTACGATGAGGTATGTATGAACAGGTTCGTATGTGTACAAATAGAAACTATGTTCCAAGTGATCGCCCTCTCTGAAAGCTTTCCAGACATATGTTATATTTGGAGAATTATAAGTTGGTCGTAAAACTCTCATAACTTGAATGGGACTTCTTCAACTCCGCTTCTTCATCTTCTTCTCCAAATTTCTATACAGGTTTCTTTCTCTTTACGCAAAGGTCCACTTCCTTTGTGTTTAGAGCCATCGAGCCCACCATCATGTAGCTCTCCGTGACTTCTTTAAACTAGTATGAGAGCCTTGAACTGTTCAAAGCCTTGAACTTTGTACTTTGGTCTACGCTAAGCTCAAAGCATTTTCTTTCATACGAAAGAATTTCATCGCAAAAAACCTTTATTTTTCGCGATAAAAGTGTTACTTTTGGAGGATTCCTCTATCTCATTGCAAAGCCAAAGCAAATTTTGAGCATTTTGGAGAGTTTCATCGTAGAGAACCTCTTCTATTGTGCTTCTTTTTATTCCCACAAGCTTTTCCAGCACCCGTTGTGCCAAATTTTCATCTAAGATCATTTATTGCATAGATTTGCTTTCATTTCAAGTAAAAACTTATATATGAAGTATGTGGAAAAGCACATTTGCTTGAATTGTAATTACAACAAGTCTTTTGGCTTTATTTTGAGCAAATCTCAAGTTCCTAGGCTCTTACAAACTAGGGCTTTTGTTGAAAATTTGGTGTGAGCGATTCTATTATCAATGAAGAACTTACAAGGAGCACAAATGTAGAAGGAAGTGATTGAGAAAATATGGCTCGAGGTAGAACACAGAAGAAAGGTGGAAATGCACAAAGAGACAAAAGCAAAAGCAAAGGCAAAGGTGATGTTGCTTGGTACTCATTGTGGAGAAATTTTACTCCAATATATGCAACAGAAGTTAAAGAACCTCTTCTAAAAACTTCCTTGTTAGACACATGCTTACTAAAACCTGATTCAATCACAACTCAAAGATCCAATGACTCTGAAGTTTTGTCCACGCATACTAGGTACTCTTAGCTTTCTAACAAGCCAAAGATAACTCCATTTGGAGTTCATACGGCAAGGCAACTAACTATCTAAAGATAAACTACTTGTTAATGCAAGTTAAGCAAAAAACTGAGATTCACAAGAAAATTCCCACGAATCTAGAAGAGATACTTACTAGAGAGAAAGTATAAGAGATAAGCTTTCCAACAAGATATCATAAGCATTAAGTGGATAAGTATATAGAGAGATATGACCTTCACAAGGTGGTTGTGTACAAAAAGGTATGCGGCTAGAATACCTATGTGCATTATAGCACACTATTGAGGTCCCTTCTGATAATCATTGGTGAGAAAATGACGAGCATATGCTTCTACACCATCTCTTTGTCATCTCCACAGATTTTCACGTTCAAACATCTTCTATACATAGGGATATCTGCATAGGAATTTGTGCCTCTTCACCTTCCCATGCATCTTCTCTCACCTCTTGATCTTTCACTTTATGCCCTTGTCTTTCCATTTCCTTGGGTGACTTTTGGTGCTCCACATCACTCTATATTGATAAGGTTACACCTTTTGTGAGTATTCCATCCCTCTAATCATAATTTGACTTTTACCTAAGCCACAAATACATTTGCACCTTTGCTTTGACACTCTCCTTTAAGATTATGAGTGTGTTCTCTATATTTTCAAAGCATAGCTTCCTTTTGACATTACAAGAAATACATAAATGCTGAAGAGATAACTAATGAGAGGTGAGTATGTGTTAAGCCTCACAATTGGAGCTTCCACAAGTTCCATAACTTTCAACACTCCCCCCTCAAGCTACAATTGGGAGTCCATGCTATTCCCAAATCTTGTCCTCTTAGCCTTTTGCTTCTATTACCCTTGTATCTCTTTCTTTAATAGGTTGGTGATCTTCCCTCTTTTCTTCAAAGCTTCTTTGGCTTTTTTAGCTACTTTCAAGCTTCATCTTTGCTTCTTTAACTCTTACCAGAGCTCTTCTTGAAGCCCTACCATAAACCGTGCTTCATACAAACTTTTATAATCAAATGAGATCACCTTGGATACATATATCTTTGCTGCCTCACTCTCTTCTTTGTTATCCACTCTTTGAAATCTCTCTTTGTATGCCTTCATAACTTCATGTCTTATAGGCTTGCATGCTTTGCTTTGATCCTTCTTTGTCTTTGGATCATCTTTAACTTTGTCTATGGTTGCAATTTGCTTTCCTTTTGATGTTATGATGGTTGTCATGCCTTCTTTTAGGTTATCTTCATGACTTCTTTTGTGCATCATGGATGCTCCTTGCCTTCTAGGCACTCCTTCCATATAGATGGCTCTTCTTAGTGCTTTGAAGTTACCTTTTATGGCTTCTCTTACTCTTTGTTTGAGCATACCTACTTCTCTTCCAAATCTGAAATTTTGTTTGGCTCCACTTTCTCTTCTATGGACTCTGTTTGGATCTTCCAATCCTTGCATGCTAACTCCCCTTTGCTTCATAACCTTTTCTTCATTCTTAATGGCTGATTATATACATGCAAAATCAACAATGGGCTGATCATACATGAACTCTTTCATGAGCTCTTCCTCATGTGAAGCATTCATAGCTTCCATATCTTCCAAGCTTTCTTCATCGCCTACAAAACAAGACAAGAAATCCTCATTAATTGAGAGCTCATACACATTCTCTCTACATGCTTCCTTGAGGTTAACAAGGGAAGACTTCCTTCTTGAGCTCCTCCTTTCCTCTTTTGCTTGTTGGCCTTTTTCATTTATAAGAATTTAATGTCCATGGCTCAGAGAGAAGAGAGCAACACTCTTGAATATCCAGTACCCAATTTTCTCATGTACACTCACACTCCAGTGGCGCTTATCTGAGAAAGAGGACCCGAATGTGTGTGATGCCCCTCGGCAATTTGGACGAATTCTTTCACCTAAAGAAGTTGACCCATTTTTTAAAAATGGTCAAGTTGAGCAAGTCGACTTAAAAGAGGAGCAAGTGACTAAAAAATTTGGCCAATTTTGTAAAAATGACCACGTTCACAAAGTAGACCAATTTTTTGAAAATGGTCAACTTGAAGTTGCCCAAACTTTTAAAAATAGTCTACTTAAAAAAGGTCAAATTTTTGAAGTTGACTTATTTTCCCAAGATGACTCAATTCAAGAAAATAGACTATTTTTTGAAATCGACTCTTTTGCCCATATTCATGCCACTCCACTAAGTGATCTTGGTCAACGTCATGGAGATGTTTCCCTGCACAATCATGGACCAGAAAAAGAAACCCCAAGCCATGCTCCAGAGTTAGAACCTTATTCACAACAGAGAGAAGAAGGAAATCAAGAACTCAATGCACGCCCATCCTTCAGCTCAAGTCCAGAAGCTAGAGTGGTGGCGTTGCAAGAAATGGATCAAGAACAAGGGGTGCAGACTAGAGCCCAGAAAAAGAAAGCAGAAGCAAAGGTCCTCCAAGAAAAAGACTCAGGTACAAAAAATTCTGAAGTTTTGCAGGAAATAGACAAAGTTTTTGAAGAAACGATGAAGGAACTCCATTCATGTAACAAGCCTCCTCTACCTTCGCCAATACCATCCATCATCAAGACGGAAGAAATATTAAAGAACACCTTCCAGCAGGTATCATTGTATGATCTATTAAGACTGGATAAAAGGTTTAGAAGTGAAGTTATAGGGATCATAGAGACATTGTCTCCTCCGACAATGCTTGCAATAAGTGGTGGGCACACTCCAACAAACCTGATGAAAGCTTCAATTTCCGAGAACTTCACAAAGGTATCAACCAACTCTCTAACCGACTTTAGGAGTCCTTGTCTATCAGTCACTATATATGGAATAACTATAAATGAAGTAATAATCGATGGAGGTTCACGCATAAATCTCATGCCAGATTTTACCCTCAAATCACTTGGACTACAACTTTCAGGTGAAGCAAAGTTCACAATAACCTTGGCGGACCAGAGTTGAGTTAAACCTCTTGGTATTGTAGAGAAGGTACCGGTAGAGATGGACGGGCTGACATTCTTTCTAGATTTTGTGGTGTTAAATTTACCGCAGGTCAATGGAGGCTTTTCTTTACTCATAGGGAGGCCATGGCTAAGGCACATCCAAGCCATACATGATTGGGGAAATGATACTATTTTAGTTAACCTGCCAAGGAAAGTACAGAAAGAAGTACACTAGATCCAAACGGACCTCATGGAGGTAATGCTCATTCTTTCACTATTCTCGAAGAACAACACATTCCTATCACTGAAGCATGTAATGAAATTGAAATAAACGATGACCAAGATCTTTTGGAATGGATGGAAGCCTTTCCATGTTATGGCATATCTATTTGTGAAGGGGAGTCTGAACAGGTAGAAACTCTTGAGCTTGGAGAACCGGTCATGGACTTGAGGAGAGGAAAGAAAGGAGTCTCGAAGGATTTGACCCAAGGAAAGGAGAAAAGAGCTCCAATAAACAACTTACCGATACCATCCGACATACCATGGATGAAAGAGCTTTCACCTTCATGGATGCAAGAAAAGGAATCAAAAATCAACATAGAGGAATCGCCAGCCTATCCACAATGCATTTTTGAAGATCAAAACGAACAATCAGCCATGTCATCTCAACCTGTAAGGCAAGTCAGATCATCTTTGTCAATTGGAACAGGTTTTTAGTGCTTGCAAAGAAGCCAAATTGAAACTCAATCCAAACAAATGTCACTTTTTGGTGACCGAAAGGACACTCTTGGGTCACATCGTCTCAACAAAAGATATGGCTCCCGATCCCAACAAAATCAAAGCAATACTTCATATGCCCAAACCAATTAATGCAAAAGAAATCCAGAGTTTCTTAGGACATACCGGCTATCACCGCAAGTTCATAAAAATGTATGCTAAGATAACTAAGCCCCCTTCTAGGCTCGTTAGCAAAATGGTACCCTTTCAGTGGACTGAAGTAGAAGACAATGCATTCACCCTTCTAAAGACCAAACTTATCAGTGCACCTATTTTAGTAGCACCAGATTGGAATGCTACCTTCCACGTTCATGTGGATGCAAGTTCTATAGCGGTAGGAGCCATACTCACGCAACCTAGCAAAGAACATAAACTTGACCGACTATGCTCGCAGAATCTTAACCAAAGCAGAGCACAACTATAGTACTACTGAAAGAGAAGCACTCGCTATTGTTTTCGCCCTCAAGAAGTTCCATCATTATTTGTTGGGAATTCACTTCACAGTCATCACCGACCATCAGGCAATCAAATATTTGCTAAACAAGCCAAACATCTATGGAAGAGTGTGGAGGTGGCTACTCTTATTCCAAGAATTTAACTTCGAACTAGTTCAACGACCTGGGAAGCACCATGTGATGGAAGATCACCTTTCAAGGATTAAAGGACATCCGGAACCAGTTACGGGCATAGAAGATAAAGAAGCAGCCAATCAACAAAATATCATGTCACAATCATCATCTTCAAGAAATTCAATGGGCAGCAATGACTCCGATGATCAACCATACCAGCAAGATTCCGGTTCAGCCCACTCACATTGATCGCCCACGATTCTCTCCCTCCCGCATCTTTGCAAGAGATCTTCATAGCGGATGAGTTGCATACTATGTATCTCACGGAGATTGCCAAAGTACCACTCACCAAAAATATTGCAACAGATGAGGTGATTGACTTCTTCGAGTCTTTCCCTCACTTTAGTGTAGGAACGCTTACCAAGAAGATGGTAAACAAAGTTGTGGGAATGAAAGAGTCAGAACGGCTTATGCCAGGGAGATCATACTCAGGAGTCGACGCAAGCAAGGTATGTGAGGAATGTGTGAAGTTGTTCACTGCCAACGACCTCTCAGAAAGGTACTATCATATCTTATGTGCATGCCAGTATTTTATCCTCTTAAGAAGGGTCAAATAGAAGTTTCCATTCAACAATATGGCTGCTTGCGACGCGCTTTTATGTCTTGCCTGAGTGCGTCCATATCCCTTCCATCATCTAATATGGGCATCCATCATGGAAAAAAGGAAAAGGCATGCGGTACAGGTACAAAAAGACGCGAAGAAATTTCATGTATACTCTTCTATAATACTCTTCTGGCTAAAGAATTTACCATCGAGGCTTACGGAAATACCGAAGAATGTGGGTCAATCATCTTCCATGAAGCGCAATACATCCACTCCTGTAAAAAAGAAGCTCCCGGTAAAACGAGTACGAGTAAAAGGCGACGCATTAGAAAACATCCGAGCCCTTCCAATTGGTGATCAAGGTTATGCTGCAGCAAAAGGTACTCATCCCCCTTCATCTTCACGTATATATGCGCGGAAAAAGGCTTCTAATCCTCAGGTTCGAACTTCGCACTCACCATAGCGCTTCATATAATCCACCCACACCACCACCATCTCCTCTTACTATTTCCACTCCACATGCATCATCTCCTATCCAAATTCCTTCACCACGTATGTCACCTTCGATTCAACCTCATCATACACCTATACATGTCCCACCTATCCCCATACCTCCCATACCTCCTCCTATGCCATCACCAAGTTCATCTGCCCCCACCATCTTAGTTACCCCTTCAAGTTCACATATGCACTCAACCTCCACCCAACCCATGCATTCTAGCACACCTCCACTCGCACCTTGTTCTTCCACTCATGCACTCCCCGCATTAGAAAACATCCATATAGCAAATCTTCATGCAAGAAACACGTTAGAATCTCTCTCACTACTCCATGACTATCACAAAGAGATCTCCTCATTTGTGGGGGAGGCAAACCAACAAGCACTTCAGCTTCACAGACGGATCGCAGACTTAGAAGACCGGAACAAGCAACTAGAGCAGAACAACCAGGAACTCAAAGAACAACCAAGAACTCAAAGAGGAGAACGAGAAGTTACGGAAGAAAGCAACGTTCTATAAAGACATCCACGACAAGGCAAAAACTCTCTTTATGGAGGCACAAAACGCACCCTAGTTAGGAATGGCGGTGGATAGCATTAGATGTTTCTTTTTACTTTGTATTGGCCATCTTTTTATCTAGTTACTTCCTTTTGTACGAAACATGTATTGCATTTTACTTGCAAATGTCTCCCATTTTTATATTATCTCTCACTTACATTATTACAAAAAAAAAAAAAGAGAGAAGAAGAAGAAGATGATGAAAAAAAAAGAGAGAGAATGAAAAAGAAAAAGGGAAAAAAAAAGAAAAAAAAAAAGGTATTATTTCTCTCTGAGGACGGAGAATGTCTAAGTGGTGGGCAACCTGTAGAGGAGTACTTTGATACACCCTTAAAATAATGTATTTTTTTTGTTTTTCTTTTCAAGATGCAGAAGCAAAGCACAAGGCAAGTTACCTCGATTTCGAACAAAAGGAGAAGGAGAAGAAGCGAAGAGCAAGAAAATGGTGGAAGGCGGATCCAACTCATGAAGAAGGCCAAATTTCCCATTTCACCTATTTTCCCAAGTTCCCTAATTCCCATTTCACCTCTTTTCCCAAGTTGCCTATTTTCCCATTTCACCTATTTCCCCAAATTGTTTAAATTCCCATTTCACCTATTTCCCCAAGTTGTCTAAATTCCCATTTCACCTATTTTCCCATGTTGTCTAAATTCCCATTTCATCTTTTTTCCCAAATTGCCTAACTCCCCATTTCACCTATTTTCATAAGTCGTCTAATTCTCCTAGTTCACCAAATCTCTAAGTTGTCTAATTTTCCTAAGTTGACCAATTAGTCGAATTTTTTTAGTCAAATTTTACAAGTTAGTTGACTTACTCAAAAGTTCACCAATTTTATGAAGTTAGTCTACTTACTTCAAAAGTAGTCTAATTTTTAAGAAAAGGGTGTACTTTTGATTTAGTCTACTTTTTCACTTGAAAAAAGAGACTAAATTTTCCAGATCTCCATATAGTCTAAATTTTCAGCCACTTGCACGCGGAGAACTCATGGACAGTGGACGGCGCCGAATACCAGAATTTGGAAGATAGTGGCGGCGCAGGAAAAGTGGACAAAGAAGGAAGCTTCCAGAGTACCAAAATTGTCAAAAGTGTCAGAGAGCCTGCCAAAGAAGAAACTAATTTTGTCCCCTTTTGCTATCCTTCACTTTCAGAAAAACTATATAAGTAGACCTCTTCATCAACAAAAGGAGGAGAAGCTCAGAGAGAGACTCCAGGAAGGAATGCACTCCTGCAGCTTTGCCTTCTCTTTGTGTGTGTAGAGCTCTTAGCTTACCACTAGTGCTCCACTTGGTAGATTTGGCATCATCTAGCTTGGCACTCTGAGTGAGTAGTGGGCAAGCAGTGATTGGCCAATCTTCTCGTGAGAAGCTAGTTGGAAGATTAGAGTCTTGAGCATGTATGTTTAGAGAATCGAAGTGCAGCTCTTAGAGTGAAGGTGTATGCTTATGTCTCCTACTGATTGCCCAGAGTTTGTATAATCTTCTTTTGAGCTGTTTAGACTCATAATTTCAGCTTCTCCCTTTCATTTCACTCATAATTTCAGGTTCTTTCTCTTATTTCACTATGTCATTGTATATGATATTTTTCCCTCCCCATTGAGTCTTCAAATTGCAACCCACAATGCATATTGCACTTAAGAGGACACCCCACATCGAGCATATAGATCAAGAAATTGATCTACATTTATGCATTTTACCTTCAAGTCATCCTTCACATATATCTGAATCATCAGGCAGGTTGAATGAGGGTAAACTCTCAACCATACCTCTATCTTTGATACTCTTGAGAGCTCCATAACTAATATGTCCAAATCTTTCATGCCATAACTTCATATCTTCCACCGGTGACGAAGATTTGATAGCATATGCTTGACTGATTTTCGACAAAATAAAAATCCCTCCTTTGTGCTCACCTTGCAAAATACACTTCTCTTCTTTGTGTGGCAAAATCTTACAAAGATCTATTTCAAATACAACTTTGTAACCATCACCTAAAAATGCAAATATAGATAGCAGATTCTTCTTGATATTAGGTACATATAAAACATCTGAAAATCTGAAAATCTCTTGACTGTAGGGTTACTGTACCTATTTCTACAACATCCAAATCATTGCCATCTGCAATAGTAACTCTTCTCCTGAAGAATAGAAAAGAGAAGAAAATACTTTTCTTCATCCTGTCATATGCTTTGTAGCAGGATGAATCAAATATCCAAGGATCTGCTGAAAGAACTTGTGAAGCTTCCTATTCAAAAGAGATTTCCTCAATGACGATACATGCATAAGAATCACCTTGACGTTTCCCTTTTTTATCATCTTTTGCAGCATTACCTGATGCCTTTGTCTTTTCTGCTGCAATCCTTTTCTAACAAACTGCTATAAAATGTCCAGGTTTCTTGCAACAGTGACATAATGCTTCCTTCTTCTTTGAAGACTTCTCTTTGTTGTAGTAGAAACAGAATCTGAAGTAGAAGGTAAAGGGGACTTACTTTCCTTCTTGGATTGTTTCTCCTTCTTATCCTCCTCCTTCTTTTTACCCTTTGATGAAGACAAAAGTGCTTCTTCATTCTCTTCCATACCCTTCAACTGATCGTCATCTTGAAGTAGCAAAAAAACTCTTCAAATGTAATCTCTCTTTCCCTTGTTGTAAGAGTAAGAGTAGTAATAAAAGAGCGATATGAGATAGGAAGTGAATTAATCAGCGTATTTACCATTTCTTCATCAGATATCTCAACTCCTACATTTAGAAGTTGATCTCTCAAGTCAATGAGCTTTGTAATGTGGGTTTGAATTGACTCACCAGCATTCATCCTTGTATTTGCTAGTTGTCTCCTCAAGTGAGCTTTCCTAGCAGGATTTCTGCTCTGAAAAAGATTCTCAAGCTTTAACCAAGCTTGTCTAGAATTTCTGCAAGATCTGATTTGTGGTAGAATATGCTTTTGACACTCATTGCTATGAATGAGAGTGCTAAAGCATCTCTAGCATCCCATCTTGCTTGTTCTTCAGTAGGAGGAACTCTAGCTAAGGATCTACCTGTGACTCTGGATGTAGAAGTAGTTACTTCTTCTTCAGTTGGTTCTTGATGAGATGTGATTGCAACACCAGTTCCTCTTGAAGTTGATGTATCCTCCTCTTCGCCCTCTCGTCTTGGTCTTAACAAGGTTCCATTGACGATACTCCATAAATCCTTTGTCACTAGCAAATTCATCATCATGAAACTCCACATAGGATAATTTGACAATCCTTCTAACTTGTCCTCAATCTCAATTCTATACTCACTCATCTTAACTAAGTGTGTATGTTAATTATGCTCTGATACCAAGTGTTGGAATTTGGGGCTCCTGGATCTTCCAATACTAACAACCTTGAGCATACACACTTGATTACACAAGATGATAAGTGAGCGATAGAAAGAGACTTGAGACAACAATATGTAACGTAAGCCAATTGCTTACTCACTATAATGTAGGTGGCCAAATTACAAAATGGGAATACTACTCAACCATATGATAATGCACTCACTAGATGGAAGAATAGACAAGAAGATGATGAAGTACAAGAATCAGATTATGCTTTTATAATCTGAGTATGTGTGAAGCATATGAGCAATGGAGTGAACCTAATCTCTCAAGAAAGTGCAACAAATCTGAAAATCAGCAAACCCTAATTCTGAAATTAGGGTTTCAAAAACCCTAAAACAGAATATAGGATTAATTTACAAAAGATCGCTACTCCAAACTTGTAGAAGACTCCTTGCTCCAAGAGAATAGTCTCTTATTCACCTCTCCTTAGCCTCCAAAGCTTCAAAACTCCAAAATTGACACTATAGCAGCATCAACTCAAGAAGTAACTCCTTCATGTCCTAAAAGTGTTGCCCATGTCTCTCTTATATAGCTTTGGCTTCCATGCCAAAAAATCCACGATAAAGCTCCAATAATGCTGATCGTAAGTTTTTTTTAATCCAATCGCTATTTTTTTAGCTTTTAAATTGCTATCGCTTTTTTAATGTGTAGCTTTATTTTTATCGCTAAAAATATGTTGCTTTTGCCATCTACTAATTACCTAACCTAGCCTTTTATGTTTTGTACATCAAGAACCTCATAAATATGCATCGTATCATTTTACGGCAGAAACTAGGGTTTGAGTTTTCTCCTAATTCTAACCTTTGATGATAGAATGATGCATATCACTAGATAGCTCTCATCAAACTCTCTCTATCTAGCCTAAGAAAGTTTTACTCAAAATGTACAAAAAAATGGCTAAGTCCTAAGTAGGATTGCTGGAGATATGGTTTGTGGACTATATGTACATTGATTTCCAACATTTCTTTCCTTCTAACTCTTCTTTGTAGTACCTACAGGTTGGCTTCTTGCTTCTTGTGACCTTTTCTACCACATTGGTATTGAAAGCTATGGAACTTGTGCAAGCTTCAATTGTGAAGCTTGACACACTCACCTCTCATTAGTTATGTCTTCATCATTTATGTATTTCTTGTAAGCTCAAAAGGAAGCTATGCCTTGAAAATATAGAGAGTATACTCATAACCTTAAAGGAGAGTGTTAAAGAAAAGGTGCAAATGTATTTGTGGCTTGGGTAAAAGCCAAATTATGATTAGAGGGATGGAATACTCACAGAAGGCGCAACTTCATTTGGAGTGATGTAGAGCACCAAAATTCACCTAAGGAAAGGGAAAAGCAAAGGACATGAAGTGAAAGGTCAAGAGGTGAGAGAAAATGCAAGGTAAGGTGAAGAGACACAAATTCCCATTCATATGTCTCTATATATAAAAGGCTTTTGAACGTGAAAATTTGTGGAGATGACAAGGAGATGGTGTAGAAGCATGTGTTGCCCATTCTCTCACCAATGGATATCAAAAGGGCCCTCAATAGTGTGCTATGATGCACATAGGTATTCGAGTGGTATACCTTTTTTTACATGGCCACCTTGTGAAGTTCATACCTCTCTATGTACTTATCCATTTAATGCATATAATATCTTATTGGAAAGCTTATCTCTCATACTTTCTCTATATTAAATATCTATGCCAGATTCATCTCCAATAGTTACTTGGAACATTTCTTGTGAACCTCAGTTTTTTGCTTAACATGAGTTGAGAGGTAGTCTATATATGAACTCCAAGTGGAGTGATCTTTAGCTCGTTGAAAGCTAAGAGTGTTTGCTCTGTATGGACAAAAATCCAAAGTCATTGGATCTCTGAGTTGTGACTCAATCAAATTTTAGTAAGCATGTGCCTAATAGGGCAGTTTCTAGAAAAGATTCTCTAACTTCCGCCGCGTATATTGGAGTAAAATTTCTCCACATTTGGTATTAGAGCTTTGGTAAGAAATTCTATGCATTTATGGCCACCCAAACAGGTAGAAAGCTGAAATGCTTGCATACAAATAATGGGGGTGAGTTTAGAATTGTTGAATTCAATAGATTTTCTGAGAATCTTGGTAGTAAAAGGGAGCTAACAATCCCATATAGACCCTCTTCTAACGGTGTGGCTGAAAGGTATAGTAGGACTTTGTGAGAGGGTGAGATATATGTTGTCCGAAGCTAACCTTCCTCATGAATTTTGGGGAGAGGCTCTCAAAACTGCAATCCATCCCCTCGTATGTTCTAAAAAGGTGACATTCCAGAAGAGGTTTAGTCTAGCAAGGGAGCTTCATATGACCACCTACGCATCTTTGGTTGTGATGCTCTTGTGCATATAAGGCTTGAGTTGAGGGGCAAGTTAGATGCAAAGTATTTAAAGGAATCTTCATGGGTTGCAATGATGAAAGTGAAATGGGCTACAATATTTGGTTACCTCAACTTGAAAAAGTAATATGCAGCCGAGATGTTGTCTTTAATGAGGCAACAAAAATGCTCAAAAACAATTGTGCCTCTAAAGATGACCATAAAAAAAGAGTTGAATTTCAGCATGTACGGCCACTTGTTAAATCTGATTTGAACCCTCTGGATACACCATATATGACTGGAAATGACAATGACCTAGTGGTAAATGAGCCAAAGGATGTTGAACAACAAATTGAGGCTTCTGAAGAGCCTCAACAATCACCTATTCATGCTGAAATCAAGGCTGGAAATGATGTGCAGCAGCCCATTAACAATGAGGATGTTATGACAGCTTTAGGTGTGAATCACCTCTATTGGAGGATGGAGGGTGTGAGGCCACTTGACACTCATGCACCGGTTGCATGGAGTAAGAGAAAGTAGAGGATTTTTTACAGAAGGAGCTTTGTGGTTGGGAGGAGTACACAAGATCTCTCTCATCATTGTCCTTTTGTAGTTAGTATCATCTAACTTTTATGCCATTTTCAAAGGAGCTTCCTATCTGGAGGAGTTCCCCAAAATAGGGGGTTTCATTGGGAAGACTATCACATTGGTATCCGAGCCAAATTCGGCGAGACACGCAGAAGAAGATTACGGAGCCGACACACGCACGTGCACCAGAGACCACGAAGTCAAGCTCACGGCGATGGAACCGAAACTCAGAAGCCATAGCCACACACGAGTAAGGCGCTCTTCTCTTTGCTCCATCCCCTCTTCGATGGGAGTTAACTTCATACTAACCCTCTATATGAAGCGGATTTTGAGCCCTGAGCATTAGCATATGGGATAAAAAAAGCTCACGTGCGCCGATTTTCTAAGAAAAGGGGAAGAAGAAGCTCACCATTTTGGAGTTGCAAGGAGGTAAAGAGTTGTGTTTTTTCCAATTTTGAGCCATGAGTTGAGGAAGATAGCTATTGTCAATCTTCACGAGCAATATATGGCCATATTCCGTATTGCATGCACTCTGATAATCAACCACTTATTCAAGTTTTGGATCTCAAAATCTTTGGTTTCCAAAGCCTCAAAGTCACCCCTCTTGCAAGATTTCTTTTTCTTGCTTCCACTCCAGCCCACGCTTACACCCTCTACTTCAACGAGGCGCTATTTCTCATTCGAGTATCGGATTGCCGTGATTTTTGTTGGATCTTGAAGCTTATCTTCTAAGCTTTCTAAATAGACCAAGATCATCAGTTTTGGATACTTTTTGTAGGTCAAAAAGTCTCTACAATTTCTCGAATTTCTGCAAGAACTAGGAGTACCTTCCAGAGGCTCATTTAGACACTCAGACAGTCCAAATTCTACTTTTTCACTTAGATATGCTTTGTTATTTCAAGTTTTAGGTGTTGGACATCCTTTTATTATCTAGCAAGAATTGGCAAGAAACCAAATTCGCTTAAATTTGGTAGTTTTTGGCGAAGTTGAAGACTTTTTTTGGTGATTTTGTTGCTTCTCAAAGCACCCAATTGCCAACCCGACATTTTGAATTCACTTTCAAGCCTGGCGAGGATCACAACCAATGCCTAAAGCTTGGACTATCCTTACAAATTCGCTTCCAAAACTTCAAAGAACTATAGGGAAGTGTATTTGAGTCTTTTCTTTCACTTTCAATACTTCATTTGTTTCTTTCCGTTTCAAATTTGATTAGTATTGTTCACACCATGGAAACTGTAGAAAAACAAACCCAAACTTCATCTTTAGAAATTCCTCTAATTACGGAAAATCCAAAAAAAAAGTAGAAAAACAAGAAAAATCAAAAGAGGTAGAGATGCATGATGTTGAGGAGGAAGTGGATTTATATGATGAGTTTATTACTCATGCTTTGTACCGTACTTGATATTATATGATGCATGATGTTGAGGAAGTGGATTTATATATGATGAGTTTATTACTCAGCATTGTACCGTACTTGATAGAACCACTAAGCTAGAATCTGTCTTAGCAAGCATGACATCAGCCTTCGAGCAGTTAAAAACCCAATTTGTCACTCTGGAACTACTCATTCTTCTCTCCTTTCCAAACAAGAGCTTGAACATGAGGTATCTCATGATATCTCAGTTATGATTAGAAGAGAGGAAGAACTTGAGTCTTGAGCCTATGCCCACCATACCTCTTACCTATGCTAAGGAAAAGAATCTTAGGGATACGCATTTGCTTAAAGACCTCAAACCACCTACTTTCATGGGGATGATAGAGACAGAAATAAGGATGCAGTGTTCAACTTTTCTCCAAAAGTGGACCGATTTGCATCAGCTTAAAGGAACCCCCCCTGAGTATTGATTGGATGCGAGTTTGTGGTTTGGACCACGCACATACAAATGGTGGATGAGTCTTAAAGAGGCAAAGGCTATTCCCCTAGATTGGTCTAAGTTTGAAGCTCTTTTTCGAAAAGAGTTTTTACATGAGAACGAAGAAGATCGGATGAGTGGGATAGAGTGATGCAAAGAGGAAGATCTTTGGCAGTTTATCTTTCACATTATAGAGAAATTGTGCTTAAACTTAAGGGTCTCGATGATTTCCAAAAGGTACAAGGGTTTGTTAGGGGGCTTGGCAAAGCCATTAAGCTTGAGGTACAACGTAATGCTCCTAAAACTTTAGAACATGCTATCAAGTACGCTCCATTGTATGAGGATAAAAGTCATGTTGCCATGGACATAGAGCAAACACTGAGATTCATGCAAATGACTAAGTTTGGGTGACAGGTAGTCCAAGAAAAAACAAATTCATAGTAAAAAAATCAAGAGGGCCTAGACTTACCACAGATCAGTTGGAAAAGGCCAAGAAGGATAACTTATGCTTTAGGTGTTTATCTCCTAACCACTCTCGGTGGAATTGCCCAAACTTACGGGGGAAGATAGAAAACAAGGACCGAGGATCAGTACAGCCTTAAACAAAGGAAAATAAGCAGTCCACCTTGTGGAGATTCTCCCTATTTATGGGAGCTCTAGCTACAAAGAAGTGGAAGTTATGCATGAAGATGTCGAGCATACAAGTTGTTTAACTCTGTGATTAGAGCAGTTTGAGCCCCATGATTTGGTTAAACTTCATGGTCATGTAAATGAAATTATATCATTATAGTGCAGATCATGATTGATGATTCTGCAACTCATAATTTCATAAATTATGATGTTGTCAAAAAGCTTAAAATTCCTCAACATCCTAGTGCACATAAATACATTGTATCTATGATGCAAGGGAATGATAAAAGAGTATGGGATACTATGGTATCCGATTTGGAAATCAAGATGCAAGGATATGTTGATCACTTGGATTTCCAAATCATCAATATGGACAAGACAGACTTCGTGTTGGGCAGAGAATGGTTATGGGGTTTAGGGGGATACACTTAAACGCAATTATCAGAACAATACTATTGAATTTGTTGTTAAAGAAGGAAGTAAATTTTGTATTCAGGGTGAAATAGATGTACCCAATACACCTCTTATTTCATGCATGCAATTAGACACTTTGTTTGATTCACATGATGTGAAGGACATTTATGCTTTATTTGTAGTAGATGCTCATCAGCGTCTTGATGATAATGACATTTCAAATGTATCTCTTTTTCAGCATAATGTACCAAGGACATGACTTTCTATTACTCTTTTTTGCATGAAAGTTTCAAGCAAATCATGTTTGAATATAAAGATGTATTTCCTATTGACTTAACACAAGGATTTTGACCTACTGGGGGAGACATGGACCATGCCATTGACACTAAACCCATTTGTAAACCTCCTTATAGACTCATTTTAGCACAACATGAGGAAGTAGAAAGTCAAATACAAGATTGCTTAGCAAAAGGATTCATTAGGCCTAGTATTCTCCATGGGCATCACTAATGCTCCTAGTAAAGAAAAAAGATGGCTCTATGCGATTGTGCATTGACTATAGAGCATTGAATAAGGTAACTATCAAGAATAGATTTCCGATGCCTAGATTAGATGATCTACTTGAACAGTTACATGAAGCTAAGTATTTCACTAAGCTTGATTTGAGATCTGGGTATCATCAAATACGCATAAAAGAAGCAGATGTACTTAAGATGTACCTAAGACTTCTTTTAGGACTAGGTACCGACATTATGAATTTTTAGTGATGCCATCCGGTCTCACTAATGCTCCACCCACGTTCATGACACTCATGGACAGTGTTCTGAGGCCTTACCTAAGAATGTTTGTAGTTCACCTTCTAGATGATATACTCATCTAAAGTAAGTCTAATGAGAAACATTTGGAACACTTACGATTAGTTTTCCAAGTGTTAAGAGAAAATTCCCTCTTTGCTAAAGAGACAAAGAGTGAATTTTTTTAAACAAGAGATTCGATATCTTGGCCATATCATCTCCAAACATGGAATTTAGATGGATCCTGAGAAAGTGCGAGCTATTATGGAGTGGCCGCATCCTAGAAACCTAGAAGAATTGCAGATCTGCTAAGTTTATCCGCATTCTATCGATGATTCATTGAGAATTATGCCAACATTGTTGTTCCAATGACAGATCAACTTAAAGGGAAAGGGAAAGCCTTTCATTAGGGAGATCAACAAAGACAAAATATGGAAAGATTAAAGGTAGCAATAGCTACAACTCCATTGTTGCAAATAGCAAACCCCAATCAACCATTTGTGGTTGAAATTGACGCGAGTGATTTTGCTATAGGAGCTACTCTGTTTCAAGTAGCTTTTGAGAGTAAGAAGTTAGAGCCGGCTTAGAGGAATTACTCGGTTTATGAGGAGTTGTATGCAATTGTCCATGCTTTAAGAAAGTGGAGTCATTATTTGTACTGTGCCAAGGTTACGAGAGTGTTTGATCAAGAGAGTATTAAATCGTTGTCTAATCAAATAGACCTTAAAGGACATAAGGCCCGATGGACAGAGACCCTTCAAGAGTTCGATTATGAGCTTAGGTATAGGAAGGGAAAATTTAATAGTGTCTGATTCTCTTAGTCGCATACCTATGCTCAATGGATTGAGTTTTACTCAGATCACCAGTGATCTATTTGAGTCCATCAAAGGAAAGTGTAGGATTGATCCTGCATATTCTGAGATTTGGGAGGCCATAGAGAAAGGTGATCATGCAGTACGGTTTCAGTGAGGAGGTATCGGCGGGTACTCAATAAGGATTCAAGTGGAAGAACTCCAGTATCCAAGATGGATACTATTATACAAAGGAAAAGTTTGTGTCCCTAAGGATTTTGAGATGAGACGGCATATTTTATGTGAGTGTCATGACACACTGAGTGCGGGACACCCAAGAATTAAAAAGACTTATGATCGCGTTAAGCGGTAGTTTTACTGGCCTGGACTTCACAAGGATGTCCAAGACTATGTGCTTAAGTGCACCAAATGCAAGGTCAATAAAGCTGAAAGGTTGAAGATTGGAGGATTGCTCCACCTTTCGGATATTCCCAATCAGAAACGGGAGAGTATATCTATGGATTTCATAGTAGGATTACCTAAGACACAGAGAGGGCATGACTCGGTCTTTGTAATTTAAGTGGAAAGATAGTTCAGAAGATAGTGCTACCTGAGAGCGGGTTAGTATCCTTCAAACGCAGTTTCCCGTACAAACAAAGGATTTTGAGATGATCAGAAGCCGGCAAGTGTAAGGAGTGAATTTTCACGATTTACGGTCCTCTACACATCATGAGGAGGATTTGGGTGTAATACAAGCTGGATTTACCTCAAGGAATCACAATGCTTGTATTGCTTGCGAGATGCTCTGAAAAGTTGTGTGAAAACAGGATGAATTGGTGAAAACAAGATGATTTGGTGAAAGCAGGATGATTTGCTCCTAAGATATCTTGAAAATGTTGTTCCCTCATGCCCTTTGTTTGTGATAAAGATTTTGCCGAAATGCACAAGCATTCCATAGTGGAAGCATGAGCTTCTCAATATACCCCACTTCAAGAAAAAAAATACATCCCCCCACACCCTCATACAAATTTAGAGCTTTTGAGCGCACTATGTATCATTGTTCCATAAATTGCACACCCTATTACTGCTATCGGCAGTAATAGAAAGAATGGAGCTCATTCCCAGATATACTTGTAACTTTCCCGGAAAAGGAAAAGAACCCTACAACTCAATCCAAAACAAGCATTTTAACAACAATTGCTCTTTCATATATCTAACTGACTTCCAATCAAGGACATGTACTAGCTAATTCATCAACATGACTCTAACAATGGAGTAATTTTTTTCTTCATCCTTCTCGTCTTTCATCAAAACAAATATTTCTGTGCAGCGTAAAGATGATCTTAACAGGGGCGTGCTGCAATCCTCTGCCAATTTGTTAGCCTGTCACTTGTGTGCACACATGCAAGCATGAATACCACTTTTCGAAGGATAACAAATTGGCAAGGACAATAAGAGTTTGAGAAAGCTCACTGTTATCTCAATTGGTCTATCTCCTAGCACAATCTGAGCGCCAACTTCTATGGCTGCTTTATACGCAGCTCGAAACTGCATGAAATAGACTCTCTTGGAGATTGCGTAAAACATTTATAAGTCCAGATGTACCAATAAAATGCACTTACCTCTTCACCTGACCGAACTCCAGCAATGGATGATAAACTTTCAGATACCAGAGCCAATAACAACCGTAAACTCATAGCAGATTGACCTCCTATTGTGCAAAACCATAAATTATTAACTTCTGACACCTGAACTATGTCCGCATGTTTCACGTTGGTAACTATTATTATCACCTCGATTGTTTCTGCTGATGATGTCATGTTTTAGAAACCTCACCAATTTTGAGACTGCGGCTAAGCGCTGCACCAAAACTTTCGCCCGTCATTGACAATAAATTTGGATTCGACTTGGAGTTAGCGTTATGCTCTGGCATTTCAGTCATGATTCCCGCCCTGCATTCCGATAAATATAACCCTCATTTGCGAAAAACTCTGAAGTAGGAAGCATCTCGCAAATGAAATTCACACGCTATGCCTTTTCTCTTCTCTGAATTATGAATACGAACCTATTCAAAGCGACCAAAGATTGAGCTGATTCTCACCACCATGTATGTATGTTTAACATGTATATATTGTGCATATTTCAAAATTGTGACTACGATGTCATTGATCGGGAAGGAAATGGATGGAAAAACCTGCTACGGCAGAGTTCGACCACAACATTTTCAGGACGTACAGTTGTGACAACGCGTCGTACATGCTGCGCTGACCGGGCAGACATATGAGAGGTGCCGATCAGGAATACAAGCAGCGGCTGCTGGTATCCATCGTCACGTCGTTCTCGATAGTTCGGTGAGCGCTCCAACACCAAAAGAGTGCCATTATCCACCAAGTCGAGCAATTGGGGGAAGGAGGTCGCCACCAGGCGTCTAGTAGCTTCCCGCTCTTGCTTCACCAGCAACGCCGAGGATGGCTTGGGGGATGGCAGGCATGCAGACACGAGACACGCCATGGAGCGCTCTTGTTTCCTCTATGATCTACGTAACGTAGTCAATAAGCCCATGCTGCAACGTAGAGCATTGAGGACCGCTCATACTGGACGACAGGGTTTGGACATCTTTCGATTCTTTTATATATATATATATATATATATAATAGAAGTTCGGCTGTCTTTCGATTCTCTCTTCCCTCTCTCCTACATTATTCGATCTTAATTAAAACGAGCTTTCTTTTTCTTCATACTTAATATCAATGCAACTATATTTGTTTAAAAATACTTTTTTTGTCCAAGCAGTTTGGTTGGATGGTTGGACCTTTCGTCTTTTGAGGCGAGGCGAGAGTTCAATCTCCACCGGCAACATGTAAAGAACATGTTATCATAGAAAATTGTATCTTGTGACTGATGTGTTACTGTTTGTCATGCCCCGCAATAGTTGTGACTGAAGACTAACCCAGCTATGTAAACCCCTGTTCTTGTGAAATAAAAAAAGTCCCATAGATACTATGCTCTTCCTTGTAAAATTGCAATTTCAAAGTTAAAGCCTAGAAAAATAGGCCTAGCCCATTCTCCATTTAAAAAAATAATAATAATAATAATTTTCTTTAAATAAAGGGTCGGCAATCGCCTACTTTTATTGAAAAAACTTCACAAACTTTCATTTATGTATTATAAATGATCCGTGTGTGCATCTTTCCTTGATCAAATTTTCATTTCATGGACACAAAAAGGCGTATCCCCACATATTCTTTTCCTTTTGTAACTCTTTACAATGTTTGAATACAAACTTTGTGTTTTATATGCACTTGCAATGATATGTGGTTTCCCATAACGAGGCTTTTTTTATACGTTTTCGCATGAGAGTACCTTTCCCCATAACGAGATTTTTTATAGCTTGAATATACATATCGCACAACTATGAAAGATGCCATTTGAAATCCCCTCTCAAAGTTAAAAAATTAGTTTTTATGTGGCAAATCATTCACCAAGGGATTTGGATCAATGTAAAAGCTAACAAAATTTGCTGAGCTTTTACATGGTGTAAACGAAGATTTGGGACACTTCTTCTTTTCATGCCCCAAGTCAATGACAATCATGCACGCTCTTAGGAAAATCATGTTGGTGCAAGGACAAATCATCTCGAAGCAAACCCTATTGCGTGAAACGATCAATTATTCCTCAGCACTGTGGAATGCTATAAGAGATGAGACCCTCTAGAAACTTTGGAAAGAGAATGTCACCAACTTTGGTAGCCCTTATCTAGCGGACATGGTTTAGTGGATGTGCCTTGTACTCTTAGGCAGACGGCCAAGGTTCAAGTCCCGAACGTGGCTAGATTCCTCAAAGCTCCCCAAGAAAGGTGCCTCTACCTTACGAGGTCGGGTGTGTGTCTCTTTCCATATTCATTGTACTCTCAAAAAAAAAAAACTTTGGTAGCCCTCCTAAAGAATGATCGATCAAAAAATCTCTTTTCCTTTTAAAGCAAAGGATTTTCCAATTCTAAGAAGCCCTCGCCTTTTAGACATCACAAAGTGTTTTTCCTCGAGAGCAACAAGATTAAAAGCAAGTGGGTCCCCCATAAGGAAGACGAAACGGTTATCAACCTTCTTTGTAATGTTTTCTAGAAAGTCTTAAGCAACCCCCACTTTGTGGGATTTGGGGGGTCCAATGGGTGCTAGGAGTGTTCACTTGTAGAGTTGTTCTTTCTATTAATTAAAGTTTGAGAGAGTAGGCTATTGTCGAACTTCCTTTCAGAAAAAAGGAACTATAAAAATGCTTTTCTTTATGTGTAGTAAGCATGCAATCTACTAACAAATAAGGCTAGGTAGCCCATCATTAAATAAGGCATAGTTTTCATATACTAAAATGGCATGTAAGCCATACAGCAACACGCAAAAAAAAAAAAACACTCCATCTACCAAAAGAAAACACACACACACATTGTACATACAAAAGACTTGCCTTTTGCAAAAAACACTCCACTTAGATACAAAAGACATGCCTTCCGCAAAAAACACTCCACTTGTAAAAGAACATTCCACCTCTATGTGTGTATGTATGGGTGTCTGTTTATGTATGCTTGTAAAAGAATACATACAAAAGACATGCCTTTTGCAAAAAACACTCCATTTGTAAAAGAACATTCCATCTCTATGTGTGTGTATGCTTTTGTATCCATATGTGTCTAGATATGTCTATGTACGCACATGTATGTATGTGTATGTGTGTGTATGTACGCACATATGTGTGTCTATATGTGTCTATGTATGTGTGTGTGTGCTTATGTGTGTATATATGTATGTCTATGTGTATGTGTGTGTGACTATGCATGTTTGTATGTGTGTATGTATGTATGTATGTATGTATGTATGTATGTATGTGCGTATGTGTGTGTTTTTATTTGTGTATGTATGTGTGTGTGCATATGTATGTGTGTATGTATATGTGTGTATGTATGCGTGTATGTATGTGTGTATGTATGCGTATGTGTATGTATGTGTATGTGTATGTATGTGTGCATGTATATGTGTGCATGTATATGTGTGCATGTATATGTGTGCATGTATATGTGTGCATGTATATGTGTGTATGTATGTGTGCATGTGTGTATGTGTGTATGTGTGTATGTGTGTGCTTTTATTTGTGTATGTATGTGTGTGTGCATATGTATGTGTGTGTGCATATGTGTGTGTGTGTTTATGTGTTTATGTGTTTATGTGTGTATATATGTGTGTGCATGTATGTGTGTATGTGTGTGAAAGTGTGTGTGTGTGTGTATGTGTGTGTTTTATTTGTATGTATGTATATGTGTGTCTATGTATATGTGTGCATGGCCATGGTTATATATATGTGGATGTATGTATGTGCATATGGGTGTGTGTATAGTATACATGTGTGTGAACGTATGTATATGTGTATCTATGTGTGTATGTATGTTTGTGTATAGATGTGTGTGTGTATATGTGTGTATGAATGTGTGTTTGTGTGTGTATGTATGTGTGCATATTTATGTGTATGTATATGCATGTATGTGTATGTCTCTGTTTATTCATTAATTGTCATTGTTAATTTATTGTCTTAACTTATTTTTTTAATTTCCATTTTATGATTTATGACTAAAACGAAAAATTAGCAAAAATGAATTAAAAAATAAACAGCTTGAATTTTGTACTTACTTGAAACAGTAAGTGGATGTGGAGCTTTAGAAGTGTAGAAACTTTGTAAAATGAATTGTCATCGATTTTTTTGCAAGTTACACTTAAAAAACTTAAAAGCAAAATAAATGGATTGAATTAGAGTGAGAGGGAGAGAATAAGAAGGAGCGAGAGAGTGAGGGAGAGTAAAAAGAAAAGAAAATTTGATGAAAATAAGTGTGAGAGAGTGAAAATGCAGACTTGCCTGCTCTACTTCTCCGTGTGTGCACTCTCAAAAATGCTTTCAAGAAATGCCATGCACGATGTGCAGATTTTATGTTATATAACATGGTTGATCAGTATATGCGCTGATACAGACACCGATGTATGCCATAGTATAGCCATTGGTATATGTTTTGATGTATGCCATAGTATAGCCATTGGTATATGTTTTGAGAATTATTTATTCTCGTCAGTATATGTGTCCGTATAAACATGAAGTAAACTATATAAATAATATGTAATATCCAAAAAAAGAGTGTCGATACACTTATTAAATAATAATAATAATAATAATAATAATAATAATAATAATAATAATAATAATAATAATAATAAAGCATGCTAGCCGACTTCTTTATGGATAACTATACCGATAAAATGGCAACTATACTAATAAAATCTATATTCATAAGCCGAGATAAGCATTTGACATTGGAAAATTGTTTTCCAAAGAAATAGCGATGCCTATCACCTTTAGTTCAATTTCTTCGTGTTGGAAGAAGGTCTTTTCCTTGGAGTGCACTTAGTGGAAAAATATAAAAAATCATTTCCATATTAAAATTATACTATTAAGAAATGTAGTAGAATGAGATAATCATACAAGAATTTTGTTGAATAATATATTTGTACAAATCCACTATATATCTTTTCGTATAGTTGCATTTCAATTAACAATGATCGATTACCATCTCACATCCAATAGAAACATATCGAACTTCCAAAAAGAAATCTTAAATATGCCTTTCATCATACCACAATACTCTAAATTAGAGATTTGATCATTTGTCGCTTTGTGCACTTGCTTTGCTTGTCTGTATGAAACCCACAAGTACACCACAAACCATAGTGGTATGACTTCCCATATGACCATAATGTGTTCTATCTATGATACCTCCATGCACATCCCAAAAATAGCTCGTTTTCATCCTCATATATGATTTGAACTAATGCACGAGCTTTAGGAAGGGTTGCTTGAAGCCATTCATTGGTTGGAAAATTGTTGATATATTTAGGTAGTGATGTGTGTGAACACTCTAGGACCGTCGGGGCACTTTTTTTCCCTCTTTAGGAGGTTTTTTTTCCTCGGCTTGTATATACGCCTATTGCCCTAATGGGCTGCTTATCTTTGTACATTCTCTAGTAATACATTCAGTATAGTGTGTTGTGCTCCAAGCTTCTTCTTCTTCCTTGTGTTGTTCGCGTTCTTCCGCAGACGTCTAACTCCAACAATTGGTATCAAAGCAGGTCGTCGCTTCATCTAGGGTGCCGTCGACACTCCTTCAGTTGCAGTCTCAAAATCGCATGAATTTTGGTGAGCATACTCAGCGTGTTTTCGAGATCAAAACAGCTTCCCTTTGTGGTGGCAAAATTGTGATCTAAGCTCGTTTCAGCCTCCGAACGCACTATCGCAGCGCATGTGTAGGCTATTTCATCTTTTTGTGCCAAAGGTATATAGCAGTTTTTGGTCGCCAGTAGAAGCGTCTCGAAGTCTGCTACAAGTCGAGCAGAATTCGTCTCAGCAGTTCTATTCAACTTTTTGAGATACAGTCAATTTTCAGCATCAAGGTATTTTAGTCACCGGCCATGGCGAAAAGCAGTGATGTATTCCGTACGTTGGCTATTGAGGATAATTTAGATGGTACCAACTACCTGTTATGGGCTTATATGATGCGACATGTGTTGGTTGCAAAAGGATTGTGGAACATTGTGCAGGGTGTAGAAAAACATCCTATCACACCTGCAACTGTTACAACTGCAGGTACGGAAGCTGATGCAGAAGGTGTCGAAGATGATGATATTCTGCATATTCCTGTTCGTGTTGCAGTTTTTGCTGCACCTACTGCAGAGCAGATTCGTTGGGATGGCAGAGATGCCCATACACATGCATTGATAGCTTTGTCTGTCAAACGTGTCATTATTCCTCACATTCGCTCTTGCAGAACAGCTAAGGATGCTTGGGATACACTTACCACATTGTACCAAGCTACGAATGAGGCTCGTGTTGCTTACCTCCAAAAACAGTTGGAGAGTGAGCACATGAATGAAGGTGATTCTATGGACAGTTTCCTAACGAAGATCAAAGACTTGAAGGAACAGTTGATTCCTGCTGATGAGGTTATACCAGATAGCTCACTTGTGTAGACCATTCTGAATGGTCTTCCTGATTCATATCAGAGTTTTGCTTCTACTCTTCGGTTGATGATGAAAGGAAATCCAAATGCATTATCATTTGAGGAGTTAGTCTTTGTGTTGCTGCAAGAAGATCAGTCCAGGCAGAAGGTCCATTATGTGAGTTGCAGATCAAGCTTTCCTGGCTAGTCAGAAGGGCAAAGGAAAATGGAGCTCTTCAACTAGTAAGCAAAAATCTGCTAATTCTGCATATTCGAAGAAGGAAGATAAAGATGAGAAGAAATCAGAAAAGCGGAAATTGTTTTGTAAGTGCTGTAAACGGAATGATCATATCATAAAGAACTGTCCAAAACTGGCTCCTAAAGAGGCAAATAAGAAAGAGGTTGGAATGGTTGTTGTAGAGGCCTCTACACCAAAAACAGAGTCTGTTAATCTTGTGCAGGAAGAAGAGTGGGCGTTTACTACTGTCTGCAGTTTTGAACCATCTTCTCATGATCAGTGCATGTTTGCAGTAGACTTAGATGTTTGGTATTTTGACAGTGCGGCGACCAAACATATTACCTCGCAGTTTCTTCTCTTCACTCGAGCCGGTCCCTATAGGGAATATTATTGTTACATGCGCCAACAACTCCTCTTATCCTGTTGTGGGAGTTGGTAAGATCATTTTGACTACTGCTGATGGTAGTTCTTTCACTTTGTCAGATGCTTTATTTGTGCCAGGGATTAAGAAGAACCTGTTATCAGTTTTTGCATTAGCAAAGATTGGCTTGGTTGTGAAATTTGTTGATGACAGATGTACAGTTCATGATTTGTCAAAGGGCGATGTGATTATTGCTTTTGGCATTTTATGTCGTTGGTTGTATAAGCTCATAGACTATGAAAGATCGGGAAAATGATTTGGCATGTGCAGTAAATGATTCTCAGTCTATGTCAAATGCAAAGCTTTGGCATGCACGCTTTGGTCATCTGAATTTTGCTAGTTTGCTACGCCTGCAGAAATCTGAAATGGTGTCCTCTTTGCCCAAACTTGAGGCACCTAGAAAACATGTTTGTGAAGGCTGTATTTTTGGCAAAATGAAGCGTTCGTCCTTTCCAAAAGATGGTTCAGTTCGGGCTACTCAGAAATTGCAGCTTGTACATAGTGATGTCTGTGGTCCTATGTAGACACCTTCTTTTGGGAATTATCTTTACTTCGTGACTTTCATCGATGGTTTTTCTAGGCATGCATGGGTATATCCATTGAAGGCAAAGTCCGAAGTGTTCATGTCCTTCAAACAGTTTTTGGTTTTGGCTGAAAATCTGTCAGCATGTAAAATGGGCACCCTCCGTTTTGATCGAGGGAGGGAATATATGTCTTCTGATTTTAATGCATTTCTGGTTGAACGTGGGATAAAACACTAGTGTACAGTGCCTTATACACCTCAACAGAATGGAGTTGTTGAACGAAAGAACAGGTCACTCATGGAGATCGCGAGGTGTATGGTCAAGAGTCAGGCTTTACCACATAGTTTCTGGCTTGAGGCTGTCATGTGTGCAGCATATGTACTGAACAGCTGTCCCACTAAAGCGTTGCAGTCTATCACTCCATATGAGGCTTGGCATGACCGCAAGCCATCTGTTGCTCATCTCCGTGTTTTTGGTTGTTTGGCATATGCATTAGTGCCTAAACAACATCGCAGAAAATTGGATGATAAAGCAGTAAAATGTATTTTTGTTGGGTACAGTTCTGAAAGTAAAGGCTATCGTCTGTATCATCCACACACTAAACACATTCTGGTTAGCCGTGATGTTGTTTTTGTGGAGGATGCTATTCAGCCATTGCTTTCATGTACTAAGGAGACATGTGTTAGCTCAGTGATGAGTAGCACCTCCTTTAATGTCAATCTGGGAAGACGTGAGGATGGTATGAAGACCTCGAACAAGTGATGGCACAAGTGTGTGAGTGAGAAGCACACTAACATGCACACACATACACACACACGCGCACACAAGGCAAGACAAAGAGAGAGTCAATGGAGTTCTTTAGATTACTCAAAAGTGCTCTTACAAGTTCAATTCTACAACAAGCTAACCCCAAAAATGAGCTCTCTAGCTCTATTTATAGTTTTTGACTAGCTTTGGTCCTGTCTAGACCTAGTGTCCGGTCTAGTTAAAAAATAGGTTCTAGGGCCTATTTGAGGGCTCAAACGGAGTCTAAAAAGTATGAAAATTGATAGCTAGGTACTTCCAATGCTCCTCAAGCTCAAGGATTCCTTGGCTTGCACAAAATGGAGCTACAAAAATATGAAATGATATTTACAATGGCTTTTAGTGATGAAAATCACTATTTTTGTAGGGCTTCTTCTCAAGATTTGACATACACTTCCTGGGGCTCCCTACTTGCTCCTTCTTCTTGTGTGTCCACCTCTTTGATGTGCTTCTGTGCTTTGTCCTTGACCTTCAGCTTCATGAAAAAAACGATAGGCCTATTTGCCAGATCTGCGTTGACTACTTTGCCTTCTTGTTCCTTGCTCTGACTCCCACCTTTGGCTCCCTTGTCTCATAAGTCCTTGACTTCCCTGACCACTGCCAACACTCCCCCATCTCTCGCATCTGTCGTCTCTGACAGACCCTTGTTTGGGTGAGCGTTTCACATAATATTCAACCACGTTAGTGGCTAAGTGGTGCTCTGCTAGCCTCAACCCTTTTGCTAAATCTGTTAGGAGGGCATCCCAATCCATTGGACTTGGAACATCCGGGCGTTGTCGGAAAGATTTCAACCTTTCCGTTCATGACCAGAGAAAATAAAAAAAACTTTATTGGTGATCTCAAACCTTTTATATCACTGTTAATCAATTGTGTGGATTGGAATTAACTACCTTGAAAGTGTTTACAGTTACAAATGATGATGAAGATTCTATGTTCATACTAGGGTTTACCCTAATTACTCATTTAATGAGTATTTTATATTTATACATGCAAGATTCATGGGTATTCAATCCTAGGATTTCATAAGTTCATATGATTTTATGTTAGTTGGGTTAATCTGAAGGGTCTCAAAAGATTCTACTGGGTTACTGTTAGGGTTTATGTCAATGTCAATGGACTAATGATAGGGATCAGAAAGATTTTAGTGAGTTATCAAGGGTTTCCAAAGGGTTTCATGTAGGTTTTCAAGGGTTTTATTGAATGTTAAGGGTTAAAATAACCGGTATTTAATTAAATTAATGTTTAAAATGAATATTTATGTATTAAAAATTAAAATATGATTTAATTAATTAATTTAATCATGTATGTGAATTTAAATATTAAGGTTCTACTTAATTAAATTCTTATTCTAAGCTTAAATTAAAAGAATTATTTAATTATCAAAATTAAGGTAATTGACTTAAAATGAAAATGAAGTGGATAATTAATGAGTGGTTTATGTGAGTGGTGTTTAAAGTGTGGTGTGAAATAAGTGTGTAACTAAAGTGGTTAAAGTGAGTAGATAAAAGTGTGGTAGTTATTTGTGTAAGTTAAAAGGATGGTTTAGATAATTTATGCAATTAAAGTGGGAAAAAGTGAATGGTAGAAAGAATGGTGTGTGAGTGGAGGTATTAAAAGAGAGGTTGAGTGAGAAAAGTTAAATAAAGTGTGGTAGAGATGTGTGGGAAAAAGTGTGGATGAGAACTTAAAGTACAAAACCAAAAGAGTGGTAAAAAGCACATCTCTGTGTGTATAAATATGTGGGTTTTGCTCCATATTGGGGTTCCAAATGTTTTTTTTGCAGGCCCAACTTCACGTTATTTCTGGCAGCAATTTTTTGTGAGAAAGAAGGAGGCCAAATTTACGATTTTCTGGCAATACACAGGGTGGTGATAGATATCCGAGGAGAATTTTGACGATGGGAACACTCAGAGATCGGAGAGCGCTGATCTGAGAAGAAGGGAGGGGTCTCTCTTTTTGTTTTCGGGGAAGGTCAATCCCTCATATAGCTTGAGAGGAGCGCGCAAGCACAAGGCGCGGAAAAGAAGATTTCAATGATACTGGAGTCTGGAGGATTCCATGGATGCTGGAGTTTTTTTTTCAATTATGCTACTAAGAAATTAACGACGGATTGATGATTGATGATTGCAACGTTGTTAAACGGGAGAAACAAAGGGGAAGAATTGCACTGAATGCTGATTTCAATGTGCATCGCCATCATCTGAGTCTGTATCAGAGATTTGCGCCACGGAAGAGAAATCAGCGAGGCGTTGAGTCGTTGAAGCTTTTAGTCTAAGCAAATGATTTGTACGTTTTTTTTGAGTCATTATTATGACTTCTTAATTGACGCACATCGGATCGAAACATGCTTTACTCTTATGAGTTGATTAATCACATTACATGTTCTCCTCTGTCACTCCAACCACCGATTTACCATACCTAACTCTTGCGAATTCTAGGAAAGTCTAGGATTTGACGACGCGCGCTGATGATGATGTATGTTGAAGGAAGAGGGACTTCTGTTCTCCGCACTCAGCTAATACCTTGATTTCTTATACATGCGAGAAGAGATGGAAGTTCTCCAGACAGTAAACTATGAGATGCCGACTTTGAAGACTGTACTTTGCTTGGAGTTTTGTAGCAATAGCTTAGAATATGTTTATGCTATAACTGTTGACCAAAGCTACAACAGATATAGGATTTAGATTCTACTGAAGGCACTTCACATCTGTTCTAACAATGACTCTAATCCAAAACTTCCATGATTATCATCTACGATGGCAACGCACGAAAGGCGCTTTGATATGAATGCAGATATGTTTTTGTATGTTTGTCATATCTTTTGCCGATAGTATCTACGAAAGGTTATTGTCATGCACATTAAGTCCTCTCTACTAATTTTATGTTCTTTGTTTCGTCGTAAACAATAGAACGCTAGTGTTATTGGAAGTAAGTTGTCAGCATCAACTACAAAGCTCGGAGGTTTTGATAAAAATTTTCTTCATAGAGAAATACATTGGAGTTATTGTCTAAATGAAAATTAGAATTCGAATGCTTAACTTTAGGATTTAATGCTAGGTCATAAATTTTGAATGATGATGAGCTTAATGACTACGACTTTTTGATGAGTTGCTTCTACTTTCTTAACACGAGGATATGGTTTTAACTAAAGTACTCATTATTTCTCTAAAATTTCATGAGTCCGCTAATTACCTGAGCTTGCTCCAAACACCCCGCGTGTGCCGTATTTTTGGCGGTCGCCCTGATCCACCGACCGTCGCTTCCGCGCCGACATTGGTGAACCCGACGTGAACAAACGGCGATGCAACTCAGATATAAATTTTAAATTTTGCTTGCATATGCATACATCGACAGGTTGAATTGCAGAAGCTTCTTCATCCGTGGGAGCAGTGGCTGTGTTCTTTGGAACCTTGCACTCTTCTAGGTGTTGAGGCTGTTCCCTAGGGAACTGAGCACCTCCACGAAGAGTGGCAAGTAGCTATCCTCATCTCGTCACCCCCTCTCATCAACGTTAGAAGCAGGAACGTTTGCACAATCATCTATTAGCAATTGATGTATTAGATTTTGATCCTATTAAAAATTGTATAAATTTTCACACAGTCACTCTTTGAGCCTCTTCTTCGACTCAGATTACAGGTATTGATCTATCATCTAAGACTTCTTGTTTCTCAAATATCAATGGGTAAAAAAGCAGTTAATTTAAACATGCATAAAACGAACTTTACTATGGAGGGTTTAATTAAGAATGCAAATTCGGGACTTGAAACACAACTCAAAGATTTAGAGGATAAGTTAAATTCGTCAAATCAAGCAAAATTTAAAGAAGTATTTTTGTTAATTGACAAGTTAAGTGAGTTTTCTAATTCAAATAGTGCGATGTGTGGAATTTTACAAGAAATTGTTAAAACATTAAAGATCCAAATAGATGATTTGACCAAAAAAGTCAATGAAATCCCTAAATGCAAGTGTAATGAACATGAAATGCAAAGTTTATCTCCAAAGTTGCCTAATGAAACTCATATGAATGAGTTTAGGAGATTCACCTATAGGGCTATGAATAGGAAAGTATATCCCTTAAGATGCTTTTGGTGTGACCAACTAGGGCATACTTATGGGAATTGTATGGCCTATGAGAAAGCATGTAGCCAACAATTGGTACTAGAAAGTGAACAGAAAATATGTGATTATCAAACACAACTACCTTTGAGATTAAACTTAGGTAGAGGGGGGATGATAGACTATTTTGATCAAACAAAATTGAGTCCTAAAACTAAACTTCAGAAACAATGGCAACCTAAGAATCATGATGAGAAAAGCAATGTATGTCAATTACATTCTATGAACAAGGTTGTGACTAAAAGTGAATGCTTGGAAAATGATCAAAACCTTCTTACACCTAAATCTATGAGTAACATTGATATTCAAACTACATTTAAGGATCAAGATACATGGAATAAGATTAAGAAAGAAGAAGATGTAAGGATAAAAGATGATGAAAATGAACAATCAATTGATGGAAATAAAGATATATATGCGGTTAAAACGGAACCTAAAGTCATAGAAAATGACAATAAATGTGACAAAAATAAAAATGATGAAAGAATAGTACAAACATCTGAAGATGAAAATCTTCAAATTCAATTAGAACATGATAAGAATATGGAAAAATGGATACAAGAAGCTATATGGAAGATTGAAAACAATACCAAAAACGCATCTAAAGTTAAGAAAAAGGAGAAGAATTTAAAAGATTAGTCTTATTGTGATGTAATTGTTTAATGAAGATAAAACTTTTCAATTGTTGATATTGCTTGATGCATATATGCTGTTTTCCTAAAGATTGAGAAACTTATACCTAAATTGTTTTGTTTTATGAAATTTTATGCTTGGAAAAGTTAGCTTATGATAAAGTTTTACATTATGCTTTGATGAGCTTATGATTTTCTTTCTTTCACAAATAGGAAGAAATCTATTATGATGAACAATTATGAAGAACATTATTATGAAATGATGAATATTTTGAACAAAATGATTTTGTTTACAACAAAATGATGATGGTTTACTTTTAAAAGAGAGAAATATTCATGATATAAATATGATCATGATAAATATGAAGAACATGAAAATATGATACAATATGATGATGACTATATTATACTATGAACATTATGATTTTTCCTAAAAATTTATGAACTTTGTTACAGAGGTTGAAAAACCGATTGTAAAAAGCAAGAATGCATTATTTATGAAAATTATAACCACTATGACTTTCTTATGATGAAATTTGTGACATGATGAAGATGAATCTAATAGAATATATGAATTTCTATTTGCAAGATAAATGATAATGAAGATTACTTGTTTTGTAGCTTCTACTTTATGATTTCTTACAGGTTCTGAAGATGAATTGATCAACGTAATTGAAGATTTTATGCCAAAAGTTTTGATGAACTTAAAGAGATCTAAAGATGAAAGTCAATATAGCTCAGGTGAAAAAGTTCTAAACCAGATTTATGTTTTAATTTATTATAAAAGTTCATGCATTATCATAATTAGATATGTACATTCTTCAGATAGGTTAAGAAACCTCTTAAAATTATGAAAAAGTAGAATTTACGCTGAAGTAGGAAGGTGTTTGAAGTGAAGATTGGGATTAGAGACCTATGGCTGTCATATGGATAGTTGACGG
This sequence comes from Ceratopteris richardii, assembly GCA_020310875.1. Classification (NCBI taxonomy): domain Eukaryota; kingdom Viridiplantae; phylum Streptophyta; class Polypodiopsida; order Polypodiales; family Pteridaceae; genus Ceratopteris; species Ceratopteris richardii. The sequence goes on along the minus strand of CM035409.1, from coordinate 26,910,235 downwards.
AACCCTTAACTTGCAACTCCTAGTAGAAGTAGACTTGTTTATATAGGTAAGATTCCTTAAATCTGACCCATTTTACTAAAGAGATCCTAGTTCCCGCTTTAGCTTACCTCTAGATCCTTTGCTCTGATTAGGGGTTAAGCCTTTCCCCTTCATCAAAAAAGTTGCGAAGAAAAATTGAAAGCAGTACATTAATGGTTGCTGTATATGAAAAAAAAAAGACACAAAGGAAAAATTATGATAAAAAAAAATGAGATGAAAGAAAAAAATCAAGTAAATCAGTTGTGGTCTCCAAATCACTTCTGAATTGAAAAGCGGGCTATATAAGGTGGATGTATGCTAGAGGGGAGTTAGTTTTTTGTATCTTAATGGCAAATGGTTAGGAGATGAGGGTAGAAGGCCTATATAACATATGCTTTACTTATGAACAGAGTTAATAGAATAGTTAGTACGAACACTATTTGAATGACTTCTATAGTTTCTTCTAAAACCTGTTTCCAATTCATGCATTGAACGAAAAGGTTGAAATTCAAGTTTACATAATTTTATAAGTTTTCTTTGCTATTTGAAGATGTACTAATGATAGAAGCATTTTTTATATACAGACAATTTGAATTTGATTCATGAATAAGTTTCAAAAGAATTTGATATTGCTTTCTATGATCTGCAGGTTGGCCCATCGAGGACGATGTGCAGGTTTGGCCGGGGCGAATGTCGAAAAGATTTTAACCTTTCCGTTGATGACCAGAGAAAATAAAAAAAACTTTATTGGTGATCTCAAACCTTTTATATCACTGTTAATCAGTTGTGTGGATTGGAATTAACTACCTTGAAAGTGTTTACAGTTACAAATGATGATGAAGATTCTATGTTCATACTAGGGTTTACCCTAATTACTCATTTAATGAGTATTTTATATTTATACATGCAAGATTCATAGGTATTCAATCCTAGGATTTCATAAGTTCATATGATTTTATGTTAGTTGGGTTAATCTGAAGGGTCTCAAAAGATTCTACTGGGTTACTGTTAGGGTTTATGTCAATGTCAATGGACTAATGATAGGGATCAGAAAGATTTTAATGAGTTATCAAGGGTTTCCAAAGGGTTTCATGTAGGTTTTCAAGGGTTTTATTGAATGTTAAGGGTTAAAATAACCGGTATTTAATTAAATTAATGTTTAAAATAAATATTTATGTATTAAAAATTAAAATATGATTTAATTAATTAATTTAATCATGTGTGTAAATTTAAATATTAAGGTTCTACTTAATTAAATTTTTATTCTAAGCTTAAATTAAAAGAATTATTTAATTATCAAAATTAAGGTAATTGACTTAAAATGAAAATGAAGTGGATAATTAATGAGTGGTTTATGTGAGTGGTGTTTAAAGTGTGGTGTGAAATAAGTGTGTAACTAAAGTGGTTAAAGTGAGTAGATAAAAGTGTGGTAGTTATTTGTGTAAGTTAAAAGGATGGTTTAGATAATTTATGCAATTAAAGTGGGAAAAGTGAATGGTAGAAAGAATGGTGTGTGAGTGGAGGTATTAAAAGAGAGGTTGAGTGAGAAAAGTTAAATAAAGTGTGGTAGAGATGTGTGGGAAAAAGTGTGGATGAGAACTTAAAGTACAAAACCAAAAGAGTGGTAAAAAGCACATCTCTGTGTGTATAAATATGTGGGTTTTGCTCCATATTGGGGTTCCAAATGTTTTTTTTGCAGGCCCAACTTCACGTTATTTCTGGCAGCAAATTTTTGTGAGAAAGAAGGAGGCCAAATTTACGATTTTCTGGCAATACACAGGGCGGTGATAGATATCCGAGGAGAATTTTGACGATGGGAACACTCAGAGATCGGAGAGCGCTGATCTGAGAAGAAGGGAGGGGTCTCTCTTTTTGTTTTCGGGGAAGGTCAATCCCTCATACAGCTTGAGAGGAGCGCGCAAGCACAAGGGCGGAAAAAAAGATTTCAATGATACTGGAGTCTGGAGGATTCCATGGATGCTGGAGTTTTTTTTCAGAAATTAACGACGGATTGATGATTGATGATTGCAACGTTGTTAAACGGGAGAAACAAAGGGGAAGAATTGCACTGAATGCTGATTTCAATGTGCATCGCCATCATCTGAGTCTGTATCAGAGATTTGCGCCACGGAAGAGAAATCAGCGAGGCGTTGAGTCGTTGAAGCTTTTAGTCTAAGCAAATGATTTGTACGTTTTTTTTGAGTCATTATTATGACTTCTTAATTGACGCACATCGGATCGAAACATGCTTTACTCTTATGAGTTGATTAATCACATTACATGTTCTCCTCTGTCACTCCAACCACCGATTTACCATACCTAACTCTTGCGAATTCTAGGAAAGTCTAGGATTTGACGACGCGCGCTGATGATGATGTATGTTGAAGGAAGAGGGACTTCTGTTCTCCGCACTCAGCTAATACCTTGATTTCTTATACATGCGAGAAGAGACGGAAGTTCTCCAGACAGTAAACTATGAGATGCCGACTTTGAAGACTGTACTTTGCTTGGAGTTTTGTAGCAATAGCTTAGAATATGTTTATGCTATAACTGTTGACCAAAGCTACAACAGATATAGGATTTAGATTCTACTGAAGGCACTTCACATCTGTTCTAACAATGACTCTAATCCAAAACTTCCATGATTATCATCTACGATGGCAACGCACGAAAGGCGCTTTGATATGAATGCAGATATGTTTTTGTATGTTTGTCATATCTTTTGCCGATAGTATCTACGAAAGGTTATTGTCATGCACATTAAGTCCTCTCTACTAATTTTATGTTCTTTGTTTCGTCGTAAACAATAGAACGCTAGTGTTATTGGAAGTAAGTTGTCAGCATCAACTACAAAGCTCGGAGGTTTTGATAAAAATTTTCTTCATAGAGAAATACATTGGAGTTATTGTCTAAATGAAAATTAGAATTCGAATGCTTAACTTTAGGATTTAATGCTAGGTCATAAATTTTGAATGATGATGAGCTTAATGACTACGACTTTTTGATGAGTTGCTTCTACTTTCTTAACACGAGGATATGGTTTTAACTAAAGTACTCATTATTTCTCTAAAATTTCATGAGTCCGCTAATTACCTGAGCTTGTTCCAAACACCCCGCGTGTGCCGTATTTTTGGCGGTCGCCCTGATCCACCGACCGTCGCTTCAAGCACCGAGAGCGTGGCAAATGCAGTTGTTCTGAATGTAAGGTTCGCTCCGTTGCAAAGAGGTGGAGGAGATGGGAGGGTCTGGGAACAAAGATTTCATAGTGATATTCCCAGAATCGTGTGATGAATATCGCTTCAAATGTTTGCTTGTAGCAAGCTAGGAGGTATTTAATTCATGCATGCTAAGCATATATCACCTGAATGGAGGGGATCAGCTCGAATATTTTCATGCACATCTGTGCCACTACATCTGGGATGTTTCGGAGTCTGACTCGCCAGTGGCGGATGGTAGAGATCATGTATGCCACCATAGCTTGTCCCCATGGCGGTGCCAGGTATACGTAATTGAGCCACTTTGCACAACCTTTAACATTCTTCACAGTGATGGCAAAGTCAGGACATGTGCGTCTTCTGAGGATGGGAGCATAACAAGGATTATACTTGATGAATAGTGGCATATTATTCCAAGTTCGAACCATCTCAGGGTAAGTTTCTAGGAGTCGCAGCCGCCAGGTAGGTTGAAAGATGGATCCTTGTGTCGCACTTTCAGGTATATCATCGGGGCCGAATTGAGTGGCAAAGGTTGGGGCCTTGTCACATCGTCGTTGAATTTCTACATTGTAGTCTGCCAAGAGCACACAATAGGGCACAAATTGATCATCATTTGTTCTGATTTGATAATAGTGTCCTCAATCTTAGACATCGACTCAATCTGGACCACTACTCGATCGTCATGCGTACTGGCCATTTTCTCGAGTGTCTGCATCCATTCTGGGGCTTCTACCTCTAGTGTGTCCAATCCCTCAGAGGTTTGTTAGCCACCCGGCATTGGCATAGGAACATATGGCTCCTCATAAGACTCGTCTACTTCTATGGGTACCAATTCTTCCGCTTCTGGTTCGATGATTGGGGAAGGTTGTCGTTCATACTGAAGGAGCTTCCTTTGCAATTCTTCTACCTGCTCTTTTAGCTGTTTTACCTCCTCTGTAGGTGATGTTGACTCTGTGATCTTGGGTTGTTCTCCTTGTTCCTTTAGCTGTCGGCGTAGTGTGTCTTGTTCTTTTTCAACATCATCATGTGCTTACAGAAGATCGGCATAGCTCTCAAGAATGGTCTTCATAGTCTCTGAAGGAACCGCTTTGAATCTTTCGAGTTCGATCTCCTGGGGGGAACTCTCCATGGCTGCCTCTAAATTTTCTTCATTCAGCTTTTGCAAGTGCTTGTTCTCTTCGAGGGCAGTGCCCATGTGCTTTCTGAGTAAGGTCAGGTTATGACGGACTTTAACATTTTCTGACTGATAAAGTTCAAGTAGAGCTGTTAGTTTTTTAACTTTAGAGGATTCGGATGGCTGGGGAGCTTCCAAAAGGGTTTGGTGGGCCTGTTCGAGTGTGGTGTAGTGTTGATTGAGGTCAGCGTTCTCTTCTTCTATAGTTGTAAGCCGCCTTTGTAGTTGTTGGTGGTCCGTAGTTACTTGACGATGGCGATCTTCGAGAGTCTGATATTCAGTCTGTAGTTGGTATATACATTGATGTAAAGTAGAAAACACATTATTTACATCTAAGAATGTTGGGAAAGGAGATGATGCAAGGGGAATGGGGAAGGGAAAGGGAATTGTGAATGAGATGAAATCAAGTGGTGATGTGGGTGGAGGTGATATGGGAGATTGTGGTTGTGTGTGGGGCGGGAGTGATGTTGTGGCTGGTGATGTTTCCATGGTGTCAAAAGTGTGTGTGACCGTGTAGATGGGGACAGTGGGTGGGGTGGATGTGATGTTTGTGAATAGTGTTGTGAAGGTGGGCATAGGCATGGTAACCCCTCCGAATTGGATGCCTGGAGAGAGAGGAATTCCCATGACATATGTGGTGATTGTGGAAGTTGGGGTGGTCATGTCATGGGGCAAAGTGAATTGTGTAGTGAGAGGTGAGGAGTTGGGGATGATGGTGCCGTCTGATGTTCTTTTTTCTGTGTCGTATCTCCTGGTGCCGATACATCTATGTGAATTTGTTTGCCGGAGTGCATGGGGCGGGTAGGCACGCGTTTCTCAAATCGATGAATATAAGCAAGAGCCGAATGAATAGCTTCATCCAGGCCCAGCGCATCTGCATGAAGATTCATGGACTCAATAAATAGTTCATCTACGCCTTCCTCTCCTAACATTTGGCTTATCAACATCTTCCCTTTTTGGAGTGACAACTTGTGATCCTCCTGAACCCGCTTCATGGTTTCATACAATCTTTTTATTTGTGCCGAATAGGCTGGGGCACCAGCTAGTGATGAGGTTTCTTCTTGTTCCTGGTAGTGTTCTTGGTCTGCTTCCTCTTTAGTCTCTTCTTCATCTTCATCTACTTCCACTACTTCAGGTTGGGTAGGAGCATAAATTCGTGTGGTTGGTTGCGGTCCCCGGGTCTGCTCTTCCTCCGTCTCAAGATTAGCTTCATTAATCATCCTGGCTATTTCTTCATCTGTTAAATCATCCAAGGTGTAGCCCTGTGGGAATTCAAAGTCCGATGGAATCGGAGGGAAAACCAAATTGGTTCCTTCTGCACTTTGTTTGGGTAAGCGAATAGTAAATGGTCGGACACGTCTGGTCTGAGGTGATGTCACCTCTGGTGTGAGGGTGGCACCCCTTGCTTGTGCACAGGGTATTTGAACTGAAACCCTCATTTTCTTCGAAGGTGGCCTTGTTGTTGATAGCTGTCGTTGGAATTCTTGGGTTGGAGACCACACTAGTGCTCTTTGAATAGGCACATCGTAGGCTAAGCACCTGTAAATAATACTTGTCAGCACACAACATCCATGAAGCACATTCTTATGTTTCTTATTCCAGCCCTCATGTGCTAGGTGGATTTGATCTATGCTCTAGTGGGGTAGATTGATTGTGAGGTTTTCTGTCTCTGCCAAGTACAAGTTAAACCAAGTTCTTTTGGGTGGCACGGTGAAGCGCTCCTGGGCTGGAAAGGCAAAATGTTGCATGATTGTGCGTAGGTGGAGGGTGATGGTAGGTGTCATGGCAACCATATCCTTTAACTTGTTAAGATCGTTGTGTTTCGTTCTTCCAGGGATCAATGTTTCCTTCTCTGTGGGAATGTGCATGCCATTCATGTCCAAGGCTTCCCGTACTAGGTTGAGGGTAAGTTTAAATCTTTTCAATTCATGGCCTCGTGTTAGAGATGGGAGAACAAATGTACTATCTCCCCCTTTGGCTCTACTAGGGGTGATCGTGCTAATCAAGTAGGAGCAGCGTAGAAAACCAAGCTTAGGTAAGAGGGCTCTAAAATAGCTGTCCAGGCCAGCCTTCGTCCATGCGGATCTCATTAGTTATACATCCTGATATTTCTCGAATTCACGGGTGAAGAAATGATACCTCCCCCACTTGCCATTGAATTCAATTTCTGCTTCCCAAAATTAGGTGCCCTCACCTAATGGACCTGTGACATCCCTGAACCAGTGTGCATGTTTGCCAACTTGTGATGTGTGCCCTTGCGGAGGGTTTTGAATTGGGAGGACATGCATCACCCTGAGTTCTTGAGGCCTCTCGGTGAGTTGTGGTTCGAGGAGGAGAGTTTCAATATCCACTATTTCGGCGCTGGATCCTGCCTAGGAGCTAGTGCCTCCTTCTTCTGCCATGTTACAGCTTGTTTGTTGGTTCTGTGAGAATATAGAAGCAAGTGTTAACATTGTAATGGACAAGATAGAATAATTTTTGTCCCCGTTACAACATTAACATGAGGTTAGTGATAGGTTAGTAGGTAAGTGAGTGCTCGGTGATTGTGTGTGTAGTTAGTGAGAATAGTCCTATGAGCTAAATGGAAAGATGCAGTGTAAGGATGATGCAGTTAGTAGGTGGAGATGAATTTACAAATGGGGGTCGAGGGTTTGTTACAAGCTTTGGGCTTCCAAACACAATGGATGGCTTTTGGTTTTGACTTTCTGAAGACTCAGGACGGCTTTATGAGAGTGTCTGTTTGGAAATGAGGCTTTTAGGGACCCATTTACAAGTGATTCTGCCCGTGCTCATGGGCGAATATGTGTTTGTGCGTGTCGAATAAGAGTGGGTAACAGCTGTCTGAGTGAGTGAACCATGTTGTACATGGTGTGGGTCATGTGTGGCTACTTGAGCCCTCAAGCAAGCCTTAGGCACCCAAATTTGTCTAGATTGTGGGTCAGCCTTCATCGACTTCTTAAGTACCCAAATAGACCACTTTCGTGTAAGAATTTTTTAAAGACTTCTTATTAGTGTCCTGTCGTTGATCACTAATATGAAGTTGAGCCAGTGGTTGTGACTGGATCACAATAGTATGCTTTCCTTTCCGCACCCACACTTGTTTTGGGGGCTGAGACACCGTGTGTTGTACTTTCTTTTGGCTTCGAGCATAGGTCATCTGCTTCTTCTGCATTTGATCCACCTTTGGTTGCTTCATCCCTATGGCCTTTGGAAAAGAAGGGAGTTCCGTCGTATCCTTGAATTCTTTGTTGAGAAAATCATCCTTCTGCATCACATAGTTTTGGACAAGAATAGCATCGTCATCTTCATGTGTACTCCTGGAAGGACCAGGAGTTTGTGCCTTTCCTAGTTCCTTCAGTGTTTCATTTTCTAACTCAAGTGTAATGCGGTTTTGATTTACCCAAACCTGAAGAAGTTTACTTCTTAGGTTGAGGTTGACTGCGTGATCATAGATCCAATCTTGACCTAGGACTAGAGGCTCTGTGAGGTCCTCATCTTGACACACTAGCGCCTTGACTGTCTTAAGAACATCTTGGATGTATAGGGGAAGTTGCACCTCGCCCATGCAAGAGGTTTCCACACCTCCCAATCCTATGAGATATGCTTCTACAGGATTGATACTTAAGTTCAACTTTTGACAGTAAGAAAGTTTAACAGCACTAGTGGCTCCACCTGAGTCAATCAAGGCCCGTACAATCCTTGCATCATGTCCTTGTCCTATCTTTAAGGTTACAAAAGGACGTTGGTCAATTATTCTATGGGAACTCATACCTGAGACTTCGCACATAGCCATGTGATATCCTGGCTCTGCGTAGGCATCTGTCCTAGGATGCTCTTTGCCCTGTCTTCTCAATTTCATTCTTCTGATGCATTCCAATGCTTCAACTTATGCTTCTTCCCGAATTCGCTTTTCCTCTTCTTTACGTTTCTTTGCAGTATTGAGTCGATTTAACATCTCCTCCGTGACGGGTTCCTGATATAACTTGACTCTGCACCCACTGATGTAACTTGGTAGAATGTCGCCTTCTAGAGTGGCTAATTGAACTGCTCCACTTGTGGAGATGCTATTTATAATCATAGGTCCATAGCCTCTCTTCTCTAATTTACATGCACGTTGTTTCAAGGTGTAAACTAGGACTAGGTCTCCTGCTTTCAAACCCTTATCTTTCACGTGTGTCTCAAAATATGCTTTTTGCCTTTTCTTGGCTGCATAAATTCCTGCTGCAGCTCTTAATCTTGTTTCACCTAGTCGTTCAAGGTCCAAGATTCTAGAGGAGAGCTCATGGCCTGTCCAATCATGCTCGTGCTACTTTAAATGTAGGTATCAAAAAGTCCAATGGTAGCACTGCATTTTGGCCAAATACCATCTAAAAGGGTGTGGCTTGGAGTACTGTTTTATAGGCAACTATGTATGCCCAAACAACATCGTGTAGTTGTTTATCCCAATCAGAGCGTTTATTATTCACTAGTTTTGTCAATACATTGCATAGAATCTTATTTGTGCTCTCAGCATGGCGATTAGCTTGTGGGTGATAGGGGCAGACTTCTTGTGTATCACCAAGAACTCTTGAAGAAGATTTTCAATGACTTCATTCAAGAAGTGAGTCCCTCTATCACTTAGTAACTCTATAGGTAGCCTGTATCTAGTGAACACATTCTCAAATAAGAACTTGGCGGTCGTTTGAGCATCATTCTTTGTCATAGCTTTTACCTCTATCCACTTGGTTAAATAGTCTGTGGCCACAATGATATATTCAGCATGTGAATCCTTAGCTGCGGGATTAATAGGACCTACAAAGTCTATTCCCCACTTAGAGAATGCACGCCCACCCATCATAGGTTTCAATGGCATCTCGTCTTTACGTATAGGATACTGAGTTCGCTGGCACACATGACACCTCTTCACATAGGTATGTGCATCCATGTGAAGGGTTGGCCACCAAAGTCCTGCAAATAGTATTGCGTTGATCACCCGATCTGGTCCAAAATGTCCTCCTGCTACACCTTGGTGAGTAGTTTCCAAGATCCTAAGGTATTCACTCTCATGGACACATAATCTAAGGTAACCATCTTTGCCGCGTTTGTATAAATTATTTCCAATGAGTGAGTAGTCTAGGGCTTCTTGTTCTAAACTCCTTTGCCTAGCCAAAGTCATATCTTGAGGGAATGTTTTCGTCCTCAAAAAGGTACTAACGGTTCACTCCAATCTGGTATTAGAGTCACTTGGTACAGTGTAGCATGCTCCACCGGTGGTTTAATACGACAGATTGGGCATTCTTTACACAACTTATGGGCATCCGCATCCATAGTCAGCCAATGCACTCGTGTCTGTAAAGTTTGTTGCTTAGAGAAGTGTTGCTCTAATGCACCCACATGTGCTAATTGCAACCATTTAGCATACTCATCCTCTTCCACACAACATGCTAATATCCCTTGATCTGTATGCTTGTACATGCTCCCTACCAGGATATGGTACTTCTGAGCCTTTACTACTAGATGTTTAGGCCCATATGTTAGTATTGGCACTAAGGTCTTGGCCCACTGAGGTACAACTTCTAGATTAAACAAATAAGCATGAGGAAGGTCATATGATACTCCTTGTGGGGCCTCTCCAGATGTGAGCCTAGAGAGATGGTCTTCTCTTAAATGAGTCTTGCCTTTCCTAACCACTACCTCAAAGTCATATTCCATTAGTAAGAGGAACAATCTTACTAATCTCCCTGTATTGCATGGCTTGTTTACCAGGTACAACAATGCTTGGTGATCAGTAAAAAACTTAAACTTATTTGCAAGCAAATAATGTCTAAACTTTTTAACCGCGTATACCATGCCTAATCCTTCTTGTTCAGTGGTCGTATAGTTTTGTTCAACTGCATTCAACTGTCTACTGGCATAGACAATTGGAAGATCCATATTACCTTCACCAGTAGGTTGTGCTAGCACACATCGAATAGCATAATTGGATGCATCCAGGTGAACATGAAATGGCTTGTTCCAATTTGGTGTAGTCAAGATTGGTGTTGAACATAATCGTCGCTTAAGCTCATTGAAGGAATTCTCACACTCATCTGTCCACTCAAAGTTGGTCAAAAGTCCGTACAGAGGCTTTGCAATGATGGCATACATGTGTATAAAACGTGGGTAATAACCACAATGCCCCATGAAAGCTTGCACTTCCTTGACATGCCTTGGCCTAGGTAGCTCTCCAATAGCCCTATGTGTTCTAGGATCTTGCCTTGCTTACCATGAATTCCAAGTTCTTCCTCAGGAACTCTTTGAACACATGGCACATAAGCCTTTGAAAGGTAGCGGGTGCATTGGTGAGACCAAATGGCATTACTCTAAAGGCGAATATGCCCCACTCTGTGGCAAAAGCCATCTTATGTTGATCTTCTAGGGCTATGGATACCTGATTGTAGTCAGAAAACCCATCAAGGAAGCTGTACACTTCCTTGCCTGCCACCCTTTCTAATAAATGCTCAATGATAGGAAGCGGACAATTATCTCGAATAGTGGCTGCATTAACCTTCTTCAAGTTAATGCACATACGTAGCTTTCCATTCTTCTTGGGCACTACTACAATGGGGGATACCCACTCAGTGTGCTCAATTTCATAGATGAACCCGGCTTCCACCAAGCGATCTATCTCTTCTTTGATCTTGGCAGTATAGTTATCATTATAGGTGTATGGCTGTTGTTTAGAGGGTTTGGCATCTGAGGTCATAGGGATAGTGTGTGAGCATATGTCAGGGTCTACACCTTTCAAGTCGTTGTAGCTCTAAGCAAATACATCTCTGTATTCTCGTGGGCTAGCACTCGTTGAGGTCTCTATTGGGCCTGATATTGTGGTTGGTAGGTTTGTTGAGGCCTAGCATACTGTTGTGGTGGGTACTGGTTCTACTATCTGCCCTGTTGTGGATATGGTTGAGGGTAATTTTGTCTCATAGTTTGTTTGTTATAGGGGCAGTATCATCGAGCCCAGACTACCATGTTTATGGGATGAAGAGGAGTAGCTTGAAAAAGTCGCATTGCATAGTAATACAACTTGAAGAAAGCTTTGGATAGTGCAAGGGAAGATTTGTGCAATGCTGTGTCTGCAAAAGCGTAGGAGGTCTGTGGATGTGAATCGAAGATTTGTGCAATGTTGTGTCTGCAAAAGCATAGGAGGTCTGTGGATGTGAATCTTGGTACCTTGGCAAAGACGAAGGAGATGAAGACTGGAATGACATGCACTCTGTAGATTACTACTCCAACCTTATAGAGACTATTCCAGAGATGAATATGGTAATTAGCCAAAGAGAAGGAAGCTGTCACAGAAGTCAAAATTGCATGTCCTTTTGCTTCTCATGGACCGAGAGGTCTCTCGAATTCCAAACTGCTTTGTGAACGTGCTCGGAGTCTGATCTACTAGGCATCTGCCCCATAGCCACAGTGACTCAAAGTGACCGTCCACTTGTCATAGAGCGATAGGATCCCATATGTCCCTAGATCCCAAAAATCACTTGGATCCAAAATGTCCAAGTATATGTCTTGGGAGCCTCCATGTCCCAAGATCCCAAGGATGCCATATGTCCCAAACACCATGGATCCCATATGTCCATGGAATCAAAAATCACAAAGGTTGCCATATGTCCCACACTTGGATGCCATATGTCCAAGATATTTCTAAGGATCACATATGTCCTTAGATCCTAAAAACCAATGGACTAAGTGATCCCATATGTCACTAGTCCCCCATATTAAAAACAAAAGGGTCATCACATGGAGGGGGGGTGTTGAGAGTTCCATGCTCCACCCTTTTGTCCCAATTCACTTTCATTCTCATGCAAGCTCATTTATCCCACATGCAAGGGAATTCTCCCAAAATAAGCAAGAACTCTCCTTCACTCCCAATAAGCTCATTCCACTCTAGCTCATTGCCAAGAGTGTGCTTCCTCTCCTCATGGAGGCTCCATGCTCATAGAGCATCTTATGTAATTCATTTCCATTTCTATTTTAATTCATCCATCATGTTTTGTTATCTTTTGTTCCTTCCTCCTTAGCTTGTTACATGTGTGCATGTGAGTAGAGTAGGAGTAATCCTTTTTCATTTCTACACATATTCTACATGGAAAGAAATTGATTTGTCACTTTTTCCATGTGTCACATCGTACGAGTTCAAGAAAAGGCTATATAAGGAGACCTTGCCTACATGGAATACACAAAAGAGAAGATATTTTTCAAGAGTGAGCACCTTTGATTCAACTTTTGATCCTTTGGTACAATTACAAAGAGAGTTAGAAGCTCTGCATTTTCAAAAACCTTTGCAAGTGGAGAAGGATTATTGACAAGGAAGGGAAGAAGCTCTAGCGAGACTTGGACAAGAATTGGAAGAACTTAGAGTTCTATGTGTGTGTGTGTGTGTGTGTGTGTATATGGTGCACTATATGCAAAAAATCAGGACATGCTTTCAAGACTGTCAATTGGGCATCATTCATTATACTTGTAAGTCAACTTTTACCCAATCAAATTTTCCAATTAGAAAGCATGTATATCACCACTCAGGTAAACTCTTCTAGTCAAAGAAGACCTCTATTGAGAAGACTAGTCTATCCTATAATGTGCTATAGATTTGGAGAATATGGAAACTTCCAAGGGAAATGATTCCTTCCAAAAGGACATCCACCTTTCAAGTATTTTCTTGAGACAAATCATCATAATTTAAGGAATCTTCAAAGAAAAAGGCTCGTAGAGGAAGGAGGTACATTTCAGTAGTTTGGAAGATTTTATGAAATTGTTCAAGTTAATGAGATTTAACCATTAATGAAAAGTGGACTTAGTGAAGTTAGTCCATTTCATAAAAGTGAGGCAATTCTGTTAATGATTTTTTTTATCAACTTAATGAAGTCTGTCCATTTCATGAAAATGATCCACCCCAGAGTGGTCCATTATGAAAACTAGATGAGTTCATGAAGTTGGGCTACTTCCTCAATTTGGTCGAGTTCAATAGACCCCATTAAGGAAAGTTGATCAACTTCATGAAGTTGGTTCCTTTTGGAAGTATGGTCTAGGAAAGATTGTGCCACTCCATATTAGGGGAATTGTTTAATTAGAGGAACCTATTCTGGACACGACAACATAGAAGAACACAACCAAGGATTGGTCAACCCGATTTCAAATCCAAGTCAAGAAGCTAAGTTGGTTTCATTGCAGGAAATTGATAAAGAACCAAGAGTGTAGACCAGAGCTCAAAGAAAGAAAAGGGAGCTAAGACTCTTTCTTGAAAAAAACAAGGTATGAAAATCTAGGTTGCATTATTCGTTATTCGATGATTCGATTATTCGTGAATAATTACGGAATTTTTTGATGATCCCTTATTATTTGACCGAATTATTCGGTGCCGTGTCAGCTTATTCGGACAAGTCCGAATAGTTTTTGCACCACAATTTGGAGATTTTTCGATCGAAGGCACTTTCGATCGAATTTTTTTTTATCGACAATATTTTCGATCGAAAAGATTTTCGATCGAAAATATTTTAGATTGAAAAGGTTTTAGATTGAAAAAGTTTTAGATTGAAAAGGTTTTAGATTGAAAATATTTTAGATTGAAAAAATTTTAGATTGAAAACATTTTAGATCGAAAAATTTTTAGATTAAAAATCTTTTAGAATGAAAATATTTTTTATTGAAAATATTTTAGATTATAGAAAAGATTTTACATTGTATTTTAATCATCTAAATTTTTTTGAGATCTAACATGATCAGGTTGATGATTCATTTTTTTTACTTCTAAAACTGCAATATATCAAATAATATAATAACACTTGATCATTCATCATATGATATCATCACAACACTCCACATCATAAGATTTGATTCAAAATCCACCTAATATAAATACACATCTTAATTTCTAAATTAAAAATCATTCGACATCATCCACATCATCCACATCATAACATTTGAATTAAAGTCCATATAATACCAGTACACATATTAACTTTTGAAGTCCATATCATCACTACTATATCAATCCATATCATAATATTTAAATTAATATTCAATCGATATCATTCACATGATAACATTTGAATTAAAATCCATATTATAGCACTAAACATCTTTACTTTTGAAATTCACATCATTACTACTATATCAACCCATATCATAATGTTTGAATTAACATCAAATCAACATCATCCACATCATAACATCTAAATTAAAATCCATATCATATAATTGCATATGTTAACTATTCAAATCCACATCATCACTATACATTACAATCCATACTATCACTGCACACAACACCATAACACTTCAACTAAAAGAAATAACTATATAATATTAACGTAATATTCAAATTTAAAACCATAATTAAAAAAGATATTTGATTCACATATATATTCAATTATATCAATCCACTTCAAAATGGTCCTAAGCCATCACTCTCGAATAAGTTAAAACCATTTCTAGAGATATTTTTAAGAATTTTAAGTAACTTATCTACATCTACTATTTTGATTATATTCTTATATGTAGTAAGTTCTAATACATACTTGAACTTATGAACCTCATTTTTATTGATGGGAGGATCATCTAAATGTACAAAGTTAAGAATCATCTAAAAGGTCTAGGGTTTGGGGTTTAAGGTTAAGGGTTTAGAGTTTAATGTTTAAGGTTTAGGGTTTTGTGTTCAACATTTAGGGATTAGCGGTTAGGGTTTGGGATTTTAGGGCTTAGAGCTTAGGGTTTTAGGATATAAGGTTTAGGGTTTAGCATTGATGGATTAGGATTTACGATTTAGGTTTTAGGGTTAAGGGTTTAGGTTTTTGGGAATTGGTCTTAGGTTTAAGATTTAATGCTTTGGGCTTAGGGTACAAGGCTTAGGGTTTGAGGTTTAGAGTTTAGGATTTAGGGTTTGAGGTTTAGGGTTTAGGATTTACGGCTTAGCTTTTTGGGCTTAGGGTTTAGATTTATGGTTTAGGGCTTAGGTTTGCGGTTTTGGGTCTAGGGTTTAGGGTTTATGGCTTAGGGTTTAGGGTTTAGGATCTAGGGTTTAAGGTTTAGGGTCTAGGGTTTATGATTTAGATTTTAGGGTTTAGGGTTTAGAATCTAGGGTTTAGGGTTTAGAATTTAAGATCTAGGATTTAGTGTTTAGGGTTTAGGATCAAGAATTTAGCATTTAGGTTTTAGGTATTACCATTTAGGATTTGGGGTTTAGGCTTAAGGGTTTAGGTTTTAGGTTTTAAGGTTTAGTGTTTAGGATTAAGGGTTTAGGGTTTAAGGTTTAGGATTTAGGGCTTAGAGTTTAGGGTTTAGGTTTTAGAGTTTAGGATTCTAGGGTTAAAGATTTAGGGTTTAGGGTTTAGTGTTTAGGGTTTATGGTTTAGAGGTTAGGGTTTAGGGTTTTAGGGTTTAGGGTTTTAGGGTTTAGGGTTTTAGGGTTTAGGGTTTAGGATTAATGGTTTAGGGTTTAGTATTTAGGGTTTGAGGTTTAGGGTTTATGATTTTGGGTTTAGGGTTTAGGATGAATGGCTTAGGGTTTAGGGTTTAGTGTTTAGGGTTAAGGGTTTAGGGCCTAGGGTCTAGGCTGTAGGGTTTAGGGTTCAGGGTTTGGGGTTTAGGGTTTAGGGTTTAGGGGTTAGGGTATAGGGTTTAGGGTTTAGGATTTAGGATTTAGGGTTTAGGATATAGGATTTAGGGTTTAGGATATAGGATTTAGGGTTTAGGGTTTGGGTTTTAGGTTTTGGTCTTTAGGGTTTAGTATTTAGGATTCAAGCTTTAGCATTTAGGTTTAGGGTTTAGGGTTTAGGGTTAAGAATTTAGTGTTTAGGGTTCAGGGTTTAGGACTTGGGGTTTGGGGTTTAGGGTTTTATGTTTAGGATTTAGGGTTTAGGTTTTAAGGTTTAAGGTTTAGTATTTAGATTTGAGGATACGGTTTAGTGTTTAGGGTTTAGGGTTTAGAGGTTAGGGTTCTAGGATTAAGGATTTAGAGTTTAGGGTTTAGGGTTTATGTTTTAGGATTAATGGTTTAGGGTTTAGTGTTTAGGGTGTAGGGTTTAGGGTTTATGGTTTAGGGTTTAGGATTTAGGGTTTAGGGTTTAGGGTTTAGGATTTAGGGTTTAGGGTTTAGGCTTTAGGCTTTAGTCTTTAGGGTTTAAGGTTTAGATAGATAGATAGAAACATAGATGAATACACTGATTCTTAAGTTGAAAGGTGGATATATAGATGTGACAAAAGATTTTGCTAGAGGAAACAACATGTGGACATAAACAAAATAAGAAAGAATTGCTTCGGGTATAGTTTTCCTTGATTATGATTGCGATCATGCATGATCAAATTACCATGTATTATTTCAAAGTAATTTGGTAATGCAAATTATATCTAGAACATGGAGCCAATACATTAAAGATATCCATAGGGAGATAAAAAATTATGGAGAGGTTTGAGACATTTCCCACTTAATACAAGAGTGAAGCACATGTGTGGATTTTGGGAACTGGCAAAACTTTGATGTGGTTTGAAGAGAATAGATAAACTAATGGAAGTCTACAATTGTGAGCTACATGTGTTCTATGTGAGATTGTAGATTAAAAATGGAAATCATGCCAAATAGATCCATGTCATTTACATTTTAGACTTTTAGATAATGTGAGTCCTTTTAGATTATGATAAAACAATTGGTCATATTCTTTAATAAAGAAAGTGGATTATAATATGATATCATGTTTGACTATAAAAAACAGGCTTCTTGTGTTATCCCTTGTGAATCTAAACAAGCACATAGTAAAAATAAAAAGAGTGTTTATGTAGCTCTTATTGATGAAACATATTTAAAAGCTTTTTGATCTAAATCTTTTAGATCTAAAACTTTTTAGATATAAAAGTTTTTAGATTAAAAACCTTTTCAATTTAAAATGTATTCAATCTAAAACCTTTTCGATCGAAAACTTTTTCAATCTAATTTTTTTTCAATTGAAAATATTGTCAATCGAAATTCTTTTGGATCAAAATATTATCGATCGAAAAAATAGGGCATATGAATTTTTATTCGAGGATATTCAGAAAATCTTGAATTTTCCGAACTTATTACGATATTTTTTCATTATTCCGTCGAATAAATGCAACCTAGATGAAAATTTATGAAGTCTTGCAGGCAATTGATAAGGTTTTTGAGGAGACATACATTCGAGTAATGAACCTTCTCTACCCTTGCCAACAACATCCATCAAAGGAGCCTAAGTGCAGTAGTCATAGATGTAGGTTCATGTATAAATATAATGCAAGAATTTACCCTAAAAAGTCTTATAACTTCACTTCTAGATCTTTCATCCACATTTAATAGTTCATATATTGATACCTACTGAAATATACACAAGTTTATTGAGCCGATAGATTTCTCTAATATGGAGTGGCACGCCCTTTTTTGGACCATACTTTTGGAAGGAACAACTTCATAAACTTGACCAACTATCATGAATGGAGTCTCTTGAATTGGACCAAATTGAGAAAATACTCCAATTTCATGAAGTCATCCAGTTTTGGGATGCTTCAAAGTTGACCATTTTCATAAGATGGTCGAAGCGCATTAAGTTGACCAATTTTCATTAACAAACTTGCCCAATTTTTGTTAGCTTCACTAGGCGAATCACTTTTCCTAAATGGGTCAACTTTAATACTTTTTGAAAATGGGTCAACTTCATTAACCTGGCCATTTTTTGAAAGTGGGTCAACTTCATTAAATTGACCACTTTGAGGGGGAAATTCTCCTTAGAGTCGCTACTATCTATCAATTCCATTGTTTTCAGGGGAGAATGTGTGTAAAATCCTTGATCAAATGTTTTTCCCTGCACTCTTGAGTGAATAAACCTAGGTGTATCTAGTGAAGTCATCTACTATCAAGAAGAAGTAAATTGATCCACTAAGAGAAGGTGTATGTATAGGTCCACAAATATTAGCATGGACTAATGCTAAGGGCTTAGATGCAGAAATGGATGCTTTTATGGGCAACGGGACTAGTGTCTGCTTGGCACATGCTTGGCAGTTCAATTCCACTTGTGCGATCTTGGGTAGACCCTTGACAAGATGATTGGAAGAGATATTTGCTAAGAAAGAGGTATGTCCAAATCCGCAATGCGACAAGCTAAGGCCATAAAACTTCAAAGCTTGTAGAGACCTCTACCTTCAAAGCCTTGAGCTTTCACTTCATCGGATTCACGATTGATGATTTGAACTTTGTTGTGATCGAATTGCATCATCATGTTGCACTTTGTAGTGGCCTTTTCTGAGAGAAGGTTCTTACAAAGACTTGATATATAAAGAACATCTTTGAGTGACTTGGTCTTGCCTTTTGAGTTAGTGACATGAACTTTGCCTATTCCTTCAATTTCAATGCACTTGTTGTCCCCGATATAAACTTGACCTTTGTGCTCTTGAAATTCATGAAAATCATCTTTGTCATGGCACATGTATGATGAATCCCCACTATCAAAAATCCATTCTTTGCTAGGAGTGGATGCAACAAGTGCCTTGTGTTCAGTTGTGAAAAAGAGATCTTCACTTGTGCAGCAAGAGTGATGTCACTTAGACTTATCCTTGTTCTTCTTCTTGAAGCAATACTTTTTGATGTGTCCAGGCTTGCCACAAAAATTGCAAGTAAACTTCTTCTTGCCCTTGTCCTTAGAATCTTGATTGCCTTTTTGAATCTTAGTCTTGTGGAAAGTAGCTTCGGACTTCATAGCTATTTCTTAAGTAGCTTGGATCTTTTGCCTAGAGTCATGAAGAAGCAAAAGTCTTCTAACTTCTTCCCAAGTGAGTTCTTGACCTTAGTTATAGAGAGTGGTCACAAAAGTCTCACAAGACCTAGGAAGCTTGTTGAGAAATCGTATGGCCACGCCTTCACTTGAGATTTTTCATCCACAGAGTGCTAACTTGCATTGATAAACTTCAAATTGGGCTATCACCTTTGTGATGGTATCTTGAGGACGAATAGTGAGATTGTGAAATTTATCCTCTAAAGCATAGATCATGGAAGGTGTTTTATATTCATATAGATTTGCTAGAGTATCCCAAGCTTCTTTTGAAGTCTTACATGAAGTGATATGAACCTTTGACAATTCATCACATGCGAGGAGAAGTTGGCCTTATGCCCTTTTATCTTTCACGTTCCATATATTCCAAGACTCTACATCTTTTACTCTATCTGGTCCGGGTTATAACCAATCTACAATTTCGTGGAGAAGATTTTTATACAAATATGCACACATAATATCTTTCCAAAGATTATAATTCTATCCATCAGCATTCTTCATTAGGCATAATCATGTGCATAAAAGAAGGTAAATAATTTGCCACAGAGGATGAATTTTCTTCTCTCTTTGACATCGTAAACTTGGGGTTGATATACAAAGCTTGAATACTTGAACTTATACTTGAAATGGTTCAAGGATGAGTGCCAAGTGTTGAAAAAATCTTCCTTGACAAAATAGGACGTGGAGAAGTGCTAAAAATGACGTTCACTTATTCCGTAAAGTGAGAAAATGGTGATTTTAAAGTGTTGAATAACACATGCCAAAGACACGTTTTGTGCAGAAAATATCACTTGAAAAATAGCCACAAACTTTGAAAAAATTTGGAAGGCTTAGAGTAGCCTTGGCACCAAAATGGAAAGCATCTTGGGGGGGGGAGGGGCTTAGAGTAGCCCTATGCTTGCCGACACCTTGGAGATTGGGGGGGGGGGGGGGGGGGCTTAGAATAGCCTTACACTTTTGACACGAGACACCTTGCAGAGAGGGGACTTAGAATAGCCCTACACTTGCACAAAAAACCAAGAAGAGCCGATACGAACGAAGATCTTAAAGTAGCCTTCCTACACATGATACCAAAGAAGTGGGATGAGTCCATGCAAAGAGAGGGCTTAGAGTAGCCCATTGCACCTGAGTTAGGCCTAGAGAAAGCATTGGAGAAAGTTCATGGGTGGGCTTAGACTAGCCTCCAACCCACAAATGCATACAAAGTCCTTCTTTATTACTTATGTTACAAAAGGGCACTTGTTGCCCAATGAGTGCCAATGATGAAGGTTATAATACAAACGAATCTTAAAGTCAAGAAGGCAAAGAACACGAGTGATTACCGTGTGGCATAGTGAGAGTTGCTAGCTTTCTCCATGTGGAAACTCATACGTTATTCTTCTTCTTATTATTATTTTGAAGATGTCGTTGAAGAAAGGGCATGAAAGCTTTGACCTCGAGATGTTCGCCTCATCCTCGATTGCAATGATGTTGGAGCTTGGGACGTCCCATTCATCGAAGGAACTTTCTACATTGTGGACTCTACACTACGCTACCGTAAATGTGGACTCTACACTACGAAAAAATTGTGGGCTCTACACTACGAAAAAATCGTAAATGTTTGAGAGCAAATGTAGATAACCCTCAATGCTATAGTTGATGCGAGTAGTGATAACAACGTGTTTCATGAATGCAACTCAAGGAGGAAAAGGCGAAAAAAAAATGTAGAGACAAAAAGAGTAAGTTCTAAGGTAAAGTTCAAAAAATAAATAAATAAAGAACGAAAGTTCGACCCGAAGCTTAATCTCTCTGAGCTTGAATGTATTCAAAGAATAATTGTACAAGTGAAAGTTATAGTGTCCATGGGACCCCCGTATTTCAGAAAGTAGGGGTTAGGTTGTCAAAGCATTAGAAGGGCTACTTGAAGGCATCTAATTTCAATAACGTAAAGCCATTAAATGGATAGACTAACTATATGGACCCAAACATTTCCAACAACCCACAAAGATTAAGCACACAACCTTCACTTCAAGATGCGAGTGTCCAACTAACTCACACTTATAGTTTTTGGACACAAGGTAAAGTTTGACCGAAGGATTTGGAAGAAAGGTAAGTGAAGGGGTCTATCGACATTCTTTGATGGTAACATAATTAATATTTTCTTGCGAGATAAAAGATACAACAATAGTGAAATGGTATTAGGATCACATAATTGCGAAAACACCATCGAAATCTTATCTTGAAAGTCTACTGTTTTTGAAAAAGAGTCCTTAGGTTTCTCTACAAGTTAAAAACACACATGATATATAATTTTTGTTTTAATGGTAACAGCTTAAAAAAGGTTATCTTTCTGTCTACTTTCTTGTGAAGCAACCAAATTATGAATGTAACAAGGTGTGAAGAAGATGAGGGATTTGTCTTAGATATAGTACAACAACAAAGGCAAACACTCAATGGACAAGTGAAGGACATAGTACTCATGAGATGGGACCTCCCATATCTCACAAAGCAAGGGTTATGGTGTGGAAGTATTACAAAAAAAGGGCTATCCAAAAAAAGCATCTACTTTCAACAATTTGAAGACATTACATGGATAAACTATTCATATCGAGCGAAACATGTCTAACAGTTTGTAAAAATTGAACACACAACCTCCACTTCAAAAAATGATAGTTAACCAATTTACTCATAAATTTAAACTTTTTTTTTTTAAGAATGTATGTTAATCTCTAATAACACCCATTAAAAGAGACCACAACCGGCACAAAGTATGTGTATGAAACGTTAATGTCTCTTTTCATTTCATTTGTGGTATTCAAATTGATAGCTTCTCATGCCAACGAACGCTTGCGGACCTGCGGTACGCAAAATGCTTTGGGCCAACCTACGTAAAGACGCAGTCATTCAATGCTCGTAAGTTTTAAGAATGTTTGGTGTGCGAATTCTGAGAGACGCGAGCAGTCAGGGATATCTCATAAGCTTCACATTCACAGTTGTTGTACACCGCGGCAGAAAGAGAGCAGGAATGCGGCTAGCTAGCATGGCTGCTGAACATGGCATGTTCTTTCTCGCATTGCTTCTCACGAGAGCCCTTGGGATAGCTGCGGTCCTCTCCCCAGATGATTATTCTCAGCCTGTCCAAATTCCTGAGCTCTCCTTCTCGCCTTCCCCTCTCTCGTGCTCTGTCGTCTGGAGCCGCTTCAACTTCATTCTTCGGGTAATCTTGTTATCGCAAAAGTTGTAGTCATCAGATGGTTGTTAATTAGCTTTGTCAACCTCACTCCCTCCTTGTCCATGAAACATTTTTATTTCTACAAGGGTTGCAACCAGAAGTAAATGTGTTAATTAGCTTTGTCAACCTCACTCCCTCCTTGTCCATGAAACATTTTTATTTCTACAAGGGTTGCAACCAGAAGTAAATGTGAAACTGGGCATATGTAGCTGGGATGTGAAACGCATAGCTACCTTCTTTCGATGAACTCTGGGCCACCTAGATAGTCTCCAGTACGCGCTGCAGCTTATGAAACTTCCATACTGTAGGAATCGGTGAAGACCTCCCCGGAGGCATTTGTTCTGCTCCACTGCTAAAGCTATCGTCTCTTGTTGTTGGCTTATTTTTATATTCTACTATGTTGGAGCCAGATACGTTTGATCTCCTGGCAGACGAGTGGCAGTTCTTCTGCTTCTTAATACCGATAAGACGAACATCATCAGAAAACAATGGCGGTTGGCAAAAAGAAACTTGACAGTATGTGCACAGTGCGAGGAAACGTACGAGGGTCCCATCTCCAAAAATGCAATGTGGTTCGTGAGAGTCATTTGTGGCGATCCATGATGTTAGAAGGGCGGGCAACCTGAGCGCTGCCGTTGACAAGTCAGAGTTTTCAAATTCGTCGATCAATTTTTTTGTTCATCCTTCTCGTCTTTCATCAAAACTTCAAATATTCCTGTGCAGCGTAAAGGATGGTCTTAACAGGGGCATGCTGCAACCCTCTGACAATTTGCAGCATCTGTCAATTTGTTAGCCTGTCATTTGTGTGCACACATGCAAGCATGAAAACCACTTTTCGAAGGGTAACAAATTGGCAAGGACAATAAGAGTTTGAGAAAGCTCACTGTTATCTCAATTGGTCGATCTCCTAGCACAATCTGAGCGCCAACTTCTATGGCTGCTTTATAAGCAGCTCGACACTGCATGGAATAGACTCTCTTGGAGATTGCGTAAAACATTTATAGGTCCAGATGTACCAATAAAATGCACTTACCTCTTCACCTGACCGAACTCCAGCAATAGATGATAAACTTTCAGATACCAGAGCCAATAACAACCATAAACTCATAGCAGATTGACCTCCTATTGTGCAAAACCATAAATTATTAACTTCTGACACCTGAACTATGTCCGCATGTTTCACGTTGGTAACTATTATTATCACCTCGATTGTTTCTGCTGATGATGTCATGTTTTAGAAACCTCACCAATTTTGAGACTGCGGCTAAGCGCTGCAACAAAACTTTCGCCCGTCATTGATAATAAATTTGGATTCGACTTGGAGTTAGCGTTATGCTCTGGCATTTCAGTCATGATTCCCGCCCTGCATTCCGATAAATATAACCCTCATTCGCGTAAAACTCTGAAGTAGGAAGCATGTAACGCAAATGAAATTCACATGATATGCCTTTTCTCTTCTCTGAATTATCTATTCAAAGCCACCAAAGATTGAGCTCATTTTCACCACCATGTATGTATGTTTAACATGTATATATGGTGCATATTTCAAAATTGTGACTACAACTTCATTAATCGGGAAGGGAATGGATGGAAAAACCTGCTACGGCAGAGTTCGACCACAACATTTTCAGGATGTACAGTTGTGACAACGCGTCGTACATGCTGCGCTGACCGGGCAGACATATGAGAGGTGCCGATGAGGAATACAAGCAGCGGCTGCTGGTATCCATCGTCACGTCGTTCTCGATAGTCCGGTGAGCGCTCCAACACCAAAAGAGTGCCATTATCCACCAAGTCCAGCAATTGGGGGAAGGAGGTCGCCACGAGGCGTCTAGTAGCTTCCCGCTCTTGCTTCACCAGCAACACCCGGGATAGTTTGGGGGATGGCAGGCATGCAGACACGAGACACGCCATGGCGCGCTCTTGTTTCCTCTATGATCTACGTGCGTAGTTAATAAGCCCATGCTGCAACGTAGAGCATTGAGGACCGCTCATATAATAGGAACTTCGGCTGTCTTTCGATTCTCTCTTCCCTCATTTCTACATTATTCAATCTTAAATAAAACGAGCTTTTCTATTCTTCATACTTAATATCAATACAACTAGATTTGTTCGAAACTATTTTTTT
The DNA here is from genome assembly GCA_020310875.1 of Ceratopteris richardii. Lineage (NCBI taxonomy): Eukaryota > Viridiplantae > Streptophyta > Polypodiopsida > Polypodiales > Pteridaceae > Ceratopteris > Ceratopteris richardii. The sequence goes on along the minus strand of CM035409.1, from coordinate 26,885,697 downwards.
ATTTTATTTTTTAAAATAAAGGTTCGGCATATCAATGCAGGCGCCTATTTTATTTTATTTTTTAAATAGAGGTTCGGCAAGCGCCTATTTTTATTGAAAAAACTTTACAAATTTATTTATGCATGTTTCTTGATGTAATATAATCCATTTCTTCATATAATATAATCCAGATGGGTATCAAATATTCGTTTTGCATGAATGGATAAGAAAGACGTGAAACTCGTATCCCCACATATTCTTTTCCATCTGCAGTGGCAATGATCTATGTTTTCCTCATAACGAGGCCTTTTTTATACTTTTTCCCATTAGGGTACTTTTCCTCATAACGAGGTTTTTTATATCTTCAATATACATATGGTACAACTATAACCATCCCTTCATCGAAGTCAAAAATCACTTTTTATTGGCAAATCTTCCATCACGAATTTGGAGCAATGTAAAAGTTAATAAAATTTGCAAGTCTTTTCACTATGTAAATCATGCTTTCATGTTAAGAGGAGTTGAGACATCTCTTTTTTTCATACCCCAAGTCAATGATGGTCTTGCATGCCCTTGGGAAAATCATCTTATTGCAGGAAGCAAGCGCTATTGGATGAAGCGATCATTTGTTCCTCAGCACTATAGAATGCTATAAGAGGTGAGACCCTCTAGAAGATCTAGAAAGAGAGGTGTGCCACCAACTTTAGTAGCCCTCTTAAAGAATGATCGATCAAAAAATCTCTTTTCTTTTTTAGGCAAAAGAATTTCCAATTGTAAGAAGACCCCACCTTTTTGATATAACAGAGTGTTTTTCCTCAAGAGCAACAAGATTAAAAGCAAGTGGGCCTTCCATGAAGAGGACGAAGAGTTATCAATCTTCTTTGTAATGTTAAGCAACCCCTGCTTTGTGGGATTTGGGGGCTCCCATAGATGCTAAGCATGTTCACTTGTATAGTTGTTTTTTCTATTAATTAAAGTTTGAGAGAATAGGCGATCACCATACTTCCTTTTAGAAAAGACGCTTCTCTTAATGTGTTTCTTATCTACAAACGCACATCTTTATGTCAATCTTCTCTCCTCCTCTTTCTTTGTGCCTAATGCACACTTCTCTATGTTAGCCACAAGCCAAGATGGGCATTAGTTTGTGTGTGTAAAAGAAGCCCAAAGATTCCAAGGTTAAATGCTTTTAAGTTATATTAAGGCCCTCTCATATGTAGAAGAGATAGGATGCACGATAAACAAGTGTCTAAACTAGAGCGCCTTAGAAAATATCTATTTTGATGGCAAGGGGTTAACTAGGATGAGGGGTGAGTGGCACATATATAGATTCAAGTTCGCACTTAATATTTGGCTTTTGGAGAATCATTGAGCTTGGAAGAGACCCTTTGTGTAGGGAAATATGGAGAAGAAGAGCTCATGATTCACCTACCATTCATAAAGTCTCCTACATGTAGTTATATTCACCATGGTGACTAAACTTGCAAAGATGGGGAGGAGGATCGTGAAGAGAATCGTGTACTTGTTCACTCACTTTGGGAGTTTTTCTTGTTCCCCACTAGCCGAGAAACAAGAAATTAGTGCCTTTGTTCTTGTGTGTGTGTGTGTGTATATATATATATATATATATATATATATATATATATATATATATATATATATATATATATATAGAGAGAGAGAGAGAGAGAGAGCTCAGAGTACCCATTGGAGGCTCTAACACCAACACCTCTATGCTTCTCTATTTGGACTTATTGAAGATGCGATGTCAAAAATTGTTAATATATCTTGGAAAAAGTCATCTTCAAACTTACGGGTGTCGGAATATGCAGTTAAAGGTGCTTAATATTTGGCAATTATATTAGTAACCACGTGAATATGCATGCGCATAAACATGTCAACGCCATTATTATAGAAAAATAACAAAAAAATAGACATTTTCCATGTGTCCATCGATATACGCATCGTTTTTTGTGTCCATATACACATCAAAATCAAAACAAGACAAATAATTAAATTTTCTTTAAAAAAAAATGATGTCAATTTTAGATACAAAATTTTTAAAAAATAAAGTCACTCCTAGGCCTCTGTAAGCTTATGCATGCATGTGCATGAACAATTTTGTACAACCTGAACCAACACAACCATAATCATAACAAGAATAGCATTACCATAACTCATGTGAATTACAATAACATTATAACCAATAAACCCGAGCATGGTTGTACAACATAAACCTGCATAACCATAATCATGCAGGCAAGTACATGCACATGCATGTACAACATGAATTTGCATAGTCATAATCATAACAGCAACAACATAATCATAACTTTAATGAGCTATAGTAACATCATAACCATAAACAAATGCATGTATGTACAACATGAACCTACATAATCACATATTGCAATAACAACATAATCGATTTAAGGTTTAGACCATACATAATGCCATGTGATGGAAAGAAAAAAAATTGGGAACATTTCCCCTAGAGTAAGGAATTACATAGAAAAGAATACAATAAGGTATGCAAGCCATACAAATAAGGTTGGAGGATCATGATTACATAAGGCATAGTAGACACACATACCATACAAGAAAACTTTCCACTTGAAAAAAAACACTCAACCTGTATCTATCTAAGTTTGTATATATATATATATATATATATATATATATATATATATATATATATATATATATATATATATATATATATATATATATATATATATATATTGTATATATATATATATATATATATATGTGTGTACATATGTGAACTATGTATATATGTATATGTGTATGTACATAAGCATGTATGTCTGCGTGTATGTATTTCTCTATGTATGTATTTATGTACGTATGTATTTATGCATATATCTATTTATATATGTGTGTATTTTATATGTTAATGTAAGTTTGTATGGATGTAATGTGTGCATGTATGTATGTGTGTAAGTAGGTATGTATTTATGTATGTAACCATGTACGTTGTATATAATGCATATAGTGAGAAAAAAACTGACATGATCTCCCCTGAAGTATGGAACTTACAAAAAATTCTCGTAAGGCATGCAGTCCACAAGCAAATAAGGCCAAGTAGCTCATCATTAAATTAGGCATAGTTGTCATATACTAAAATTGCATGTAAGCCATACGACAACTTGCAAAGAAACACTCAAAAAATAACTACATACAAAAGACATGCCTTTCACAAAATACGCTTCACTTGTAAAAGAACATTCAATCTCTATGTGTGTGTATGTATGGTGTCTGTTAATGTGTATATGTGTGTGTATGTTTTTGTATGCATATGTGTCTATATATGTCCATGTATGCATATGTGTCTAGATATGTCTATGTATGCATATGTATGTATGTGTGTGTGTGCTTATGCATGTATGTATGTGTGTACGTGTGTGTGACTATGCATGTATGTATGTATGTGTGTGTGTACGTATGTGTGCATGTGTGTGAAGGTGTGTATGTGTGTTCTTTTATTTGTGTATGTATATGTGTGTGCATATGTATGTGTGTGTGTGTGTTTATATGTGTATATATGTGTGTGCATGTATGTGTGTATGTGTGTGAAGATGTGTGTTTGTGTGTGTTTTATGTGTGTATGTCTATGTGTGTATGTATGTGTGTGCATGTCTATATTATATATATGTGGGTGTATATATGTGCATATGGGTGTGTATACATGTGTGTGAAGGTATGTGTATGTGTATTTATGTGTGTATGTATGTGTGCAACATCGTATGTGTGTGTGTTTATGTGTGCATAAATCTGTGTGTATATATGTGTATGTGTATGAATGTGGGTATATATGTGTGTGAAGGTGTGTGTATGTGTATGTATATGCATGTATGTATGTATATGTGTGTGAATATGTATATGTGTGTATGTATGTGTGTTTGTGTGTGTATGTGTGCATATTTATGTGTATGTATATGCATGTATGTGTATGTGTGTTTATTTATTAATTGTAATTGCTAATTTATTTTCTTAAATTATTTTTTCAATTTCCATTTTACAATTGGAATGAATAATTAACAAAATTGAATAAACAAATAAACAAGTTGAAATTTGTTTTGACTTGAAACAATAAGTGAATCTGGAGCTTTAGAAGCGTAGATCTCAAACCTCGTAAATTGAATTGTTATCGATTTTTTGCAAATTACACATAAAAAACTTAAAAGCAAAATAAACGCATTGAATTAGAGTGAGAGAGAGACACTAAGAAGGATACACAAAATGACGGAGAGTAAAAAGAAGAAGAAAATTTAATGAAAATAAATGTGAGAGAGTGAAAATACAAACACTACAACATACAAGTCTTATACCAATGCTAGCCATATTGATAGTCATACTTCTGTATCAGTATGACCGTTGGAAATGTTTGGAAAAACCACGCAAGCCATACTGACACTCACTTGGGCATCAATATGATCGTTGGAAAGTTTTCATATCAGTGTTGAAAAAAGTCATCACTAGTATATGTGTCATTATAGGCATCAGTATATGCATCGATATACGGGTCAGTAGTCCTAGGAAAAATTCCGACGCTCATATAGATGGCGCATTTTAAAACCCGAGAGCAAAAAGTTGAACTTCCTCTGTTTTGATTTGCGATATGTTATTGTCGAATTTATGCATGTGCATTGTGCTCATCCACCTGCATTCTGCTCATCCTATGCACACACACATACATCTCTCTCTCGCATCTTGGTAAGTGATGGGCACACTCTTTCACCCTCTCTCATTCTCTATGTTTTCTCTTTCCTAATTTTTGTTGGAATTTGAGGTCTACGAAAGCATGCGAACATCACATGGAAGAAGAAGAAGCTTGGAGCACAACACACAATACTGGATGTACTACCAAGAGAATGTACAAAGATAAGTGACCCATTAGGGTTAAAGGTGTATATACAAGCCGAGGAAAAAAACCTCCTAAAGAGGGAAAAAAGTGCCCCAATGGTCCTAGTGTGTTCACACACATCACTACCTAAAAATATCAACAAATCCCCCCTATGAGTGATGCCGTGAACAACGAGCTGGCACTCATGTATAAGGAAGTGCCAAGCTATGTGGAATCAATCCACAAAATGAAGTAAGCCCAAAGCTTTGTGGAAAGCTTCAAACTTCTCCCTAGGTAGAGCCTTTGTGAAAAGGTTTGCAATGTTCTCATGTGTGGGCACATATGCCAAACTTATATGTACAGTAGAGAACCCTCCCTAACATAATGATAGTGCACCTCAATGTGCTTAGTGCAAGCATGGACCACCGAATTCCTTGCCATTGTCAATGTGCTCTGATTGTCAGTGAAGATGATGGTGGGAAAAGACTAACCAACATAGGCATCTGAGCCGCACACACTCAATAGTCGCTATGAAAGCTTCCCTCTACTCAGCTTCACTACTAGAAGGGGCCATAGTAGGCTGCTTGTTGCTCAACCAAGATATGCATGAGCTACCAAACATGAAGCAAAAACCATTGATGGATACACGAGTGTCATAGCAATTAACCTAGTAAGAGTAAAAAAAAGCATGTAAATCTGGCGATAGTGATCCTCCCTTGGGATAAAACAATCCAAGTAGCCGGGTATCACTCAAGTAGCAAAAGATGCTCTTAACCGCCTACCAATGCTTGACACCTAGGCAATGCATAAACATACTCATCTGTGAGACAACAAACTAAATATCTTGCCGAGTAATGCATAAGTAAATCAAGCATCCAATAGCTTGTTGATAGAAAAAAACATGAAATGCATCTCTAGCATCATGAAGACTCAATCGTAAACTTGTCTCCATAGGAGTGGCAATAGTTTTACAGTCTTCAAGGCCAAAATTGTCCAATAATGTGTCAATATATTTTGTTTGACACAAAGCTATTCCGGCATCAACTTGCATCAACTTGCAAATGCCCCAAATTAAACATCTCAAATAAAGCATGCAAATTAACCTTAAAATCAACAATATGCTTCTCATGAGGACCAATGAGCAGCATGTCATCAACATAGACAACAATGATCAAAAGCACATCATTTGCATGCTTAACATATAAGGTGCTCTGAGTTGGATTGTTCTCAAAACCATGTGTAATTAGGTAGGCATGTATCTTTTCATAGAAGCATGTGGTGCTTGCTTAAAACCATATAATGCCTTTTTCAACTTGCACACTTTGTTTTCATGCCCTTTTTGCACAAGACCATGAGGCTGAAAAACATACACTTCCTTATGCAAGTCACCATTGAGGAATGTAGCTTTAATGTCCAACTGATGTACATTCCAACCATGATGAGCTTCAAGTTCACATATGCTAGGAATAGTAGTCATTTGGCATGTAGGTACAAAGGTCTCATCAAAATCAATGCCTCTTTCTTGAGCATAACCCTTTGCAAAAAGCCTAGCATTATACCTATCAATTTTTCAATCAGGCTTATAGTTCAGCTTGTATACCCACTTAGTGCCAATGGCCGTCTTGCGAGGAGGCAAGCCACATAATGACAAGGTACCATTTTTCATAATAGCATCATATTCTAATTACATAGCATCCATCCAATTTTCAGAATTTTGTGCTTCATCAAACAAAACAGGCTCATTCTCATCACAGAGACTACAGGCAGCCATAGCATAGCAATTTGATGCAAAAGAAGCACTATGAGAGCCTGAACGAGTATGATATGATAGAGGTGCATCTAATTTGCTATCTCGCAAAGTGTGCGCCAACCATTTTGGCATAATTTTTACCTCCTTAATATTAGCTCTCTCATCAACAAGTGCATCATGTAAATCTACATCAGAAATTGAATGATATGCATCATCACATGAAGCCTATAAAGGCTAAGAAAGTGCCTTATTTGGACCAGTACTAGACTATCTACCAGCTTTAAAAGAAGGCAACAAAGCATCATATATATCTTTGGAGCTAACTCATGTCTCCTTAGTACATGAAAGCAATGGTTGAATAGCATCTTCCACAAAAACAACATCATGGCTAACCAAATGTGTTATATGGACGATACAGACGATAGCCTTTGCTTTGAGAACTGAACCCAAAGAAATACATTTCCCTGCTTTATCATCCAATTTCTTGTGTTGTTATTCAGGCACTAATGCATATGCCAGACAACCAAAGATATGTAGATGAGCAACAGATGGCTTGCGACCATGCCAAGCCTCATATGGAGTGATAGACTACAAAGCTTTGGTGGGACACCTGTTAAGTACATATGTTGCACACATAATTGTTGGAATTTGGGGCCCCAGGATTGTTCCAATACTAAAACCTCTTGAGCATACACAACTTAATTGACAAGATGATAAGTGAGAGATAGAAAGAAAGAGATCTTGAGACAAGAATAGGGAACGTAAGCTGGATGCTTACTTCACTAAAAAATAATAGATGTCCAAATTACAACATGGGAGTACTACTCAACCATATAAAGTGGTGCACTCAGTAATGGAAGAATAAGAAGATGATGATACAAAATTTAGATTATGTCGAAATAATCTAAGTGTGTGTGAAGAGAACGAAGCAACGGAGCTAACAAAATAGTGTAACGAAATTGTAAATCAACCACAAGGTTACTCACAAAAGATAGTTACCACCACCTCATAGAAGACTTCTTGCTGCGATGAGAGTAGCCTCTCCTTCACCAAAACTTCACCTCCTTCAAGAGTGTGAGAACACTCTGTCTTCAAGAAGATCTCCAAGCTCTAGATCTTTGAGTGAGTGATTATACAAGGAGCCAAGGGCCTCCTTATATAGTAGTTGTTTCCTCCATGAAAAGCTACTTTCGCTAAATCTATGGTTGTTGAAAAGCTACAATCGTCCATGAATAAAGCTCTTGCGATTTCCATGAAAAGCAAAAACGTAAAACATAGCGCATGATTTGTAGCGATCTTAAAAAACAAAACGTAAGCTTTGCTTTTGGTTTTGTTTTCTTTTAACTTTCTAAAAGATGGTTTCACACTATGCAATTTCAGGTTCGCATGGACGAAAAATTATTGGACATTGATTCCAACAATCCCTCCTTCAATGTCACAATGGTATAAGCTTCAGTAACCTGCAAATCTTCTCATGACTATCTCTAGTCAATACTTTGGTAAAAATATCTGCAACATTCTCACTAGAAGGAACATAAAGTAGCTCAATGTGCTTCTTAGCTATCTGCTCTCGAATATAGTGGTAGTGTACCTCTATATGATTTGTCCTTGCATGATGCACTGGATTCTTAGCTATAGCTATAGCACTCTGGCTATCTGAAAATATCTGAATGGGTTGATGTACTCTTACATCAAGATAACTGAAAATCTTCTGCAACCATACTGACTCTAGAGTAGCTGTAAATGCTGCACGATATTCAGCTTCACACGATGAAGTGGCAATAGTGGGTTGTCTCTGTGAATGCCATGAGATAAGACAATCTCGAAGATAAAAACAAAATCCACTAGTACTTCTTCTTGTGTCTCTATCACCTTCCCAATCAGAATCTGAAAATCCTTTTAGTAACAAATGTGTAGATTTCAAAAATACCATAGCATAATTTGAAGTTCCCTTCAAATAACGAAAGATCCGCTTTACTGCTTTCCAATGTAACACTGTCAAATTCTGCATGAACCTTGATACTTGAGAAACTGCAAACTGTATATCAGGACATGTATTACAAAGATATATCAAGCAACCAACTGCTTGACTATATAGAGTAGCATCAAATGGCTCTGCATCTGCTACCATTTGTAAAGATATGTTCTGATCCATAGGTGTTTGCATAGGTTTAGAATCACCCATCTGAAACCTTTCCAAAAGTTTCTCAATGTACTTCTGTTGTGTCATGTAGATACACTCATCTCGAAACAGAAACTGAATTCCAAGATAATAATGTAAAATGCCTAAATCATTCACATCAAATGTTTGCTTCAATTCTTCTTTGAACATCTGCAAATCTTCATCTCTGGGACCTGTGACTATATTATCATCCACATAAATGATTGCTATAATCATCATACCTGTTTCAGCTTTGACATAAAGAGTTGGAGCTGCATCTGAGTTATGGAAACCAATGGATAAAATATATGTATGTATCTTTTCATACCATGCTCTAAGTGCCTGTTTTAAACCATATAAAGATTTTATAAGCTTACACACTAAGTGTTCTTTACCTATGTCTTCAAAACCTTCTAGCTACTGAATATACACATCCTCGTGTAAATCACCATTAAGAAAAGTAGTATTGATGTCAAGTTGATATATATGCCAACCAAAATGTGCTGCTAGAGCAAGTACTGACCTAATAATAGTCATCCTAGATGTAGGAGCAAATGTCTCATCATAATCAATACCTTTTTGTTGTGCATATTCTTTGACAACCAACCTGGCCTTGTATCTATCAATAGTACCATCTGCTTTCCTTTTGATTTTGAAGATCCATTTTACACCTATAGCCTTCTTTCCTTCTAGTAACTCACATAGCTGCCAAGTTTGATTCTTATGAATAGAATCAATCTCTTATTGCATAGATTTTCTCCAAATAGGAATGTTAAGTGCATCTTTAACACACGCAGGTTCATCTTCAACAGTCGTAAGTGCCAAAATATCATGAATCTCAAAGTCTTCAGCAAAACTTACATTATCTTTTTGCTGTCTAGTTTGACTTCTTGTTCTTACATGACCTTGTTGTTGTTGTCTAGTCTGACTCCTTGTTCTTCCAATAAAAGTCTTTATACCACTATCTTTCCAAGTCTGATATAACCATGTAGGTGTATCCTTGAATAGTGGTGAAACTCTTTCTGAACTTTCAACTTCCACAGGTTCTGGAACTTGTCCTACCAAGGTACTAGGACTTTCTGGAACTTTAACTTCTTCCATTTCTGGAATCAAAGTTTCTTGTGGAACTGAGTCTGTAGAAGTTGTGAAATTCCTCTTTCTTCAACTTTTTCTTGAATACTAGGAATTTTAACTCCCTCTTGATATGGCTGAACATGTACATCCAGAATCTTTCTAAAAATTCCATAGTCATTTTCACTAATGAACTCCAGAATTTCTGCTTCTTTATCATAAACCTTATCTTCAACAATATAAGCATTACGTGAAAGAATAACTTCACCTGTCTCCGGAACATAAAACCTGTATCCTTTGCTTTCAACAGGATATCCAATAAAAACAGCTTTCTTTGCCTTTACATCTAGTTTGCCTCGGTCCTTTTTCTCAACATGTACATAAGAAAGTGATCCAAACACTTTGAAGTAACTCACATTAGGTTTTCTACCATAATAAGCCTCATACGGTGTAATTACCTTTAAAGCTTTTGTAGATGACCTGTTCAAAATGTGATTAGCTGTATGTACTGCATCAAACCAGAATTTCGGTGAAAGCCTCTTGGACGCCATCATGCTCTGCATCATTTCAACAAGTACTCTATTCTTTCTTTCTGCAACACCATTTTTCTGAGGACTATAAGCAATAGTAAGGTGTCGAGTAATACCTTTCTCATCAAGAAATATCTGGAACTCATTTGACAAGTATTCTCCACCTCTATCACTTCTTAGAATCTGGACAGTTTCCTGACTTTCATTTTCAACCATAGCTACAAACTTCTTGAACATAGGAAAGACTTCTAACTTTGACTTAAGACCACAGATCCATGACTATCTTGTAAAATCATCAACGAATAGAACAAAATACTTGAAACCCTGAATAGAGTGTGCTCTCATAGGTCCATTCACATCTGAATGAATAATCTGCAATTTCCTGGTAGCTGTAATATGACCATGCTTCTTGAAAGGTAGTTTATGCATCTTACCTTCAAGACAACCTTCACACATATCTGAATCATCAGGTAGCTTGAATGAGGGTAAACTCTCAACCATACCTCTGTCTTTGATATTCTTGAGAGCTCCAAAACTGATATGTCCAAATCTTTCATGCCATAGCTTCATATCTTCCACCAGTGACGAAGATTTAACTGCATATGCTTGACTGATTTTTGACAAAACGAAGACCGCTCATTTATGCTCACCTTGTAAAAGACACTTGTCTTCTTTATGTGATAAGATCTTACAAAGATCTTTCTCAAATACAACTTTAAAACCATCACTTAAAAATGCAGATTTAGATTGCAAATTCTTCTTCATTTCAGGTACATAAAGGACATCTGAAATTTGAAAAACACCACCTTCTCTTGACTTTAGGGTTACTGTACCTATTCCCACAACATCCAAATCATTGCCATCTGCAATAGTAACTCTTCTACCTGAAGAATAGGAAAGAGAAGAAAATACATCTCTGCAACCTGTCATATGCTTTGTAGCACCTGAGTCGAATATCCAAGGACTTGCTGAAAGAACTTGTAAAGCTACTTGATCAAAAGGTACAGGCATAAGAATCACCTTGAGATTTCCCTTTTTTATCATCTTCTGCAACATTACCTGATGCCTGTTTCTTTTCTGCTGCAATCCTTTTATAACATTCTGACTTAATATGTCCATGTTTCTTGCAGAAAGAACATATTTTTACCTTCTTCTTAGAAGAATTCTCTTTAGATGTCGTAGATACAATATCTGAAGTAGAAGGTGAGAGGGACCTACTTTCCTTCTTGGATTGTTTTTCCTTCTTCTTATCCTTCTTCTTCTTACCCTTTGATGAAGATGAAAGTGCTTCTTCATTCTCTTCCATTCCCTTCAACTGATCTTCATCTTGAAGTAACAAGAAAATCTAACTCTTCAAATGTAACCTCTCTATCTCTTGTGGTAAGGGTAAGAGTGGTTATGAAAGATCGATATGTAATAGGAAGTGAATTAATCAACGTATTTACCATTTCTTCATCTGATATCTCAACTCCTACCTTTAGAAGTTGATCTCTCAAGTCAATGAGTCTCGTAATATGGGTTTGAATTGACTCACCAGCTTTCATCCTCCTATTTGCTAGTTGTCTCCTCAAGTGAGCTTTCCTAGCAGGATTTCTGCTCTGAAAAAGATTCTCAAGCTTTAACCAAGCTTGATTAGAACGTCTGCAAGATCTGATATGTGGTAGAATATGCTTTTTGACACTCATTGCTATGAATGAAAGTGCTAAAGCATCTCTAGCATCCCATCTTGCCTGATCTTCAGTAGGAGGAACTCTAGGTAAAGACCTAGCAGTGACTCTGGATGTCGAAGTGGTTACCTCTTCTTCAGTTGGTTCTGTAATAGTAATTCCAGTACCTCTTGAACCTGTTGTATACCCTTCTTCGCCTTCTCGTCTTGGTCTTGTTAAAGATCTATTGACAATACTCCATAAATCCTTTGTCACTAACAAGTTCATCATCATGAAACTCCACATGGGATAATTAGAAGATCCATCCAACTTGTCTTCAATCTCAATTCTAATCTCACTCATCTTATCTTAAGTGTGTATGTCAATTATGTAGCTCTGATGCCAAGACCCTAAAGCTCTGATACCAATTGTTGGAATTTGGGGCCCCATGATCGTTCCAATACTAAAACCTCTTGAGCATACACAACTTAATTGACAAGATGATAAGTGAGAGTTAGAAAGAAAGAGATCTTGAGACAAGAATAGGGAACGTAAGCTGGACGCTTACTTCACTAAAAAATAATAGATGTCCAAATTACAACATGGGAGTACTACTCAACCATATAAAGTGGTGCACTCACTAATGGAAGAATAAGAAGATGATGATACAAAATTTAGATTATGTCGAAATAATCTAAGTGTGTGAAGAGAACGAAGCAACGGAGCTAACAAAATAGTGTAACGAAATTGTAAATCAACCACAAGGTTAACTCACAAAAGATAATTACCACCACCTCGTAGAAGACTTCTTGCTGCGATGAGAGTAGCCTCTCTTTCACCAAAACTTCACCTCCTTCAAGAGTGTGAGAACACTCTGTCTTCAAGAAGATCTTCAAGCTCTAGATCTTTGAGTGAGTGATTATACAAGGGGCCAAGGGCCTCCTTATATAGTAGTTGTTCCCTCCATGAAAACCTACGTTCGCTAAATCTATCGTTGTTGAAGAGCTACGATCGTCCATGAATAAAGCTCTTGCGATTTCCATGAAAAGCAAAAACGTAAAACATAGCGCATGATTTGTAGCGATCTTAAAAAACAAAACGTAAGCTTTGCTTTTGGTTTTGTTTTCTTTTAACTTTCTAAAAGATGGTTTCACACTATGCAATTTCAGGTTCGCATGGACGAAAAATTATTGGACATTGATTCCAACAATACTAGCCTCAAGCCACAAACTATGTGGTAAAGCATGACTCTTGACCATACACCTTGTAACCTCCATGAGTGACCTATTCTTCTTTTCAACAACTCCATTTTGTTGAGGTGTATATGGCACTGTACACTGATGTTTTATACCATATTGAGCCAAAAATGCATTAAAGTAAGAAGACAGATATTTATATGTCATTATACTCTAATGTTTTATCCCATGTTCAATCATTGCATTAAAGTCACAAGACATATATCCCCCCCCTTCTATCAGAACGGAGGGTGCCATTTTACATGCTGACAAATTTTCAGCCGAAATCGTAAACTATTTGAAGCACATAAACACTTCAAACTTTGCTTTCAATAGATACACCCATGCATGTGTGGAAAAATCATCAATGAAAGTCACAAAGTAAAGGTAGTTCTCAAAAGAATGTGTCTGCATAAGACCACATACATCACTGTGAACAAGCTGCAATTTTTGGGTAGCTCGAACTGAACCATCTTTTGGGAAGGAGGAATGTTGCATTTTGCCCAAAATACAGCTTCAGAGACATGTTTATGAGGTGCATTAAGTTTGGGCAAAGAAGATACAATTTCAAATTTCTGTAGGCATAGCAAACTAGCAAAATTCAGGTGATCAAAGCATGCATGCCAAAGCTTTGCATTTGACATAGCCTTAGAATCTTGAACTACACGTGCTCAATCATTCATAGATTTTGCATAATCTATGAGCTTATACAACCCATGACATAAAATTCCAAAAGAAATAATGATGTCACCATTTGATAGATCATGAATTGTATATCGTCAATAAATTTCACAACCAACCCAATCTTGGCTAATGCAAAAACTGAGAGCATATTTTTCTTGATCATTGGCACAAATAAAGCATCTGAAAATGTAAAAGAACTACCATCAACAGTAGTCAGAATGATATTACCAACTCCCATGATAAGATAAGAGGAGTTGTTGGTGCATGTGATAGTATTCCTTGTAGGGGAAGGCTCAAGTGAAGTGAAGAAACTATGTTGCGAGGTAATATGTTTGGTTGCCCCACTATCAAAGTACGAAACATTTGAGTCTATTATAGACATACATTTTTCATGAGAGTTGGTTCATAACTACAAACAATAGTAAATGCCCATTCTTCATTCTGCACAAGACTAACACACTCTATTTTGGGTGTAGAGGCCTCAACAAAAACCATTCCAGACTCTTTCTTTTTTGCCTCTTTTGTAGCCAACTTTGGAAAAATCTCAATGACATGATCATTTCCTTTACAATACTTGCAAAACAATTTCTACTTTTTTGTTTTCTTGTTGTCTCTGTCATCCTTCTTTCATTATGCAGAATTAGCAGATCTTTTCTTACTAGTAGATGAGCTCCATTGACCTTTGCCCTTCTAAATAGCCAAGAAAGCTTGATCTGCAACATGCATAATGGACCTGCTTTGCCTAGATTGGTCTTCGTGCAACATAACAAAAATTAACTCCTCAAATGCTAAGGCATTTGGATTGCCTTTCATCATCAATCCAAGAGGAGAAGCAAAACTCTCATATGAATCTGGAAGAGCATCAGAACAATATCCACAAGTGAATTGTCAGGCAACACTTCATCAGCACAAATCAACTCCTCCTTCAACTCTTTGATCTTTGTCAAAAATTTGTCCATGGAATCTCCTTCATTCATGTGCTCACTCTCCAATTGTTTTCGGAGGTAAGTAACACGAGCCTCATTCCTTGCCTAGCATAATGTGGTTAGTGCATCCCAAGCATCATTTGTTGTTTTGCAAGAGTGAATGTGGAGAATAATGGCATGTTTGAAAGACAAGGCTATTAATATATGTGCCTAAGAATCTCTGCCATCCCAACAAAGTTGATCTACAATAGGTGGAATAGGAACTGCAGCACAAACAAGAACTGAAGAATATCATCATCTTCGACCCTATCGACATTAGCTTCATTAATTGTATTTGCAGGTGTAATAGGATGTTTTTCAACACCCTGCACAATATTCCACAATCCTTTTGTGACCAATACATGATGGATCATATAAGCCCATAATGAGTAATTGGTACCATCCAACTTATCTTCAACAACCAACATACGGAATACATCAGTGGTTTCAGCCATGGCCACTGACTAAAAAAACCTAATGTAGAAAAATGGTTGTGTTTCAAAAAGTTGAACAGAACTACCTTGACAAGTTCTGCTAAACCCATAGCAAACTTCGAGGCACTTATACTAGCGGACTAAGTTTTGTGTGATTCTGAGATTGTGACTGGAGTGTGCGGAAGCACATGAACAACACAAGGAAGAAGAAGAAGCTTGGATCACAACACACAATACTGGATGTATTACCAAGAGAATGTATTAAGATAAGTGACTCGTTAGAGTTATAGGCATATATACAAGCTGAGGAAAAAACCTCCTAAAGAGAGAAAAAAGTGCCCCGATAGTCCAAGTGTGTTCACACACATCACTACCTAAATATATTCACAATTTCTCTTTCCTTTTGTTTTGCAGGAGCTTTTGGGTGTCGATTGTTTTTTTTAATTTGACAAGAGAGATGTCCCTTGTGCTTTGACAAAGGATCCGGAGGAAATTACATTGATGTTAGTGATTTATATGCATGCATGTTTTGTTTTGTTGGTTTTACATACATACACATGCATACACACATATAGACATATGAACATATATACACATACACATATATATAAACACATACACACTTATACATATTTTAGACTTAGGGTTTTAGGGTTTTTACATACATACACATATGCATACACACATATATACATACACACATATAAACATACACACATGCACACATATATATGTTTTAGGATTAGGGTTTTAGGGTTTTTACATACATACACACATGCATATACACATATACACACACATATATATACACATGCATAAATGCACTACACATACACACACATCACATACACACACACACATACCTACATATATATGTTTTAGGGTTAGAGTTTTAGGATTAGGGTTTGGGTTAGGGTTTTTGGCTTTTACATACATACACACATATATACACATATATATACACATGCATACATGCATATAGACATACATACACGTCACATATACATACACACATATATATGTTTTAAGGTTAGGGTTTTAGGATTAGGGTTTTGGCTTTTGCATAATACACACATATCCACATACGCAAACATATACATGCACACATATACATGTTTTAGGATTGGGGTTTTAGGGTTTTTACATACATACACATATGCACATATACACACATATACACATATATATACACATATATATACACATGCATACATGCACATATGCATACACACATGTCACATATACATACACACATACCTATATATACAGGTTTTAGGGTTAGGGCTTTAGGATTAGGGTTTTTGGCTTTTACATACATACACACATATATACATATATAAATACACATACACACACATCACATATACATACACACATATACATGTTTTAGGGTTAAAGTTTTAGGATTAGGGTTTTTGGCTTTTACATACATACACACATGCATACACAAATATATACACATGCATAAACTAGATATTTATACACATGAATATATATATATATATATATATATATATATATATATATATATATATATATATATATATATATATATATATATATATATATATATATATATATATATATATAATTAAATATATAAAAAATAGGATCTTAGGTTTAATATATATATATATATATATATATATATATATATATATATATATATATATATATATATATATATATATATATATATATATATATATATATATATATATATATATATAAGGAAAAAAATTAGAATATATAATCAAATGTACTATGTATAATTAAATATATAAGAAATTAGGGTTTATGAATAAAATATATACAATTAAATATTAAAAAAATATGATTTAGGTTTTTTATTAATAAAATATATAATAAAATATATATATAAATTAGGAGAAAAAATAGAATATGTAATTAGATATACTATGTATAATTAAATATATAAGAAATTAGGATTTTTGAATTAAAATAAATATGTATAATTAAATATAAAAAATAGTATTTTTGGTTTAATGTTAATATACATAATCAAACATAAAAAAAAAATAGTAAATATAATCAAATATACAATGTATAATTAAATATATAAAAAATTAGGATTTTTGTATATACATATATACACATGCATACACGCACATACACATACACACACATCACATATACATGCACACATACCTATATAAATATGTTTTAGGGTTTTGGTTTTAGGATTAGGGATTTTGGCTTTTACATACATACACACATATACACATGGTATCAAATGACATATTTGGATTCAGAGGAGAGAGTGGCATGTCCTTGCACTTAGTGCAAGTATCAATTTTTTCATAAATGAAGGATTTGTATTGCACATGTTGGAGAATATGGATCCTTTGATGCAGGTCGACTACAAAACCTACACTACCAGTTGCATGGTTCCCCTGGTGAGAAGGTCGACTTAGATGTGCATCATCTACCTCTTGAACAAAGAGGGAGCTAGAAGGACAAGGTACTAATAACATTACATAGAATGAACACATGGAAGAAATGCTCAATGAATTTATGACATGAACAAAGATCATGATGGTGGAGATGATGTCATGGGTTCCATGGACATGATAAAATTTGCACGATCAGAAGCCGATGAAGAACACCAAAACATGCGAAGACTAGCATGTTTACCACTCTACACTTGGGCAAAGATATGTGAACTACATGCATCACTCACAATGCTTAATCTTCAGTCCATTTATGGATGGTCAGATAGTAGTGTCTCTGAATATTTCAAGTAAAGTGGATTTGAAATAAACTCATTGTTGTATCAAAATAAGTTCATTTACTAATATTATTGTAATTACTTATCCTTTGCAAGCCAAGATTCATGCTTGTCCGAATGATTGTGTTCTCTTTCACAATGAATATGAGCACCTCCATGTATGTCCAAGGTGTGGAGGGAAAAGTTTTAGAGAAGACCTTGTGGGCGAAGCAGTCCCAACAAAGGTTCTTCGGCACTTTTCTATCATTCCAAGAATTAAGAGCATGTTTAGATGCAACTCCATAGCTCAGTTAATGTCATGGCATGTCAAGAGTAGATCTATAGACGGTGTAATGTGAGTGCCTATTGATTTTGATGCTTGGAAATACATAGATAGGAAGTGGCCAGAGATTGCTAGAGAGGCTCAGAATATACATCTAGGCCTAGCTATGGATGGCGTAAATCTATTTGGTTTATGCAGCTCCTCATGGAGCACATGGACTATATGTTTGGTCAACTATAACATCCCACCATGGTTGGTCATCAAAAAGGTCCATTTATTATTAGCTTTCATTGTGCCAAGTAAGTATAAGGTAAAAAACATGGATGCATACTTTGCACCACTTGTGGAAGAGGTATGCACTTTATGGGATGGGATTACTATGCCTGACATTTCTCAACCTTTAACAAGATGGTACATGCGAGTGCAAGGCATACTTATGTGGATGATACATGATTGGCCCGATTATGGTGAATGTTCAGATTTATCAATTTTGGATTACAATGCTTGTCCCCTATGCACACCACAACTCAAAGCACGCTACTCCAAAGCACTTCGGAAAACTATCTACAAAGGACATCATAGAGATCTGCTTGATGGACATGTCTTACATGAAGGGAAATTGGCCAACAAGCGCAATGACAAATTAAAGCAAGCAATTGGAAGTAGCTTTGGCATGTAGAAACACCACTCACTAGCATAAAACTATTGTCAATCTTTCATCATCTCCCTTATTGGAGTGAGTTATTGATTAATCATTTGGTGGACCCAATGCATATTTTCAAGAATATGGGAGCGATGCTCTAGAAGACATTGATCGGAAACAAGGAAAGCAAAGGACAAGGGAGGATGGAAGAGCAAGGTTATATGCAAGAGTTCTGGGAAAATACCAAGCCGAACGAAGAAATGTTGCTATCAAGATCTCCTCAAGTGGTCTATAAGATGGAAGAGCAATAAGTGAAGAAGCTATTTCAGAGTTTCATACACCTACTAGTTACAAGAGGTGTCTAGAAGACCATAATGCATGAAGTGTTCTACTTGAATTATAAAATATGGTTTGTTCACATGGAATGACAATCTTGGAGGGTTCAAGTGTCATGATTGGCACAAGCTTTTATAGTTTGTGCTCCTTGTGGCTATGAAAGATTGACTTTCGGAGGATGTGCAAACAACCATTTATAAAATCAGTTCCTTGGTACAGTGGATATCTTCTAAATAGATAAGGAGAGATAACATAGGGAGTTCCAAACTCAATGTTATAGAGCCTTTCTGTATGGTTGAGAAGTACTTTCCCCTAAGTATTCTCACAATTCAGCTTCATTTACTAGTTCATTTGGTTGATGAAGTTGCAATAGACGGGATTGTCTAGAGTTGATGGATGTTCTTCTTAGAGCAGTTCATGAAGACATTCAAAGGGTTTGTTTGTCAGAGAGCACCTCTAGAGGGCAACATGGAAGAGGGGTGGCTCATACAAGGGTCTCTGATATTCATAACAGAGTTTTTACACATGTTGGACCCAAAAATATCTCGCTTATGGAGCGATGATGAAGATTTTCATTTCATAGGCAATGAACCTCAAGGTAAAGGGAGCCAAAGAGAAATGGATGGAATTTTCAGAGAGAAGGCAATGAAGTTTTGCATCATTAACTCGAAGCCCATGCAGAAGTGGTTGGTGAGGTATGAGCTTACTAAGGAGGTAAACACAAAGGAAAGAGCCCAATTTCAAAAGAATCATTCCACTCCTTTTTTGCCTCTTTCAGGAAGTCTTTGACCTCTTTAAACCTTTCCAATGAGCACAGGGATAGATAAAACTATTTCACAAGCAAAGGCAATGGGTGAGGATATCTCTGAAGAAGAGGAGGAATCACACGCATCAACAAAAATAGGTCTACCTTTGATAGTGGTGTGATTGTGAACTTTCTCCAAAAAGTTAGAGCTAGTGCGAGAGATGACAATGCTCAAGAAGGCCATCTCAACACTTTTGAATTGCACATATCGACAAAGATAGTTCTACTTTTGATAGTGGGATGATTCTAAACTTTCTCCAAAAACGTAGAGCTAGTGTGAGAGATGACAATGCTCAAGAAATCCAGCTCGATTATTGTGTAGTGATGCACGATATCTTGAAGTTATCATTCATGAGGTTTGAATATGTCGGAAGAAATGCAACAATGAAGCGGGATGAGAGTGGTTTGCTTCAAGTGGACTCCATGAAGCTATGGACAAATGAAAGAGACACATTTGTACTTCCTGACATTGTGAGCAAGTTGTCATTATGTCATATTCAAAAGAACCACATTGGCTATTTGTTTTACAAGTATCTGCATGTAGTAGACAAATTTCTGAGGACATAAATGTAAAAGAAAAGACTAGAGTGACCTTTTTATCATTTATAGAATTATTGGAATTCTTGGATTTTATTTGTTGTTTGTTACATAATAGTGACTTGTTACATGTGTAAGCATGTGCCATTAATCACATTATGCTTAACAATAGAAGACAATGTGGTGTGTGTTTTGATAAGCCGATCAAGGATCATCAAGGCTTGAACATTTCATAGTCATCACGAAATTACACACACACACATACATACATACATACATACATACATATATATATATATATATATATATATATATATATATATATATATATATATATATATATATATATATATATATATATAGAGAGAGAGAGAGAGAGAGAGAGAGAGAGAGAGAGAGAGAGAGAGAGAGTTATATATGAAGGTTTGACTATTCACAAATTCACAATTATTATAGAATGTAGAAACACACACATTTTTCTATAGATAAGCATATGTTCCACCTTTCATGGAAACTTTTATAGAAAGCAATGTACTACTTTTCCACTTTCATTGTAAAAATATTTTTTAAACTAACTAAAATTGCCTATAAATACATGCACTCTAGAATGAGAGGGCTAAAGTGTGTGGGAGGAGATTGTTTAAGGTTTCACTCTCTATCTGTGCATTTTGTTACTTTTTGTATATAGTTTCGGTTCAAAACTTTATATGTTTTCTGCACATCGACATATGAAATCAATCTCTCTCTCTCTCTCTCTCTCTCTCTCTCTATATATATATATATATATATATATATATATATAAATTATTGAACACTATATGGAACAACATTGCAACCAGTATACGGATGATTTTACAATTTGCACTATGATCAGTATTTCAATGTTCGATGTCCCACACCTATGCGTATTTAGAAAAGTATTGCAATTCCAATAGAAATAGCAATGTTTTCATGGTGATAAATATTTAGACAATGCTTGGGAAGTTTGTAGTCGAAATACATATCGAAAAACCCCGATCCTATTGTATGAAGCACTTGTTATGCTTATTTGTATGAAGCTCAAAAGGACAACATAATCCATACTGGTATGGTTTTATTAGTTTGGATGTCTTTTTCGTGTGGCTCGTGGCCAAAGTGACAAAATCATTTTGTTTCCACTTGGAGTTAGTTTCACTCGTAGGTGTGAACCTTGTCCACTAGAGTCATTTTCTTGGCCGCCACTATCTTCGAAATTCTCGTACTTGTGGTAGAAGATATCTTGGATGAAGTGGTCTTCTGCATGCCTTGTTATGGACCATCTTCTTTGCATGTTGGGAAGTTGTCATGTTTTTCTCTTGTGGGAAATTTTGGTTGCTTTTTTCCCACCTCCAAAATTTAGGGAGGTTTTGTGAATGTGGTTGACTAGATTCAGTCAAGTTGAAAGCTATATAAATTTGGCCTACTTTTGGATTTTGGTCGACTTTAGCCAAAAGCTCATCAATTTTGGGAATTCAGATGACTTTGGCAAAAAATTGGTCTACTAAGAATTTGAACAAATTTGGCAACAAAATGCTCAACTTTAAGAATTTGGGCAACTTTGGGCAAAAAAATGGGCTACTTGGGAATTTTGATCGCTTTTTGGCAAAAAATTTGTCAACCTTGAGAATTTGGGCAACTTTGGCTAAAAATTGTTCTATTTGAGAATTTAGACAATTTTGTGAACTTGGCCTACGTTGGGAGATCAGTCCACGTTGGAAGATATCTACTTTTGAAGATTTCTCCACTAACTAATTTGGAAAACTTGAACTACTACTAGAAAACTTGGCTTAATGGTTTGGACTACTTCTATCTTAGTCGAGTCATTTTAGACTTTTTTGGGAGCTTGATCCACTATGTCACTTGTGCATCCTTGCATATAAGTGCATCAACAGGTACTCTTTTTGTCCTTGCGCTCAATGGCCTTCATTATATAAAGACAAATACATAAAAGATGAAAAGAGTACATAGTTTAATGGTACTTATGACCAAAATGCCCCTAGACAACTTGCCCACCACTAAAGCATTCTCCATCCTTAGAGAAATTGATGTGAATAAGCTTGATTTACTTTTTGGAAATGGATGGATTTCTAAGTGGCTCCCTTTTTTCCGCTTTCAAAGTTTATGGACGGTTCTCCTAGCTCGATAGCCTCTTCTTCACAAGTAGATGCACTAAAACACTAGTTTGATGCACCTGTTGCTTCTAACTAGTCTAAAAGGTCTTGCTCATCAATGTCCCCAAATTCATTAGTAGTTTCAGTGATAAGAGCATCTTGGTTTCCAACAATTGTGAAAGAATGAGTGTTATGTTTGGAAGTTCCACTTTCACGCTCCAAGTGTACTTGCCTTAGCCTTTGTCCTAGTAGGTTACTAGGATAGTAGCTTATTCCAATCATGCATAGCTTGGATGTGTCTTACCATGGCCTCCATATAAATAGAATGAAAAGTCCCCATTTAGCTTCGGTAAATTCAGCACCACAAAATCTAAAGAAAAGTTGAGACCCTCCATCTATCTAAGTATTTTTCTAGCATGCTAGTGGTTTGACTTTGCTTTGGCCAAAAATAAAGGAATTGTAAACTTTGTTTCTCTTGTAAATTGAAGTCCTTGAGGGTAAATTTTGGCATTAGATTTATATTTGAATGTGTAACTAAGTCATGAAGCCTTAGGGACTTGTGTCGATGAGACTAAATCTCAATCGCCCCACAAGTGCATATAGTGGTGGATCGATACACGTTTAATTATCAATATGAGGAACCACATGAACCAAGTGTATGAGGACGTGTGCACACATGATGGAAAGTGAAGTGGCTAAGCTACAATGTATGTGAAAAGACTTAACTACCTCTTTAACTCATTAATCCTCCGAAAATGCATGCCACAATACCATTTATTGCAGTAAGCACAAATTCGAGATTTTCTCCTAGGTTTGAACTCTCAATATGGTCAATAGCAGGTTTATTTCGAAGCTCTTGATCAGACACATTTATTGGTCGTATTTCCACTTGAATCTGACAAACACTCTTCAAGTCATGAGCAAAATAGTGAATGGTGGGAAACACCAACACTCACTCCAAAACTCATAATGGCTCACACACACACTACAGCAGTTCAAAAGTGATGGGAAGGGATAGATAACAATCCTACACACACATTCGAAGCATTACACACACACAAATGATCATGGAGAAAGAGGAAATCAGCAGGCAAGAAGCAAATTCGAAATTCTTCTTCTCTTCTTCACAAGGGCAAAAGTCCCTTACAAGAGTCACAAAGTAACTTATGTACATGTGCCCTAAAAATGGTCCTTTCATACAAGAGACCGGCACTTTATTGACTAATATCTAATTTCCTTTTTTTTTACAAGAGTTATTTTACAAGGATTTGGGGCTTATGCATCTAGAGGACTCCTCTAGTGCATTTACATAGCTTTGAGGGAATTTCATAGTATTTTGGAGAAGAAAATTTGTGCTCATAAATTTGAAAATTTTGGGGCTCCTCTTTTGTGCTTTATTTTTTCAGCAATGCTCTCCCCCTCTTTGTCTCTGTCGTTCCTTGACAGGCTTTGCTTTTTGTGTGCAGCTTGTCTATAGCTCCTGAATACATGCACTGAGTGGTCAAAGAAGCAATAAGGATTGTCAAACAATTTGTTAGTTTATCCGAACTAAGTCCTTTGCTTCTGTAAGCCCTTTGTATTCCGTACATTCACAAATCTGGGTTGTTGTGTTAAGTCAGGATGCCACACTCTTCAACTTTTCAGTCTCAACCTCTTTTTAGCTTTTGGTCGTTTGATATGTCTTTGTGTTCACACATCTGACCCTATTGTATTGTCTGGAGCCTGTTTACTTCTTTTCCGCCGCTGCATCACTTGGTCCGCCTTGCCTCTCTTTTAGGCTTGCGTTACGTTTGGAAGGCCCTGTTTTCAAATCTTCTTTCACAACCTCTAGGACATGATTCTTTTGTTTATCTTGTTCATTTCTTTCCACCGCATGCACTTTGTGGATGAGGAAGTTGTGTGCAACTTCCCTTGAAAGGTAACATCGAAATTAGAGAGTTTTGCTACCACCCTGATTGGAGTGAATGGTTCAGGCTCCTCCACTTCTTCTTGTTCTTTCTCTTGCCTTGGTCACTTTACGAGGATTTCTCCATCTAAGCAATTCTCTATGATTTGAAGCTTCGTCTCTTCATTCATTTGGAATACATATGAATCACTAGGAATTCATTCATCAAGGACTCTATTACTTTGTTAATGAAGTGCATCCCTCTATCAGTTATTATCTCTATAGGTAGTCCAAAGCAAGTGAAGATGTTCTCAAAGAGAAACTTGGCTCTGGTCTGAGCATCGTTCTTTGTAGTTGCTTTTGCTTCTACCCATTTAGTTAGATAATCTATCGCCACTATTATGTACGCAGCATGTAATCCTTTGGCTAGTGGGTTAATTGGACCTATGAAATCAATACCACATTTGGAAAAGGCCCTCGCACAAACCATAGGTCTTAGAGGCATGTCATCTCTCCAAACACGGTACTTAGCTCTTTGGCATACCTCACAACTTTGTACGTACGTGTCTGCATCCATATGTAGAGTTCGCCACCACAGGCCTGCAAAGAGAATCATTTCTACAGTTCTTTCAACTGAAAAATGTCCTCTTGCAGCACCTACATGTGCCATTTCTAATATGGATAAGTACTCTCCTTCATTCACACATAGTCATAGTTGATTATCTTTTCTTATTTTGAATAACTGCCTTCCCATTATAACATAGTCCTTACTTATTTCTTCTAGGGACCGTTTTCTAGCTCAACTTGCTCCTTCCTCGTGCTCACCTATTTTTAAGAATTTCACGAATGTCCTACTCCATTCTAGAGCTATTGTAGAGAATGGTAAGGATGTATAGTCTTCTGGAGTATTTTCTTGACAATCCGAGCAATTACCAACATACTCATGAACATCCTTAGGCATATAAGACCAATAAACTCCTAATCATTTTAATTCCCTTAGCGTTCCATGGGTTCCCTTGCATATTCTTCATCTGTTTATGTGAGCTTGCTCAATCAAGTTCTTCGGTTCGTCTTCTTCTACACATCTTGACAATACACCGTTAGATTCTTTATGGTACACACTTCCTGCTACAATGTGTAGGTTACGCGATTGCAGAAATCCCTTCCTAATCTCCTTATTAATTGGGTGTTGTGGTCCATGGGTGAGTATTGAAATTGACTTCTCTGCCCACTTAGGACATACTTCCAAGTTGAACAGATAAGTGTCTGGTAAATCATTTGCTACTCAGTTAGGTGGTTCTCCATGTGTTAACCTAGATAGATGATCAGCTCTTATGTGGGTATTTCCTTTTTTTACTATCACTTCAAAGTCGAACTCCATTAGTAAAAAAAACAATCTTACTAGCCTTCCCGTGTTACAGGGCTTATTGACTAAGTACAATAAGGCCTTATGGTCGCATAGGCAATAGGGTGGTCCAATTTTCCTTCATCTGCAAGTCGAGCTAGAATGCATCCTATGGCCTAGTTGGAGGCATCTACATGGATATGAAAAGGCTTGTCCCGGTTGGGTGTTTTCAAAATAGGTGTTGTGATGAGTCATCTTTTTAGTTCATTAAACACTTTCTTGTATTCATCCGTCCACGTGAATTGGGTCAATAATTCATAGAGTGGCTTGGCAATTATGGCGTACATATGAATAAATTTACGATAGTATCCAGAATGACCCATAAATGCTTGCACTTCCTTAGCATTTTTTTTTCTTGGCAACTCTAGGATTACTTTAATTTTATCCTCGTTAGTAGAGATTCCATTCCTAGATACAATGTGTCCTAGGATTTTTCTTTGTCTCACCATAAAGACGCATTTCTCAGGATTCAGGCACACTCTATATTGTTGACACTTCTCAAACATCCTTTGCAACTCCGGAATATTCTCTTGTGTCCGACCTAAGTACCTGCATAAGTCATCTAACATATACTTCCATCCTCTTCCTTAGGAATTATTTGAGGACGTGACACATCAACCTTTGCAAAGTAGCAACGACATTCGTGAGTCCAAAAGGCATCACCCTAAAAGCATAGACTCCCCATTCAATTGCGAATGCAGTCTTATGTTGGTCCTTTGTAGCGATAGCCACTTGGTTGTATCCAGAGAATCCATCGAGATAGCAATAGACTTCCTTACCCGCGACTCTTTCCAAGAGGTGATCAGTGATAGGTAACGGGTACCTATCACGAATCGTAGCTGCATTTACTTTTCTTCACGTTAATACACACTCTTAATTTCCCATTCTTTTTTGGTAGGACCACTGTTGAGAAAAGGGGAGCAACAACCCTAACCGCCTCACATGGAAGTGAGAGGTTTCTCCAAGTTGGGGCAAAGAATGAGAGGAGAGGTTCACCCACGCTCATGGAGCAATGGCAACAATGGCCAACGTCACAAGGAGCAAGGGGAACATCCTCCCAACCATGCACACACACATGCAAATCCATACACCAAGATCATCGCCTTGCACACAAGGAAACAGGAGAGTAGCAAATGACACCTTCTTCCATTACCAAAATGGAGGCCAAGGCCATGGCCAAGGGACCTCCCCTTTTACAAGAAGTGAGCCTCTACTTATAGGCTTTACATAATTTCCCATGTGCTCATTTGGAAAAGTCAAAAAGGTGATTCTCTCTCTAACTGCCAATCTTCTAGGATATTCTAAAGATCAAATTTGTAACAACCCAATCTCCAAGAAGGGCATGCGTGGGTTTTCTACGTGGGGAATCTTTCTAGAAGGGTCATAAAGGTGAGAGACACTATCCTATAGTATGAAGAAATATTAAAAAAGGGGTTTTAGGAGAGTGTTCATATGGACATCTCCTAATTTACAAAAAAGAAGGTATTTTCATGAAGGAAAAGGATGCCATTGTATGAGAAAAATTATGGGTAACCCTTAGAGCAACACTCCTCCCCCTCCTAGACTTTGTTGTCCTCGACAAAGCTAAGAGAAGAGCATACATTTCTGAACCGACCCAAGGTAGAGTCTTGCAAGTCTGAAAAATCTTCAAGTCTTCAAATTCTGCAATTCTTCAGCCTTGCAAGTCTTCAGGCTGCAAGTCATCTTCAAAGCTGCAGTACTTCAATCTTCCAATCTGCAAGCCATCAGTTCTTTATTATGAAAATCTTTAGTGTTGGGCGACACAATCCCCATGGGGGCAGTCAGCCCAACAACAACAAGAGCATCCTCTATTGTCAAATTTGAAGCAGTTATTCCTCTGGAGCAAGTCCTGTAAACTACATTCCAAAGACTTCATGGGCATGCATAACAAGTGTAATCAAGAAGGATCAAGCAATGACCTAGTTGCCATACGAAGCTATAACATCTTTTAAACCTTAGTAGAGCAATCCCTACTTCAAGTATCTGCAAAGATGCAGGAACCATGTCTTAAATCGGATATCTTAGGTCAGCCTCCTACACAGTTGTGTCCCCGAAGGCTTAAATGATAGTGTGGAATTTTGCATCCGGGTAGCTGCATATCTCATATGACAGTCAATTTGATTAGTATGGTCTACACCTGATTAGGATGGAGAAGCCTGAATAGGGAAGCAACTGAGCAATAGATCTAGTGTTCCAACCACATTATCAGGCTACTTGGATTGATAGACCACTAAGCGATAGCCATCCCCCAATGTTGGGAGCCTCCCATCAAGGAAAAATTCATCAGCTTCTCTAGATTTCTAAGGGGACCTGCTCATGTATGTACCCAAATTGTGGTAAATAGAAACGCCACAATAATGGGATGATCCAAACGTGACAGTCCATGAGTATTGACAATCTTCAACCACCTTCAACCGTGAGTATTCGTCACAACTTCTCAATTTTATGATAATTCAAAGTTTCTGCTTTCCTGATCCTTTTGTTGCTATCTGGAACCTTGTGAAGATGACCAAAAGTAGAAGTTGCACCAATTCTATGCCCAAGCTTTTTCAGAATCTGGTGCCACACCTCCAGCCACCTCATAATCCTTTGCAATATTAGCTCAGGCCGCATGTGGCTCATGCCTTGACCTGTATACTTTGAAGTCTTGCCCCCTTCAAGTCAATCTATTGCTTGATTCTGAATCATGAAGGAAATGGGCCGCATGGATATCCCTGTGGCATCTGCTTTGCCATTTGAATCAAGTTACTACATATTCTGATCACGTCCATGTACCCACCAGAGCTTATCAGATGGTACCATTACACTGATCTTTGGGATCTTCCATTTGATTGAGTTTCATCTGCTTCTAGCTGCATCTGTCCTTCTGTATAAATGGATTTGATGTACAAACATCTGCAAGCATTCTAGTTCTTTTGACAATTGGCCTGACTTGCTTTGTAATCATGGCATCATGGAAAGGGAGAAGACCAGATAGAGACCTCTTCCCCCTCGCCCAAAACCTACCCAAATTATGGATATCTTACAACTCAGCACATCTTGCTTTTGCCAATTTGGCTGAGATCCCTGCTCAGTACCAAGTCCAATGATGGGGATGCCAATATCTATTTGTGTCTAAAGCCTGATTAGAATCTGCTTCTGGATATACATCCTATCAGTTTAGAGAAGCTTCATAAGGATCTCTTCTTAATGTGATTTACAGTAATCTCCAAGGTACTCTTGCTGGGTAAGGACTGGTGTTCCTTATGCAGTGAACCAAGTGTTCCAGAGTGAGGCTATCCATGTTCTATTTCAGCAAATGGATCATTGGCACCTTCCCCATCTGAGCTTGGTGATAGATAAGGACACATCTTGTTCGTCAAATTAAGTCTTTAGTTCAGCAACATCCATGCCAGCTTCTGTCAACAAAAGAGTGCCTTGGTATCCGCTAGTGAGCCACGCTTATGCTCACACAAAAAATAAAGCTTGCTTGATTGCCTTGTGACCGTTTTCAAAGAGATAACAGTATGGCCACTGTCAAAAAGTTCTCATAAGCCTTCTTGCACCCTAATAGAGAAGCACACAGATGCTGATACAATAGTAGGAAGCATCATCAGGATCTTCAACTTTTATTCCATGCGATCCTACAGAGGTTAGGGGATTTCTGAAGATTCATTTGCCCAAGAACATTTATGGCAGTAGAATCATACATAATCCGACGGCACCTGGTTGCCCAGCTGATCATATCAAAGAACTTTCTTACAGCAACCCAGAAGGATACAAGAAGCATGTGCTGCTGGAAAATGAGTTAATCCACAACTAGAAGTATGAACACATCTATCTATATGGGCACCAAATCGGTCCTGTCTTTGAGATTTGCAGCATAATCTGGTCGATTCTCCACGATACTGACCTAGATGTCCTCAGCTTGAGGTTCATGCTTCTTCGAGTCCAGCAAGCAAGTCCAATTCTGAACGGCATGAGAAGTTGGACACAGGAGGAGCTCAAGCCTAAAAAAGATGATGAAAGGGAAAACTTTCTGTTGTGCCTGAGTAGCCCCAAAACTTATGTTTTCCCCCAATTTTATCTGCCAACTTCCTTCAGCACTCTAAGTATGAAGCTATCCCAGAAAAAAGCAAACTACACCAGCTCGACAGTTTGAAGAGGTTTGCCAACTATATATGAAGTTCCTTCACTTGAGACTCCACCACAATAAAGCACTGGTAAGCTAGGAGGTAATGATATGTTGCCATGTAAGCAGAGCTCCCTGTCTACGTGCTCAAGGGCTCTTTTTGTCAAGATGGGTATTCACAACCTGGAAAGTGAAACCAGGTGGTTCCACTCCTTCAAACTGGAACGTCACCCATGTAGCAATGCAGGGGACAGCCGCACCCCAAGATGTACTAGCTGGAGTAGAAGGTGATTCAGAAAGCCAAAAAGTACCATCTGTCTGCTCAACCTGCTCCATGTTGTAAAAGGTGGTACAATGTTCATCAGAGCAGTCATTAAGACCTTTTCTGGAAAGTCCAAAATGCCCCTACCCTGGTAAGGCACGAATTAGATCTTCCTGTTGTGACTGAAGTCCTCAAAATCTCATGATACTTTTGGAGAGGACCACCGGAGCGACTTTTGTGGACTGCCTGACTGGAAGAGGAGACCCGGAACCTGTATGTCTTTTGTAGTAGTTCTGGTGCAGTTGAAGTCACCAAATCCCTCAGCATTATGTGGAAGGCTGCACAGGAACCAAAGCCATCATTAGCTGCTGCCATACATAAAGAGATCAGATGAGTGACCAGGAGCAGGATAATCAATTAGAGGTGGTAGAGCACTAGCTGAAGGTTCAAATCAAATGTCTGATTTGGAGCAGCTCTTAACCCTGATGCAATCATAAATGAGGCCACAGCAAGCTAGTTGTTGATCATCAAACTGTCGTTTTGATGTCCAGGTCCAAGCATTCCCATGGCACTCAGGTTAGTCTTTGAATTTGATAGCTTTTTGATAGAATTCTGTTGATTATGATTGCTAATCCCTGAACCCTTCCCCATACAGATGCTACACGTACATACCAGCACATCTCTCTTGATGATAAGCAAATGATGGAACTTGTAATGACTGTCTGCAGCAGAATGTAAATCCTAATTCTTCCCAATAAGCACAAACATGCAGAAATTCTTCAAGTGCCATGTTGCAACATTAGGCACCTCCATCCTTAAACACCTAGCAGCTGTATTGACATCCTTTGGACCAATGACACCTTCTAAACCTCCTCCAACACCTTAGTCGTCCCAAGGCAGCAACTTCATTTCTGCATCCAACCTTTTGACCATAGAGCACCGAAAAGAGCTCCAATGAACTAGACCTGCAAACAACTCGAGATGCCCACCATGAAAGCTTGATGAAGCGCATCGCCGGGATGGAGGCAAAGGTTCATCCCTTCATCGACAATGTTGTCGATGGTGAGAATGACACAGCCCTTAGCAGTACTTGTCTACATTCACCACACCCCATGCAGATGAGCACTCCCAGCTTCAGTCAAAAACAAAAATGTTGGTCTGCTGGTAGAGCTTGGCACTGAGATCACCATCCATGAGAGATCAGTTATTTTCATCTTCTGCAATGAAGGTTGCACCCATGAAAAAACACACAGAGGAGTTTCATTCTGGCAGTAGTGATTTGTAGAGAATAAAACCTTCCCTTCTCAGAGTTCAGCTGTGTTTCATTCACCTAGAACTCTACGTGATCACAATGTTCGAAAGGAATGCCTTCAATTTGATCCAAAAGTGAGTCGAAGAGAGATGTGCAGGAAAATGGGCGCCCAACTCAGAATGGTTGCAACAAAGTCGAGCTGGGAGCGTAGCTCGTCTTGCTAGTAGAATGAGAAGGGAGGAAGCAATGGAGTGAGAGAAGAGTAGTACACCCCCCCCAACTCTGCTCGAATCATCTTGTCCATATTTTCCATACATGGCAGACCGAGGAGTATCTGAAGAGCGGAAGAATGACTCACTCTCCGAGGGCAGGTGTCTGAGAGTAACAGTTTCATCTCCACAAGCTTCAGCATAGATAGTGTGTGAATGCTCAGTTTGACTGATTACCAGGACTTATCTCCCAGTCTTCATGCGAGATTCTACTATCAAGAGATTCCCGACAGGTATGTGCTTTACCGATTTGAGCTTCGTGCCACACATGATTTCAGTAGCCTCCGGAGATGCAGACCATGCTTTGATCAATATTTGCACATAGGGGATACAGCCGACCAACTGAGAGGAAGCTCGAGGAGCAATGAGGAAGCAGGTGGAGCATGAGGATCTCCATTCAAGACCATACCTAATAAGACCCCCAGGCCCAAGATTGGAGATATGTAGACCTGCAGTCACGGTTCCTTCTTCCTTATACAGTTCAAGAGTTTCCCAAATATGGCAAATAATCAATGTTCATTAGTGTCAAAGGGCATAGATGACCTTATCAGCAACAAACTCCTTGGATTTCTCAAGCTCTCCTGTCTGAGTGTCCAAGATTCACCCTAAGATTGAATAGCATTCAGCATGGATTTCTCGAGTCCTTGCTCCATCCTTTTGAGAAACCGCATCCAAATCGTCAGTTTGATGCTTGAGATGTCCTGAGTACATAAAACGAAAAAGAAGGGGGAAGTATAAATGCGCGCCCTGAGAGCTTCAGGCCTCTGAGCGAGTGCAAGGGGCTCAACTTTGAGCTCAACCCCATGATTCAAGACTTTAGTGCAGAGCCGACCGGAGGGTATGACTGAGAAGCCACAAGAACTCGCAATACACATAGTGATTCAACACAACATGACACCATTTTCTGCCTTCACAAAGGATCAAATCATCCATCCTTCAGTCTGATGGTGCGCACCTTCCGTCCTCTGTCAAAAACCATGCATCTGCCCATAAGAGAAATGCTGAGGGAAGTGAAAACTGGGCTCACCATTCAGTGAGAGATTTAGAAGGGGAGCTAGAGCTTGCTCCACCCCTTGGTGTCCCTAAATAGATCGAGAACTGAGCTCCACGCTGGGCGATTACACCTGAGGGAAGTCCATAGGAGCTCAGCCGCGCAGAGGGAAGAGAAGGGGGAGCACGCATCGATGTCCCACCCCCGACAGATGTGGAAGGAAGCCAGGCGAAGCTCGTCCCTGGAAATTGGTCAAAAAAGTCCAAAAGAGTGGTTCGCAGACACTGGGAGGAGGAGAGAGAAATGAATGTGTTAACTCCCCCACCTACCCGTCATTCGTAACGATTGGACATGGGTGTGAGCTTCGAAATGAAGAAAAGGGGGGGGGAACAGAGAGTACATCCCTCCCCTCTTTTTCAGGCAATCACTTAAAGACAGATGAGAGAGGTGGATGGTGATGCCAAAGGTGGATGTGAAGTGGAGGTGTAAATGTGAGAGAGTAATAGAGATAAGGGAGTTAGGGGTTGTTTTTCTTGTGAAACAAACAAAATTAAAGAACAAAATTATTCAAAAATTAAAAGACAAGAGGTACCCTAGGCCAACCGAAGGCCACACGTATTCATCCTCCTCCAAGTGTGAAGGTGCATCTCACGAAGTATGGACACGCAAACTTGGAAAAACCAACCGCTAAAGGCCGACGTCCCCGGCAACAGCGCCAAATTTGTTGAGAAAAGGGGAGCAACAACCCTAACCGCCTCACATGGAAGTGAGAGGTTTCTCCAAGTTGGGGCAAAGAATGAGAGGAGAGGTTCACCCACGCTCATGGAGCAATGGCAACAATGGCCAACGTCACAAGGAGCAAGGGGAACATCCTCCCAACCATGCACACACACATGCAAATCCATACACCAAGATCATCGCCTTGCACACAAGGAAACAGGAGAGTAGCAAATGACACCTTCTTCCATTACCAAAATGGAGGCCAAGGCCATGGCCAAGGGACCTCCCCTTTTACAAGAAGTGAGCCTCTACTTATAGGCTTTACATAATTTCCCATGTGCTCATTTGGAAAAGTCAAAAAGGTGATTCTCTCTCTAACTGCCAATCTTCTAGGATATTCTAAAGATCAAATTTGTAACAACCCAATCTCCAAGAAGGGCATGCGTGGGTTTTCTACGTGGGGAATCTTTCTAGAAGGGTCATAAAGGTGAGAGACACTATCCTATAGTATGAAGAAATATTAAAAAAGGGGTTTTAGGAGAGTGTTCATATGGACATCTCCTAATTTACAAAAAAGAAGGTATTTTCATGAAGGAAAAGGATGCCATTGTATGAGAAAAATTATGGGTAACCCTTAGAGCAACAACCACTAACGATGACACCCATTCCATGTGTTCTATCTCCTAAATGATTCCGGTTGCTAATAGCTTGTCTATCTCCTCCTTAATTTTTGTTGAATAAACATCATTATAAGTGTAAGGGCGTTGCTTCGATGGGTTAGCATCATGTGTCATTGGGATTCGATGAGAACAAATGGATGGATCTACACCTTTGAGGTCCTTATAGGTCCATGCAAACACATCCCGATACTCTCAAATCAGTCTTATCAATTCTTCTTCCTCCTCATGTGACACATCTTTTTCGATGTATGTACATCTTTCCTCCCCATCTTCCATGGTCACTATTACTTTCTTCATGCGTTCCTTGTTATCATATGCTTCTCCTTCTCTTACCTCTCTCTTTGGCATCTGAATGGCTATCTTCCTCTCCTCCACTTCATATCTTTTGAAATCCTCTGGGACTTCAAAAAGGTCTGGGTTTTGTTCTACCTTTTCTAATGTCTCCTCATGGTTTGGTCTCATCTCAATTGCTTCTAGTGCTAATACCTTGGGTGTTCCTTCTTTGTATTTCGCTTGAATTGCTTCTAAACACCCTTCCTCCGAATCAAATTTTGGTTCCATCTCTATGCTTTAGTACTCTTCCTTCCATTCTTTTTCTAATACTTCTCCTGCTTGTACCTCCTGAAGGACTACCATGTAAAAACTTACATCATAACCTTCTTCGTCCACACATCCATTCATGGTTAATACCTCTTCATTTACACATACATCCAAGGTGGTGAGAATCTCCATCCAACCGTGTGGTTTGAATGCTTCTTCAGGGAAAGCTTGAGGCATATACATAGGGTCCTCTATGAGCCAGTAGTTTTGATGTCCGATAGGCCATATTTGATTTTTTTTCTCTTCTCTCTTTGCTTCCTTACACATCCACAGTTAAGCATCTTCATGCATCCATGATTGGTCGCTTGAACCAACACTATGAGTTGAAAAGTCATCCTCTTCCTTGTGTACAAGATTCCATTGTAATGGTGGTACATCCCTATATGAGAACGTATGCAAATTTATCTTGGTAGTAGTTCTTTGATGTTGTCGGTATAAAGCGTCTCTTCCCCAGTCTTGTACTACCTTGAGTTGTCTCATGAATGGTCATCCTAATATCATTTCATAGTTATTCACTTTTCCAAATTGACATACAACTAGTGTGTGCTCAAACTCCACTCCGCAAGTAGTTAACTTAATTTTCTCCAATATTCTGAGGGGTCTCTCTACATGGCCATCTGCTAATTGAAGCTTCATATGTGTTGATCATAGGGCTGGCTTTCCCCATTTCTCCCAAATCTCTTTGGTGGCTATGCCTACACCTGCTCCTGTGTCTAGAATGGCTTTAGTTATGTATCCATTATATGTGACGCGTAAACATGAGTTGCCCTCGTCTCCTTCACTAAATTCTCTGGCTTTATCCAAAGGGATTTGTATAGTAGAAAGGGCTTCAGTTTCTTTACTTTTCATTTTATTCTCCTCATTCTCTAACTTCAATTGTCCCGCTAACTGTTTCCATATTTGCAACTTGGCTCATAGTAATTCTTCCATGGTCAACTGAGAATGTACCTTGGTCTTCTTAAGTTCTGCTAGATTGTGAGAGGTCTTAGATGACTCATTTTCCTTTCCTCACACTGTGGAAGCATGGAAGATTATTGATCCTTTCTCATATTCTCCCATGTAGTTCATTAGGATAGAAATGTTGTTTACTTCCTCCCTATTTCGGTCTAACAGGGAAACCTTTTCATATACTTCATCCAAATTTTGGGTTGGCTGGTTGTCCTCAACATCTAATTCCTCAAAGGGTGGTCTTGAATTTCCATTCTTTTTCCATCGGTCTTCCCGAATCCTAGCCCACAACTCTCTTGGCCAATCAGCTTCTAGTTCAGGGATTATGGAAATTGATTTGCCCTGAGTGCTAGGTAGTTCCTCCTTACTATCTTTCTCTTTTGGTTTTTGATCATTTTCTTTAAAACACCCATTGTATTGATTCTCAGATATTCTCGTCTCTGGGTGATAGACTTTTATAGAGTGGCTTGAGCTACCTCTATGAGCTTCCTACATATCGCCACTCTCTCCTTCTCTAACTCCCCTTGTGGGTAAAGTTTCTCATGCTGCTCTATGTTTGGCCTAGTCGTGATTCTAGCTTGGTAAGCTTTCAGCCACATGTCCATGTTAAGTGTATGAGACATAAGTGGGGTATCTTTTTGTATTTCCTATTTCTCAAGTTTCTTACCATCTCTCACGTTGTTCTTGTCCTCCTTACTTTTGTTTTTCATCCATTTGTTTCTGAGTTTTTCCCTTCTATCCTTCCCACTTTGGGTACGTGGGTCTTCAGAATCTTCCGCAACCCGTATTTTGGTTTCTAGGTTTTTATTCTTTTCTTGTTTAGAGTCTACCTTGGCTTGCGCTCGTGTGATAGCTTTTAGTGGTACTGTGTACTCCTTATCACGGCCGGATGATTCAATTACTTCAATCACATTGATTTGTGTTCTATTATGAGTCTTATCGACATTCTTTGGGCAATCTCTAAATAGATGTTCCTTTCCACATTCATTGCAGTACCCTTCTGAAGTCCTAGGAGGTGGTGGATTATGGCAGAGTGCATTCTCTTATGAAGTGGTCTCCGCCGCATCTATAGCATGGTCCTTTTGGCACAGGTGGTCTCATGGCTGCTGGTGCCTTGGGTGCAGTGTACATTAGGGTTGCAAACTCTAGCCCATAGGTGTTGTCATATCCCTCATAGTCGTAGTATTGTTGGTCATAAGTTTGGTCATACTCCATCAAACTGGTGTCATAGGGATATTACTCTCCTTGGATTTGCTCGTATCCCTGAGTTGTTGCTTCTGTACTAGCTAAAGGTGTAGCTGATACTATAGCTCTCTCCATGTTCTCCTCTAGTTGAGTGTATTTAGCTGGCACTACGTTCTATGGAAGGGGTGTTTGTTGTCCTAACACTGGCTGAGGCTTTCCATATTGCCCTTCTGCATATGGTCTAGGTGCTCCTTGTGGACCTGGATATGGGTTGTATCTTGGGATCTCTCTTCCTAACTCTCTAGGAGGGTATCCATAAGGCCTATATTGAGGTTGATTAATGGGCCTTGACTGCGTGTTAAATGGGTAGTTTCGATAGTTTGGTTAGTGTACTTCTGCTCTATATGGCAGTACAGGTTGGTTCCTTGAGGTGGTAGCCTATTGTATGGATAGACTTGAGGCATGCCTATTCCTCCTCTAGTGCACATGTGAGATGGATGATCTCCACCGCATAGGCTGCATCGTCATAACATGGGGATCCTCATTGTAGGGTGCTAGTAATTCTTCTATCCGTGTACTCCTAACTCCTTGGCTACCAGTTCTGCTAGCTCCTCTACATTCCTGGAGTTAGATGGCATTGTACTTCTAGTGTCTTCTAATTTAGTAGGGATTGGTGTACTTTTGAGATCATCAACTAGGTGTCCTCTAGGTCAATACATTCTTGAAGACACTCGCTCAATGTCTGGAGTCGTTCCACGTATACTAGGGTTCTCAATGTCCCATTAGTTAATCCGTCCAAGAATAGAGATATCATTTTTTGCTGAGAGGGTCTTTTTGTTACTGGACATCTATCGACATATTGATTAAATCTTCGGGCATCGATTTTCACAGTTTCATTTGGATTCTATTTGAAGCTATGGATTAAGGATGATGAGTTGTGTTTAATTCCGCTCTTGGTGAATTCTCCAATGAACTCTTGAAAAAATTGCTCAATATTTCCAAATTGATTTTGGTCCAATGGTTGGAACCAAGTCAGAGTTGTTCTTGTGAGAGTATGTCCAAAGGATTCATACAGCACAAAGAAGTCATCCACCTACTCAGCTCGTAACATTTGTTTAAAATCTGCTATGTGATCATATGGTACTCCCATTCCATCATAGTGATTTCTCATACATTTGGCCACTTGAATCGGTCTTAGCCTTCTTATCGGTTCTGGTGGTCTGGGCATTACATGAATTGCTGGTCTAAATGGGGGTACTCAAGGTTGTACTCCTTGTTGTGGCCTGGTTCTAATGGGTGGTCGATTCTGAGATTGAGTAGGCTGGTTACCTATTCTTGAGTAGGCTTGGTTCTGTGATTGCACTCTCGGCATTGTGAATTGCACATGAGTTTGATTGGGAACATTTCGTTGGATCGTTTATCCTGACATTGTATTCTGTGGCTCTTGATGCGTTGCAAAGGGATTGTGGGAGGTGGTTACCTGTTCTTGAGGAGGGAATACTGCCAACCCCATATACTTTAATTGAGATCTATCAACAGCATCTACCGACCAATAATTTCTGTGGTGCTAGTCTAGGTATGTGAATCTAGACTCGTCTTCAGGATCCTTCAACTCATAGAAAGTCATTGGGCTTACTACCTATCCTCGTGTGGGTGAGTCAATTTGTAATAGTAGGTTTGACCCGTGGATCAGGTATACATCCAACAAGTAGTCATCTTGAGGTATCAAATCCCCTCTCAAGACTCGAGTCACCACTGACTTACCTCTTGGTGTAGTTACTAATTCTTCAGGGTCAGGTCTCCCCGAGTTTCCTTGTCCTTCCAATTCTCCTCTCTCGTTGATCCGATCTGGGTTTTCTGTTACCACGTATATGTGACCTAATTTGTCCATGTACACTCCTCCTTCATACTTGACTTTAGGTTTGGGCACTATTGCTAAGTCAGTAGAGTTTACCCTCCCTGCAACAGACCTATTTAAACCATCCAGGTAAATAGGGATCCCTTGCAGATTACTGGACACATATTCCAGAGAGGTGTGGTATTACCCCTCTACATCTTTCATAAAGTTCTCCCTAGAGGCAGAACCATGTATGTCTTCTGAGGCCATGGGTAGCTCCTCCTCCGAATCACTAGAAGTGTCCATGTAGATAGAGTGATGACTTGCTTGGGTTGCACTTCCTACCGATGAAATGACACTCCTTCGGCTACTTAGCACCCGTCCTGATCTCAAGTTCATTCACCCTTCTGGGCTTATGTTGGCTTCCTACTTCCCCTCAATTAGTTCCTCAAACTCTTCAATTTTTTCCCTAAAATAGCTTAAGTGGTTCTCGACGATACCACTTTTTAGCGATACCACACATACGATACAATACCAGTTGAAGCACGATACGATACTGAAAACCTCGATGATACGATACCACTGAGTGGGACAATACGATACCAGAATTTTGACGATACCATACCCCTACATTCGACGATACGATACCAAGTTAGTGGGCGATACGATACTTGACCACTGCATTATACGATACTAGATTGCTCACGATATGATACCAAGGTTGCAGGCGATACCATACCAAAATTTTGCATGATACGATACTAGCAAATGACACGATATGATACTCAAACTCTTACGATACGATACTGGAAATATGGATGATACGATACCAC
The DNA here is from genome assembly GCA_020310875.1 of Ceratopteris richardii. Lineage (NCBI taxonomy): Eukaryota > Viridiplantae > Streptophyta > Polypodiopsida > Polypodiales > Pteridaceae > Ceratopteris > Ceratopteris richardii. The sequence continues at coordinate 26,845,918 of CM035409.1, read as the reverse complement.
TTTTTTGCACGATATGATACTAAAATAGGCACGATATGATACTGAGTTAGCAATACAATACCAACCTTGCCCGTGATACAATACCGCTCGATCGGACATACGATAATAGGTGGACCTCGATATGATACTACCGGCCAATCTGCGATTACGATGCTTGGACTTGATGATATGATACCAGAATGGTATCACGATACCTCAAGTGGGTATGCAATGATACGATACCAGGCGAGTATCACGATACTAGGGAATTTTGGTATCGCGATACCAAAACTCAACCGGCCACGATACTTCAGCCAAATTTCATCTAAACTCAAAAATTTTTGGTGCAAAGTGTTTACTTATCTCACCTCTTCACTCTTGACCACTGCATCACTCAAAACTTTCCAAAAAAACCCTCTGTTCAAGCCTGCGATACCGGAAAATCTTTTAATCATGTGCATGTGTGTTCTTAATGTGTTTTTTTTATACCAAAATTTTGTATAGCTTACCTTCAATGATGCCTCAACCATACTTTGTGCTCTCAACTTCACTCTCTAGCTCGCTAAGCACGATACCACGCTGACGATACCAACCGTTGCCTACTCACGATACCTGAATTGATTTTTTGGTTTTTATATCTTTGAGTTGCCTGAGACCTACACTACACTAATTCTAACACTTTTTTGGGATTTTTTGATGTTTTCTACTTCTTCCTACTCTACTCCTCTCTCTTGACTAGCCCTAACTCTTCCCTTTCTTCCTCACTCCTATTTATTACATTCTTCCCCCCTTGGTTGATCATTGTCCTCAATGATCTACTCTTGTATCCCTCTAGCCTCGGTGATCAGCCTCTTGAACTCCCTAGGTACCCTTGAATTGATATCCTCAACCTCGCACAGTTTCTTGAACCTTGTTCGCAACCGTGGTCTATTGAACCCTTGCTCTCAACCTTGGTGTCTTGAACCTTCTTGTTCACAACCTTAGTGTCTTGAGCCCTTCTTCTCAACCTTAGTCTTGAACCTTGTTCTCACCCATGTTTGGTATCTTGAACCCTCAATCAAGTATCACCCAAGGTTTCCCAAGGACTTCACACTTGCAAGCTAGCTCATTGGAAAGTCCATTCTGAGAGCTTTCCAATGGTATATGACTTGCCTCAATCTGACCTACGGATTGAGAGATACACTTGATTCTTTGTTGGGCTCAATTCTCAAAGCACCGTCTCCCAATTCCTACCCTTTCACATAGAGGATGCCCAAGCGCCCTTTTTAGAGGCCATTAGGTCAATCCATCTTTCCCAAGCCTACTTCCTAGGCTCTGATACCAATGTAAGGAATTGAACTCACAACCTCTTGGTTAGGATTGTGATGGGCTAACCACTTGCCCTAAAAGCCATGGTTGAGGATTACTTCCTAATCCTCTCTCTTAGGGTGTAGTTCAACCATCTCCCATCTGCCAAGGGTGTGGTTCAACCATCTCCTTCCTATCACTTTATTAAATCTATGCTCCCTATTGGATAAAGTCCTTGGTCAGAAGAGTCGAGGTAGTATTAACCCGAAATGGGACCCTCATGTTCTCATTGAAATTGATATTAGTAAACCTATTAGAATGTCTCTTGAAATTCAGGATTCTGATGGTATTTGCTTGCACCAACAAAAGGTAATCTATCATAACCTCCCCAATGCCTGCTAAGGGCACTGGATTAGAGCTTTCCCTCTTCTTAAGGAAGAGACTCATGCCTCTGATCCTAAGTCTCAAGACCAACAATAAGGGGTAAAAGGTGTCATCCCTATTAGCATGCTTTGTTGGCGGATGTCTTCAATCCCCTTGTAGGTGAGTCGACAATTAATGAGGGACATCCCATTAATCAAGATTGTGCTGAGGAGTCTCCCCACTCTCCAAAAGACATAAGAGAAAATGTTGCTAACCCAGGTGGAGCTAGTCAACAACAAGACCACAATGAAGGATGGATGATGGTTACTAATAGGAAAAAAAATGTTCCTACTCACCAATGGAACATGGGTACTCGAAATATTAATCCCCACTTTTGTACTAACACTCTCCCTTCCTTTGATGACAACATATTTGCTAATGAGCTCTCTAACTTTGATGAATCTGAAATTCGTTTTTTATAACAGGCTAGACTTACAAGTGAGGAATTGCTATCTAATAAAAAGGAAAATGTTGCCCCATCAGGTCAACATGTTTCCAAAGCCAAGAGAAAGGAAAGTTTTTCTAAACTCAGGAGAAAAGACATTTTGAGAAACTCTGTTTCTTTGAACAAGCTAACCAAAAATATTAGAAAATGATGCCACTTTTGATTAAGGCTTTTATTCTATGTCTCATCATGTCAAAAAACATCAATCTGATTTCTTATAATATTAAAGGTTTGTCTGGCCCTGTTCCGGCCAAGTGTTTGTCCAAGTGGCTTTACGATTTGTCCCTTCTACCCGACATTATTTGTCTTCAAGAATTGAAAGTCTCGGATTTTAAACTTAAGACCCGTCTTAATTTAGTGTCCAAGAACCATGCTTGGTTCTCTACCCAACATCCTCAAGGTCATGGGGGTGCTAGTATAGGTCGCTCACTCCATTTCCCCCTTGGTCTAGGAAACAAAGTCTAGCCCCTCCCATCAATGGATTGGTGTGACAATCAAGAAACCTTTTGATTGAACCTTTATTTGCTTGTATGCCTGTAACATTTCTTGCCTTAGAACTAAATGGTGGGAGGAGCTTAGTAGTATGGATGGTCCCATCTATATTGTGCGAGACTTCAACATGATTACCTCCTTTAGTGATAGTTTTAACAAAAAAGGGAGCATTCTCTCTGGTCAAGAATGGCTTTCTTCGCTAAACTTGGTTTCTACCCATGACTTGCTTGATCTTTCTACCCAGTCCGATTTCACTTGGAGCAACAAGCAGAGGGGGTCTAACTTCCTAGCTGCTCGGCTTGACATATGCCATTTGAACATCCAGTATTCCCAATAATTTTGGGAAACCTCAGCTAAAATTGATCATTCCATTAGTATTTCTAACCACTTTCCTTAATTTATTAACCTCAAGCATGATAGTCACTGCTTCACATCAAGTTGCCGTCATCTTGACCCTTCTCTTTTGCACATGCCTTATGTTGTTGACAAAGTCAAAGCCATATTCAAGCACTTCTTTGCTTCTTGCAAAAGCCTGACTGTGGCTTGGTCTAGGTCTATTAGGGAAGTTCAAGCCCTCTTCACATATTATAGAAACCTTAAGAGAGACTTAAGTTCCAGAAGAAGACATTCCATCGCTAGAGAGCTGGATATGCTTCAGTCTTCCCAAGATCCTAATAAAATGAATAAGATTTTATCTCTTCAGGACAGAGTGAAATATGAGGAGTACCTTGAGGCTAGTGGTATTCTCTTTTCTTTAAGAGAATTTTGGGCGGGGAACATGGATAGACCTAATAAGCACATGTTATTTATGCTCAAAAAGAAGAAGCGTAAGGACTTCATTCCATTGTTGATGAAAATGTCAGGTGGTTATGCTATCAGTTTTGAGGAGAATTTGCAAGAGGCCACTCGCTTCTTTACTGATGTTTTCTCTAGTTCTCCCAAGTGGGGGGAGGATATCTGCAGCACCAGAGCCACTATCGCTCTTAAAAGAACTAAAACTATTCCTGCCAGCCTGCCTACCCTGCTAGACCTACCCCTCACTGTCGATGAGATTAAAGAAACCATAGGTAAATTGAAACCTTGCAAAACTCCTGGCCTTGATGGCCTTCCAAATGAGTTTTTCATTGCTCTTGATGAGTTTCTCACTCCCTTCATTCTCTTGATCTAGAAAGAGTCTTTTAGTAAAGACACTCTTCCTATTGAAATCAACACTGGGGTCATAAAGTTGATTCATAAAAGGGGATCTAAAGAAGACCTGAATAATTGGAGGCCTATCACTTGCTTGACCACTATTTAGAAGATTTTTACTTCCACTCTTGCTAGAAGACTTTTCCCTCTCATGAAGGACATCATCCTTCCTGAACAAAAATGATTTATAAAAGGGAGACTCATTCTTGATGCCATCATCTCTCTTTGGGAAGGGATGGATTATGCTCAAGACTCTAATCAGCCTTACCATTTTCTGCAAATTCATTTTGACAAAGCTTATGATAGGATCGAGTGGGATTTTTTCCTCCAGTCCTTTCATGATATTGGGGCTAGAAAGTCCTTTATCAGAGCTGTCCGCACCCTTTTTGGTCATGCGCACTCCAAAATTTCCTTGAATGGTTCCCTTTCCTCTCCTTTTAGGCTAAGGAGATCAATCAGACAGGGCTGCCCTCTTACCTCCCTTCTTTTTGCCATAGCTAGTGATGCCCTTTTTTGGCTCATCAAAGATGCCTTGAATAATAAGGAAATGGAAGGTATTTCCATTCTCAGAAGTGATAACCAACTCTGCTTGTAGGCCTTTGCTGATGACACCAACATCGTTGTCAAAGTTGATAAATCTGCCAAATGTGTCCTTGATTGTTTGAATACCTTTTGCCTGGCCAGTGGCTCCCACATCAATCACCAAAAAACTACCTTAAGATCTTCCAATAGCTTTGTCCCTCATTGTATTACCTCCTTGGGATGTGAGGTCATCAAAGATGGTGAAATTTTTAGAGTTTTAGGCATTCCCATGGGTTTTCAGGTCTCCATCAGCCAAAGGTGGGAATGGGTTATGAATAAGTTGAGGAAAAAGTTCTTCACCTGGTATGCTTGTTAGTCCTCCCTCTCTCATAGGGTTTTTGTCCTCAACCATTATGTTCTTCCTTCCCTCATCTACTTCCTCTCTTGCTGGATGCCCAACAAAAGACACTTCAACCAGGTTTTTGCCTTGGCTAGGAGATTATTATGGGGCCCTAAAGTTGCGTGGAGTATCTGTTGTCTGCCTAAAAAAGAAGGTGGGTTGGGAATCTATTGCCCCATTAAAATGGCCACTAATTTGGCAGTCAAATGGATTGTCAGATCCATAGATTCCAATGACTTTTGGGTTGTCCTTGTTAAGAGAAATGTTGATAAATTATGTTTAGTTGAGTACAAGTCTTGGAAACACCACAACCTTTGGGATATTATTGTTTCCCCTCAACTCTTACTCCCCTGTTGGAAGTTCTCTTACTTGTAGGTTATGGCTCTCTTGGATGAAGGATAAAAAAATCTATATGCCTAATGAAAAGTTCTTCCTTCATAGTGATTCTTTTAATGCCATTTGCATGCCTTTCCAAGAATAGGAGTCCCTTGCTTCATACCCTAGTTTTCCATAAATTTTACACAACAACCTCTTGAGAAAATCTTGAGAAGAATGCCTTGATTTTTTGCATACAATGTACCAATATATGTTCTTAACCCTATTTGAGCTCTAAGTTCTTATAATTCTTGTCCAAGTTGGGCTAGAGCTTCGCCCCTTTCTTGAGAATTGGTCTTCTCCTCTTGCAAAGATTTTTACAACTTCAAGGCTTCTAGATCTCATTGTAATTGTATCAAAAGATTAAAAATAGATTCATCCATACCTTCATCTTCTTTGAAATGATGTTTTCTTGCCTAAATCCTTCTTTAGAATCTTCCAAGGATGTATCAACTTGTAATAATTCTCTAAGATTTTGCTAAGATTTTTTTGGTAGAGTTTCTCAACCCATTTCTTGACCAAGAAATCTCGAGGGTGGTTAGAAAGACGAGAAACTAAAAGCCTGAATCTTTTCATCAATTTAGAGAAAGTTATTTCCTTTTGTAATTTAAGATTTTTCGATTCATCCAAAGTGCATTTTGTAGAGTTACCTAGGGTAAATATAGTTATGAAGGAAGTGTTGAGGTTTCCTCAGGAAGTGGTGTCCTTTCTCATACAGGCTATACCATTGATTTGTTAGCTCTTAGAGAATGGATGGGAACAAGTCAAGAAAAGCATCTTCATATTGATCTAGATCCCTACTTTTACATAAGATAAGTGTCTTCTATTATGAATGTCTGCATCCTTCTAAAGGAGATTCCTTGAAGGAAGGGAAATTGATGTTGATGCATGAAAATATATTAGCTAAATGATCTCCCATCACCATCGATTGAGGTCATCGAAGGTTGTCTACCATGTCTATTCGAGGAGGTGTTGAAGGTTGAATAGGCATGCCTTGTGATGATGATGCTTATAGAAGTGATAATTGTGAAGAGAGATGGTGGATGCAATCCAAAGATGAGTAGGTGCCGCTACAACCAGCTTCACACCAGCCAACTGAGACTTCAGAGTTGATTAGTAGACCCTTTGAGCTTCCTAAATCCACCAAAATATCAGCCAAGTACTTTGGAACATGTATCCCAAAAGTTAAGTCAAGACCGACAAGTTGCGAAATGACTAGCTCCCAAAACTTGCTATTTTTGGACATACACCTGCTGGAAAAAATGAACAGTGCTCTCAACCTGGAAGGAATTAGAAAAATTCCTTTTGGGCATAGCAAATAGACTTAGCAAGCTTCCTATTCCAAGTTAAAACACTTCAAATGATGGACTGAGCACTGAGAACAAGTTTCATCAAGTTCTGGAACATTCCCACAATTCTCGGGGCTCTGCAGAGATAGACCAGTAAGCAGTAAAATGCAGATATCTCCAAAAGTATAAATCCAATGACCTTGAAAATTTATAAGTAGAAACTAGACAGTGAGAGCTATCCAACGCACTTTAAAACACTGAAAAAGGTCAGTAAAACTCGAGATATGACCTTCTGAAGTTACTGCTCTGAGTGAGTATAGCAGAGAACAAAACAGAGAGGTAGATGATAATAAATGTATAGATTCACATATGATTACAACCACATTGGCAATGAATCTTTGCACAATGGGAGTAGAATGATAGAGCTATGGAGTAAGCTCTTCAATCTCTACAAAATGACATGAAGTGGTCACATACAAGGCTTGCTAATCGCCTCTTCCTTCTTGCTCCTTTTATAGCTATTCTTGGAGGGAGTTTTGAATTCGAATTCGAATGGCTCCACCTAAAAGTGATCCCCAAAGTTAGGAGAGATTCCCTCAGCTCAAAAATTCGTGATTTTGGTAGTTGGAGCCACGAATTTGCTTTTACATCATGGATGAGGTAAGCCATCCTTTTCCTTTTTTCTTTTTCCATTTACAAGAGATAAAATGTACTCTTTTACAAGAGGTGTTCACATGACTACTCATGTGACTTACAAATGAGGATAATATCAAGCATATCAAGCATGTAGGCTTGGGCAAAATGCACCAACAGCTCCCCCTCAAGCCTAACATGCTTGGCCTCCAAATAAGTCTTCAATTGTCCTTGATTTCCTGCAAACCAATCATCAACTTGAATCTACTTAATTTCGTACCATCAAGAGCTTTCGTCAACATGTCTGCACATTGCATATCTGTAGAGACATAGGATAGTTGAATATCCTTGCTCAATAGCTTCTCCCTTACATAATGGTAGTGGACTTCAATATGCTTGGTTCTAGCATGGTATACCGGATTAGCTGCTAGATGTAGTGAGCTTGTGTTGTCACCAAAAATATGAGGTGTTGAAGAATGAAGTCCAAGATCTGTGTACAAAGACTTTAACCACATGATTTCTTGAGTTGCATTAGCCAAACCTCTATATTCAGCTTCGGTAGAAGATAATGCCACGGTTGGTTGCTTCTTCGATGACCAAGAAATGATTTTTGAACCTGCAAATGATATATACCCTGATGTGCTTCTTCTATCATCTTTAGATCCGGCCCAATCTGCATCTGAGTAGACCTTTAGCTCAATATCTGAAGTATATGAATAGAACAAACCTTCATTCATGGTCCCCTTTAGGTACTTGAGGACTCGCTTGGCCGCTTCCATATGTGGTCTTCTCGGCTTATGCATAAACTGACTCAATATGCTAACACTATAGCATATATCTACCCTTGTGAGTGTTGCATAGTTCAAACTTCCAACCAAGCTTTGATAGCTTGTGATGTCTTCAATTGGCTCTCCTTCATAAGCACTAAGCTTATGATTTTGCTCCATAGGTGTGCCTGCACACTTGGTATTTTCCATCTTGAACTTGACGAGCATGTCATGGACATACTTCCTTTGTGTGATGTATATACCTGAATCTGTGTAGATCAACTCCAATCCAAGAAAATAAGTGAGTGGTCCGAGGTCACTTATTTTGAACTCCTCCTTCATTTGACTCTTTACCTGTTTGATTCCTTCAAGATCATTGCCTGTGATAATAATATCATCAACATACACACATAAATAGATCACTTCAGATCCATTCCTCTTTATGAACAAAGAGGTATCCGCCTTGCTAGCTTTGAATCCTTGGTCCTGCAAATAAGTAACCAATCTGAAATTCCAAGCTCTTGGAGCTTGCTTCAATCCATACAAAGCTTTCTTTAGTTTGCATACATAGTTAGGATGATGTGCATCCTCATATCCAGGAGGTTGTGCCATATACACTTCCTCAGAAATCCATCCATTCAAGAAAGCATTCTTTACATCAAGTTGATAAAGATTCCAATTTCTAGATGCAGCAAGACTAATGAGAACCCTAATTGTAGGCATTTTTGCAACAGGAGAGAAAGTCTCCTCATAATCAATACCATGGGTTTGAGCAAACCCTTTAGCAACTAACCTTGCTTTGTGTCTATTTATACTTCCATCTGGATTCCTCTTGATTTTGTATATCCATCGAGATCCGATTATCTTCATAGATGGCTTGTTAGGTACAAGCTCCCAAGTGTCATTCTCCTTCAAGGCTTCCATTTCTTCATCCATTGCATCTCTCCAAGCTTTCTTGCTTTGTGCTTCTTCGAATGTGGTAGGTTCTTCATTGGTTGAATCCTTTGCAATGTAGATTGAGTGCTTGGTGACCAAAGAAGTATCATAACCAAACCTCTCTGGTTTCTTCTTCTCCCTCGAAGACCTTCTAAGTGGTTGATGTGAGCTCTCGGGTCCATATGTAGCATCCTGCATCTTTGCTTTACCTTTGTTCTTCCATAGCTTTAGTCTTTCCAAGTCTTCTAGGTCAATCTCCGAATCACTTTCTTCAATCTGCTTTGGCTCCTTTGGTTGAAGTGATGGAAAATCTTCATCCAAGTCATATGGCAGCTTCACTTTCCTGTCATCATCAAACCATGATTTGTTTTCATAAAAAATTACATCTCTACTCACAGAAAATCCTTTATTGGTTGGATTGTACAATCTATATCCTTTTTGGTTTTGATCATAACCAATGAATACACACTTCTCTGCCTTGGGATCCAATTTCCCTCTTACTTGAGAAGGAATGTGAGCATAGGCTAAGCATCCAAAGATTTTACAATGCTCTAGACTAGGTCTTCTTCCATTCCACACTTCATATGGAGTGGTTCCATCTAGTGACTTAGATGGAAGTCTATTTATGAGATATGTGGCTGTCGACACAGCCTCTGCCCATAGGTAGTTCGGCAATCCCTTTTCATTGAGCATGGACCTTGCAGCTTCGACAATAGCTCTGTTCCTCCTCTCTGCTACACCATTGAGTTCGGGTGTATACCTTGTAGTGACTTCCCTTTTAATGCCTCTTTCATGCAAGAAGGCATCAAATTCAAAAGAGAAGTATTCTCCTCCACCATCTGATCTGAGTCGTTTCAAAGTCCTACCTGTTTGGTTTTCAACAAGAGCAATATACTTCTTAAAGCAATTAAACACTTCATCCTTGTGCTTCATGAAAAACAGAATGGTCCACCTGCTACAATCATCTATGAAAGACACATAATATCTTGAGCCTGATATAGATAGCTCCTTACTTGGACCCCACACATCCGTGTGCACTAGATCCAAAGGATTTTGATACATATATCCTTTCTTATTGAAAGGTTGTCTATGAGCCTTGCCGAGTTGACAAGCTTCACACTTATAAATCATGTGTTGCCTTGTGATATTAGGCAAACCAAGTACACTTTGGTCCCTGCAAATCTGTTTGAGTGTCCTCTCACCAATGTGAGCAAGCCTTTTGTGCCATATCTCCAACTCTGTTAGAGTTTGAGATCCATAGCTAAACAAAGCTATGTTCTTTGTATCTTCCACTTCAAAAGTGAAAAGCCTTCCTGTCTTTTCTCCTTTGGCAATCCTTCGAAAGCCTTGCCTTGGGTCTTCAACATATGCTCCAAATCGATTGAATCTAACCTGCAATCCTTTTTCAACAATCTGTCCAACACTTATTAAATTTTTGGTAATTGTAGGGACATACAAGACTTTGCTTAAGAGGTTCATATTCCCATCTGATGTCTTCACATTACCTATCTTCTCCACTGAGTGCTTTGTGTCATCTCCTGTTTGCACTTCATGCTTGTTATGAGGATCTTCCAAATCAGAAAGTAAAGCCACATTTCCTGCTACATGGTTCGAGCATCCCGAATCAATGTAAAATATGTGATCATCATCCTTACCCTTCTTTGTTGATAGATTCATAATCAATAATGAATCTTCTTGACTTTGTTCCTCTGCATAGTTATTGTAATCTCTTCTTCCTCTATGGCCACTTTGATAGTTGTTGTTGTTGTTGTAATTGTTGTTGTAGTAGTTGTTGTTGTTGTAGCCTCCATTGTACCTGCCTCTATTTGATCCATAGCCACCTCTATTGAATCCTCTTCCTCTTGAGTTCCTCGGGTTCCTGAAACATTCTTCAGTAGTATGGTTAGATAAGCCACATATGTTGCAAGGTTGAGATGATTGGAATCTCCCCCTGCCTTGCTTTCCACTTCTGCCTCTTCCTCTAGCTCGTCCTCTACCTGCAAAGTTTGCTTGGAAAGAGCTTCCTTCATCTTCATTCTTTCTATTCTTTGACTTGTCCTTGACCTTAGCTTTATCAGAATATAAGGCAGAAGTTTGATTACCTCTTGAGGACTCACCACCTTTGCTAATCTTTGCTTCATGAGTGAAGAGTTGGCCCATGAGTGTGTTGAGGTCGGGTACATGCATATCCATGTATAAATCCATGGCTGTTGTGAATGACTCCCACTTGTCGTCTGCTTTGATTCCATTCATGATTTGTCTTATGATTTGCTCCTCTTCAATTACCTCTCCAATGCTTCCAAGTTGGTCGGAAATCTCCTTCATCTTTGTGACATAATCAGTCACATTTTGCTTCGGGCTTTTCTTCATTGTTGTGAACTCCATCCACAATTGGTTCTTCCTTGCTCGAGTGTTGGAAGAGAAGAAAGAAGCAAGTGCATTCCAGGTTTCTCTTGATGTCTTGCATCCCTTGACATGAGGTAAAAGAAAATCAGAGATTGAGTTTAGAATATAGGACCTTGCAAGTGCATCCTTCGAACACCAATTCGAAAGTCCTTCCACTTCTTCATGTGATGGTTGCCCTTTGTTCCTCATGGTTGGCATTGCTTCATCTCCGGATATGAGTCCATATAGATTCCTCCCTTGAAGGTAAGCCTCCATCCTTAGAGACCATGCCGGATAGTTGTTTCGATCCAATTTGTCAATTGTTGATGGAAATCCATCTCCCATGTTGCTTGACTATGCTCTGATACCACTGTGAAGAGAGATGGTGGATGCAATCCAAAGATGAGTAGGTGCCGCTACAACCAGCTTCACACCAGCCAACTGAGACTTCAGAGTTGATTAGTAGACCCTTTGAGCTTCCTAAATCCACCAAAATATCAGCCAAGTACTTTGGAACATGTATCCCAAAAGTTTAAGTCAAGACCGACAAGTTGCGAAATGACTAGCTCCCAAAACTTGCTATTTTTGGACATACACCTGCTGGAAAAAATGAGCAGTGCTCTCAACCTGGAAGGAATTAGAAAAATTCCTTTTGGGCATAGCAAATAGACTTAGCAAGCTTCCTATTCCAAGTTAAAACACTTCAAATGATGGACTGAGCACTGAGAACAAGTTTCATCAAGTTCTGGAACATTCCCACAATTCTCGGGGCTCTGCAGAGATAGACCAGTAAGCAGTAAAATGCAGATATCTCCAAAAGTATAAATCCAATGACCTTGAAAATTTATAAGTAGAAACTAGACAGTGAGAGCTATCCAACGCACTTTAAAACACTGAAAAAGGTCAGTAAAACTCGAGATATGACCTTCTGAAGTTACTGCTCTGAGTGAGTATAGCAGAGAACAAAACAGAGAGGTAGATGATAATAAATGTATAGATTCACATATGATTACAACCACATTGGCAATGAATCTTTGCACAATGGGAGTAGAATGATAGAGCTATGGAGTAAGCTCTTCAATCTCTACAAAATGACATGAAGTGGTCACATACAAGGCTTGCTAATCACCTCTTCCTTCTTGCTCCTTTTATAGCTATTCTTGGAGGGAGTTTTGAATTCGAATTCGAATGGCTCCACCTAAAAGTGATCCCCAAAGTTAGGAGAGATTCCCTCAGCTCAAAAATTCGTGATTTTGGTAGTTGGAGCCACGAATTTGCTTTTACATCATGGATGAGGTAAGCCATCCTTTTCCTTTTTTCTTTTTCCATTTACAAGAGATAAAATGTACTCTTTTACAAGAGGTGTTCACATGACTACTCATGTGACTTACAAATGAGGATAATATCAAGCATATCAAGCATGTAGGCTTGGGCAAAATGCACCAACAATAATGGGTGTGGTGGTGCTTTTGGAGCTAGGTAGTGAAATCTCTTTTGTCGATAGCTATTTGTGGGGTTTTAATAGGACTAAGATATCCTTACTTATCCATGGAGCAAGTGTGAGTCATAGGCTATAGCTCTAACATTACACATGAACTTTTTCCAACTAAGAATTGAACTCCTACACCCAATATAACTATTTTTTAGTGAGAATTACAATGAGTTAAAATTGCAACCTATGCCCCACCAGGCATGCCAATATGAGCACCTATAGATCAATTTCTTGTTCTAGTGTTGTATGTGGTGTTCTCTTTAGTGTAGTATGCATTATGAGTTGCAATTTGAGAGCTCAAAAGAAAAAAAAAAATCACATAACAAAAACATAATGATAATAGGTAAAACAGAAAAATGTTTAACGTTCAAAAGAATACACAACTCGAGAAGACTAGGAGCACAACGTTCAAGAATACAAAACACTCAACTCACCGAGTCTCAATCTTACAAGGTGTACATGCGCTAAGACTTCAACCTTCCTACACTGGCTTGCTATCAAGAGAAGAATATCTCGTCACTACTTGCCCACTAACTCTACTCATGGTGTCAAGCAACGTGACTCCTATTCTTAAGGATGGTGGACTATTAAGGATGCTAAGTTCTTTGGTAATGGACATAGTGGTAAGAAAGGAACCTCAAGTGTTAAACTAATTATCTCTGTCTATGAGCATTCTTTTCTCTTTTGTGTATGCGAGGGTTGTCTATGAGCATTCTTTTCTCTTTTGTGTATGTGAATGTTGTTTCCTTCTTAGGAGGTCTCCTTATATAATTTTTTCTTGGACTCGTAAGGTGTGGGTTCACTTGCACCTATGAACCTTGGTCCATTGTGCTCATTTTTTTGGCTTCCATAATCTTCTAGATTCTAGTACTTGTGGATGTGGATCTCTTGAATGAAGTGGTCTTCTACATGCCTTAGTATGGCCCATCTTCTCCACATGTTGGAGAGTTTCATGTTTTTCTCTTGCTAGAAAATTTGGTTGCATTTTGCCCATCTCCAAAAGTAGTCTTCTTATCTAAAAACATAGGTAGGATTTGTGAATCCGCTCGACTGTTTTGGTCAACTTGAAACCATGTAAATATGGGCTACTTTTGGATTTTGGTAGACTTTGGCCAGAAATTGGTCAATTTTGAGATTTTGGAATAGTTTGGCAAAAAATTGGTCTATATTGAAAATTTGGACACTTTGGTGAAAAATTGGGCAACTTTGAGGATTCAAGCAAATTTGGCTTAAAACTGTTATACTTGAGAAATGCATAGACGTCTGGATTGTGTAGACACACTACAAGGAATACGGGCGCATAGCGACGGTTAAGGTGACACAATTTCATCATTATAAAATTGCAAAATGTGTCGCAATGAGCGTTGCATGAGAACCGTCGATTAAACGACGAATAAAACGACATTTTTTTTACGTACTGCATGACACGGTGTGTGATGCTCGCATAGAGCATTGCTAAGGCGACAGTTTCAAAGATCATTGCATAAGTGATGCTAAAAAGTGTCGCATAAGCGATGCTAAATAATGTCGCTTATGCGACACCAATTCCATTGTTTTTACGATGTGTTACCATCGCTTACACGACGGTTTGTTCACAGAAAAAATTAAAACGTTGGAGGCTCTTCGATTGGCATTTTCACACATCTGATCGAAGAGCTCTCCAACATTCGCAATTGTGCTACGCTTATGAGCTGAAAGAAGTATATGCAGAATTGTTGTTTTGCCTAAGCTCTCTTATTGTCTCTCTCTGTCTTTGTTTCTCTCTTTCTACATCTTTCTCTCTTTGAATTCTCTCTCTCTCTCTCTCTCTCTCTCTCTCTCTCTTCTTTCTCTCTTTATTGCAGGTTATTCAAGAAGCTAACCAAGCAAAAAGTATGGCTAACTATTGTAAGTACAATTTCTATTCTTTGTATATCATTTGAATCGTGTTATTTTCATTAGATAGCATACTCACACTTATTGATACACACTTATACACTTATACATGATGAAGATGCACTTTCACACATATACACATATACACATGCACATACACACACATATATACACACAGATACATGTGCACATACACTTAGACATACACACATATACACATCATCCTCATCCTCATCATCATGATCACCCTGTTATGATCGAGATCATCCCTCCTGTGTCTGTCTCTCAACCTCATCCATATCTGCCTCTCCATAATACTCCTGTATTACATATAACAAATATAAATAAGTAAAACAATTAAACCATTCATAAAAATAAAATAATTATATAAAATTTAATAATACTCACAAAGGCATCCGGATGATCTCGCATATACTCGCTCAAACTCCGATATCCAAAATGTGTAGCATACTCGATCTCATGTTTCGTAGGATATCAGCCATAATCCTTTCGCTACATTGAAACAAATAAAAAAGATTAGTTGCTTGCATTTTAACTAAAATAAAAAATATAGTCACAATAACACATATACTTACAAATGTAACTACAAAACCATTATGGCCCATTTGGCCTAGGTGCGATGTGTGGCCCAACTCCACTCTCTTCTTTGCAGCAGCCTGTTTATTTAAGAAAAAAGAAATACATAAATTAAATGTAAAAAATTAATAAAATATATGAAAATTATAAATATAAACTATTAATTTATGTACCTTCTGTTGAGGAAGTGACTCCTGAAGACGTAGTTGTCTACGAAAAAATTGCCAAGTCTCAGGTGGGATGTTAGGTCGCCTTTTATTTTTTTCCACCATACAATATCTCCTGTTAATTTAATCTCAAACAGAAAAAAAAAATCAGAATACATACACATACCCACATACCCATACCCACATACACATATACATGCAAACATATACGCACACATATATGTATACATATACACATATACATACATATAACATAAACACACATATACATATCCACATATATATGTACACACACATGCATGCATATACACTCATTCATACAAAATACATGCATTTATCCCACAATAATGTGTATTTGTGTATATGTGAATATGTGTGTATGTGTAAATGTGTATATGTGAATATGTGTGTATGTGTAAATATGTATATGAAAATTTTTTGTGTATGTAAATAATCAGATTATTAATATCAAATACCATTATTTGTAGATTCTGATCAATCATATGGAACTCCACCACCGTCTCCTCATCGTGCAATGACTATATACTCTAAGTATATCAAACATTTAATTTTAAATATATTTGATGCATACATAACTTATATATTTTTTTGTTTCTTATTATAATCAGATTCTGATCAATTAGAGGGTACTCCACCACCTCCTACCCATGCAACGATTTCACATGTGTCCTCTGATAGGAATTATGATGAATTTTACTATCAAGAGCATATTATATGTTGGTGTAACTCTTGTTATGGCACGTATCGAAGACCACGATTGGAATGTATTGAACATGAGGCAAGGTATCGTACTTTTGAGTGTGCACCATCACTTGGTCAATGTGATAATGTTTGGGTATGTATTTTTTATATAAATTAATGTCATTATTTCATTTAAAAACCATATACAAAATCAAATTACTGTTGATATACAGAAATACTTGCTGGATGATGATGATGATGATAATTTTTCTCATAATGTTAATATACCTCGTACCTGTCATGGACTTGTTGTTCATCAATTACAAGCAGAGGTTTCTAGAAATCCTCTACCTCCTGGTTTAGAGACTGAAACGGCTGGAGATTATCCATTGCCAGCTCGTGATCATTCTTTAGTACAAACATATGATAGAAGAAGATATGGAGGATGGAATAGAGGACCGCTTCCTTTAGATGGAGAGGTTTTCAACTTTTGGGGTAATCACTATATGATTGCTCCATCCACTATTACTAATGCTTGTCGTGGTCTCTTTATTGTAGAGGATTTGTATGTGCCTCCGAACTCTGAAGTCACTCTTATGTCATTTTGTGGTCCTATATATGGATGGGGGGTTTGGCATCGACTTTCACATTATGTTCAAAGCATGAGTACTTATGGAATATGCTTGAACATAGCATCCCTTACTAGTAGAAGGATTTTACATGCAGAAAATGAAAGATTATATATTGATGGAAGACCTTACACACATGGAAATATAACAGGTTTAATAAATAGTAGTAGAGGGTTACATAATAGTTCAAGGACTAATTGCACATTTGAGGAGCGTGAAAATAGTCATGAATCACCATACATGAGTAGAGATGTATCAAGATACATAGTTGTCAATGCTATTACTACATTACATGCCGGTGATGAACTATTAGTGAATTATGGATGGCGTAGACCTCCAAGAGCACCTTTTAGCTAGAGGGAATAAAAACTTTGTATCCATATTTAATAACTTATATACTTAATTTTATATTTAAAGTTTATTTTTTATTCATTTATGGAATACTAATGAATTTTATTTATATGTGTAGATTCCAACGTATGATGTTGATGATATTCCTCCACACCATTCACAATTGTTAGTAAGACCTCATTTATCAGAAGCTTCTATGAGGAGGCTACACAAAAGTAATCCTATGGAATATGCAAGGTTGAAAGATCTATATTCAAAAGACGATAAAGTACAAGATTTGTGTGACAATGATGAAGATGATGGCATGGCATATTTTATTGAGGATGGGTATCAAAGTGACAGTGAGAGCATTGATATTTCTAAAAATGAGAAATCTTTTCGAGAGGAATGTCTAAAGCATGTATATGAAGGAAGTCGTTTGACACGATTAAGTGCGAGCTTACTTATTCTCAATCTTCAAAATCGTTTTGGATGGAGTAATGTATCTGTTTCGACACTATTAAGGTATAATTTTCAATTTTCTATCTATTTATATATATATATATATATGCATAAATATATATATATAAATACATGCATGTACAAACATGCACAGAATATACACGAATGCATACACACATATAAACATACACACATATATAAACATACACACACATATAAACATACACACACATATAATCACACACACACACACATAAACATACACACATATACACACATACACATGTTATGAGAGTAAGGTTAAATTATACATACCTATATTGAATGAACATGTTTTGTCCATCTAGCGTTTAAAATTGTCCACCCAACCTTTAGAATCTTCTTGACACATATGTTTCTCCTATTTTAGTCGACCTAATACATGTGCTGCTAATTATACAAATATTAAATAGCAGTTACCAAGGAAGGTATTAAGCCACATGTAAAATGGGAGGAGCAAATTTATCTTGAAGATTTTGAAGGATGGAAAAATAATTTTAAAGGATGGGCGAACAAAAGGTGTCCATTCAATGCAGGTTAAAATTCTTACTTTAGATAAGGTAAGAACAAGAACTTAAATTGAATGGACACTTTTTGTCCGCCCATCTTTTAAAACTATTAATGCATCCTTCAAAATATTCACGAAAAATCTGATCCTCCCATTATATATATGACTAAATACCTTCCTTGGTAACCGTTATTTAACATCTACAAACAACTTAGCAAGATAGGTAATAGATTGACTATAAAATGGGAACTGCCAGATAATTCAATGGTTTAGATATGAAAATCTGCAAACCACAATATACAAAAAACAATTAGAAACAAAATCAAATATACACAACTACACATGCATACATACATATACATACATATACATACATATATACACATTCATACATACACATACATACATACATACACATACATGTATACACATATACATATACGCATACGTATATATACATACATATACACCTACACATATACATACATATATACATATACAGATACACATATGTATACACATGCACATGCATATTCACATCCACATACACATATACATAAGCATACACATATATAAAATTATATGCATATATATATATATATATATATATATATATATATATATATATATATATATATATATATATATATATATGTATATTTATTTATTTACCTTTTTTAATATATCTTTTTTTGATGAACTTACAGGTTATTATCTGAAAAGTTTTTACCAAGTCATAATATTCTTCCTACCTCACACGATGAAATGAAGAAGATAATCAACAATCTTGGTATAGATTATCAATGTATACATGCATGTCCTAATGATTGTATTTTATATAGAGGTGAATATGCAGACTCTTTGACATGTCCCAAATGTCAATCTCCTCGATATAAGGGCGAAGAAGGTAAAACGCCAAAAAAGATATTGAGACATTTTCCATTGGATCCACAAATTAGACATATGTTTCAAAGCCCTGAATTATCAAAGCTTTTGACTTGGGGACATGATCATAAAAGTACTTATGGAATAATCACAATTCCTCATGATAGTGTTGCTTTTCAGCATATTGATTCTACATTGCCTGAATTTGCACAAAATCCACATAATCTAAAGTTAGGAGTTGCATTAGATGGGGTTAATCCATTCTCCATGAAATCCAGTAAATGATACATTTTAATGGAAAGCTTGAAACAGGTCAGTGTCCAAAACCTATGATGCCTATGGATTGGTATAAAAAATGGACAGATGGACCTCTGATAGATCCAGAATCAGAAATCTTCAGTGATGATTCAGATAATGAGTATGTGAAGAGAGGTAAAGGAAAATTGGCACTCGTAGAGAACATATCAATATGGTATTTTTTGGAGTATTGGAAAGACTTAAAAGTATGTCATCTTCTTGATCCTATGCATATATTCAAAAATATTGGTTATTCACTATGGCAGCATCTTCTTGGACTAAAAGATACCATAGCATCAAGGAATGATTTGAAAGATAAAAAATCAAAACCAAAGTTATGGCCAATTGAATTAACTTCTTTATAATTGTTTTTATGATACGTATAGGTGGATTACATCCAAAAAGATTGACAAAAACTCGATCCCACAAAAAAAATATGAATGCAAAGAGCTACGATGTTTGATGGAGAAAGAACTTCCTACTTCATTTTTTGATATTTAGGTTCATTTATTAGTCCATCTTGTAGATGAAATAAGATTGCAGGTGTTGTCAACACTCGATGGATGTTTTGGTTCGAGCAATTGATGGGAATATTAAAAGGTTATGTGCGACAAAGATCAAAACCAGAAGGATCCATGGCAAAGGGTTGGATGCTTGAAGAGTGCATGTATTACGTTAGTGAGTACCTTGAAAGAGTTCATGAAGAAGCTCCACGTGCATGGACCAACGAGTCTTCTTCAAAAATAACAAATGAGGTATTATCAGGTAAGAGAGTTCCATTCTTATTTACATTTCAAGAAAAAAATGATGTTTCTACTTTTGTAGCATATAATAGCGAATGCATGCAAGCATTCCTTAACGAGTACAAACAAGAACTTCAAAATCTCCCAAGTAAAAGGCAAAAAAACAAAAGATATAGACGTAATCTCGATAATAATGAGATTACAAATATATCTTCTTTCACAGATTGGCTATATAGTGGTTTGCAACGCGCCAACGCAAATAATGAAGAAATCTCAGATGAGCAGAGAGAGTTAATGATAGGTTGTGAACGAAAGGTAATTTTATTTTAATAATATTTTATTTTTTTCATATATGTATATTAGTTTCTATTTACTAATTGAATTTTTTTTGCAGGCTCGAATGTTCACTAATATGTGGGCTTTTGGACAGAATATTAGAATCAAAGCCATTGATTCTTTACGTAAAATAGAGGATTCTAGTATTGTTGCTTTTTTCAAGCAGCTATCACGTGCTAGCTCAAAAGACACGAACCTTATAGATGGCGAAGTTGCTTACGTAGGAACTATTGTTGGTATCTACAAAATTTCATTTCGTACATTCAAACAGGTAGAAAAAAGTTTATATTTTTTATGACAAAGTTAGTTATTTTTTTAAGCACCTAATAATGGGTTTTTGTTTTTATATATTTTGATAGGTCATTTTGAAAGTTGACTAGTTTCGAGCCGAATATAAAGGTAGTAATTCCACATTAAGAAAGGAATTATCTGGGTTTTGGGCAATTGATTCTTCCAAGGTAATGCGATCTACTAAAGAACCATATATTCTTCCTAAGCATATTGAACAAGAATTTTTTTATAAAAACATAGATGCTCACCTTTGGTGGCAAGTCATTCATGTGCAACCTAGAGGTAGGTCATTGTTTGAATAATTTATTGTTAGAGAGATCGAAGAAATTCCTCTTGATGATTCAGCATCAGATACTGATACATCAAGATCTGAAAAGAGAAATTAGAATCATTATACGTGATAATGATACTAATCTTTTGGATGAAGAGGATAATTCTCTACATCCTGATTCTACTGATGAGGAAGAGGAATTACCAGAAATAGACATCAATAGATGATGTGACTCATGAGAACATAGATTCAACAATAGAAGAAATAAATGAAATCAATAAGGATAATGAAGATTAGACTATATTGATGTCTTATCAAAATGATGGAAATAATGAAATCATATGAGCAGATTAGATAGTAAATTCGACTCTAGTTATCAATCAATAACTTGAAGCTTTTGAATGGATATCAAATAATAGATTTTTTATTAACTTGAATAACAATGAATCCTACTAGAGAGATGAAATCATATTCTTTTAAGTTAGAACATGAAGCTCGGGGGTATGCCTAATTATTTTATATATAGCTTTATTTTCGAGGAGCAAATTTTTATCATGTATGTATGCATATGTGTGTGTATCCATGTGTATTATATGTATACATATGTTAGTATGCATATATATATATATGTATTTCATGTATATGTATGTGTGTGCATGTGTGTGATATATGTATGCATGTGTTAGTATGCATATGTGCATATATGCATATGCGTTTATGTAAAACATTCATGTATTCATGTAATATATGCAAGTGTTTATAATTGTGTACATGTATATATGTATATGTGTCTATGTGTAAATATGTACATGTAAATATGTATGCATGTATATATATATATATATTTATGTGTGCATGTAGGCATGTACATGTGATGTGTACATGTATATATGTATATGTGTCTATGTGTAAATGTGTACATGTAAATATGTATGCATGTATATATATATTTATGTGTGCATTTAGGCATGTATGTGTGATGCATAATATATCTACTCCATTTTATATTTATGTATGTGTGATGCATAATATATCTACTCCATTTTATATTTATGTATGTGTATCTACATGATGTGTATATATCTTTATATATATTATGATCCTCGTTGATTCGAGTAGTTATGTATAGAGGCATAAGGTTGGGAGGAGAGACATCTCTCTAGTAGGACGTCGGAGGAATAGATGCAATGTGTACATATACTTCAATCATATGGCTAAAAGGTTGAATTAGAGTTTTTAAATTAGGGGCTTTAAAACCCTAATATCAAAATTAATGTTTTCAAATTATGATTTTTGAAATAGGATTTATTTATTTATTTTATTATGTGTATGCATGTGTTGTGTATGTATGTGTATCTATATGTGCATATGCATGTGTTGTGTGTGTATATATGCATGTGTATATGTATATATGCATGTAAATATGATTATATGAGTCTATGTGTGTGTACATATGATTATGCATGTGTGTATGTGTACATGAGTATGTGTATGTGTCTATGTGTATTCATTATATGTGTCTAACGACATGCATATGTATGTGTGTGTAAAAATGTGCATGATGTGTGTTATGTATAAATGTGCATGTATGTGTATATGTGTCTAAATGTGCATGTATGATGTATATGTGTGTGTATGCATGTATTTGTACCTCTAGTCTCACTCTTTTCTCTCTCTCTCTCTCTCATATACATACATACATACATAAACACACATACTCATATCCACATATATATACATAAAAGCAGTGCGTACCGTGCATTATCACGACGATGAGCCATAAGTGTCCGCATCTCTTTTAGACACCACTTATGCGATCATCCTGTCCCAAACTTTGTCTCAAGTGAACTAAGTACGTATTTTTTATCCCTCTCATCATGTTTGTGTGTATGTGTGTGTGTGTCTATGTGTATGTGTGTGCATCTATGAGTGTGTATGTGTTTATGTGTGTGTATGTGTATGTGTGTGTATGTGTCTATGTGTGTATGTGTATGCATGTATGTATGCATATGCATGTGCATTATGTATGCATATGTGTGTGTATGTGTGTGTATGCATTAAGTATGTGTATGTATGCATGTGCATTATGTATGCATATGTGTGTGTATGCATGTAAGTATGTATGTATGCATATGCATATGCATTATGTATGCATATGCATATGCATTATGTATGCATATGCATATGCATTATGTATGCATATGCATATGCATTATGTATGCATATGCATATGCATTATGTATGCATATGTATGCATGTATGTGTATGCACTACAAGGAATACGGGCGTATAGCGACGGTGAAGGCGACACAAATTCGTCGCTATAAAATTGCAAAATGCATCGTAATGAGCGTCGCGCGCAGACCGTCGATTAAACGACGAAGTGAACGACGTGTTTTGCGACTTGTACTGCGACGGGACCTACGACGCTCGCCTATAGCGTCACTAACACGATGGTTCCAAAAAGCATCGCTTAAGCGACACTTTTTATGTCGCATAAGTGACGCTGTTTTGACATCGTTTATGCGATGCAGCTAGCATTGCTTACACGACGGTCTGTTGACGAAAAAAATTAAAACGTTGGAGGCTCTTCGATCGGCATTTTCACACATCTGATCGAAGAGCTCTCCAAGGATCGCAGTTGCGCTACGCTTACGAGCTAAAGCAAGTATATGCAGGTCTCTGTTTCTCTCTTTCTACATCTTTTTCGCTTTGAATTCTCTCTCTCTGTCTCTCTCTCTCTTTGTTGACTTTGTTCTCCTAACTGTTGACTCTTGTTCTTGAAGTGTTATAGAAGTTCAAGTTTGCCAACATCTATATATCTACATCTTAAGAATACAACATGAACGAAAGAAAGGAGAAAATAACACTACATACATGCAACTTTGCATTGGTATATTTATTGCGATATTATTGGTTAAGATTTCAATCATCCGCAATTTACTAGAGTGGTTCATAATTCATGAGTAGTTGCTTACATGGATATAGGTGACATGATATTTGGAGAACTCCAAAGGGAATTTTTAAACATATTGAAATTAAAAAAAAAAACAACATATTGGGTGTCATTAGCTAGTATGAATATGATGTTTGATATTCAAGAACTCTCTTCATTAATTCAACCGTGGAATCATCGACATGCACAATAGCAAAAGGTACAAGAACTCTCTTCATTTATTCACCTTGGGATCTATTGTCGAACTCCTCGTCTAGCTCATCAGGTTCAGCAGCCTCTGCGTGTGAGAGACGAGGATCCATATGGGGTGGTAGGCCTGGGCAAAATTTGTAATGCCAAGCTCCGATCAGGAACATGTACAGGAAGAGGAAATGGATGAGAACTATGGTGATAGGGTTCTTCCATCTGCAAATATCAGAAAACCACCTCCCAACGGCGATCATACCCGACAAAACACCCAAGATCCTGAACCACTTAGCCTTGCTCTTGTGCATGCTCCACAGATTGCTATCCACATCATTGTCAACTACATCCTTGATAGTGAACTCGTGAATGCTGGTGTCAATATCTTTCAGATCTTCATCCATTGGTGTTAATATTCTACCCACAGAATGCCTTCATTCATAATATTATTATCAAAGTATTATTGTAATTAATACACACGTGGCATATGATCTCATTACATAAATTTGTAATTAACGTTTTCCAACAAACTCTAAAATTACTCTTACAAGTCTCATCGCCAGCAGAGTGCTTCTATCATGGGAGTTGGACGTAAGACCGAAACATACAAAGGCCTTCATTCTCCTTCCTCTTGGGCTAGCCATTCTCCTTCATTACCACTCTCGTTCTTGAACCTTCCGGCGGAGGAGCTTGCTGCTGTGATTTTTGGTTGTGACCATGCGACTTACAATGAATGTGTCACACAGCTTCTGTTTGGTATACTTTATCTATCCGCTTACTTTCTATCACAGATATACTTCTCTCCCTTTAAACCATATGCATGAACAATAGCTTGATCATTAGCGTTTGTGCATGTCCAGGCCTTCGAGCTTCTCATATCATATATGTAAAGAATGTCCGAACAGGGATGCCACTATTTTTGTTTAATTACATTGATAAAAAGTTGCATGGTATTTCTGAGGCAGATAGCTATGGAGAGATGAACATCAATCCATATGCCTGGACTGATGGGAAGAAGAAGACATGTTTTTCAGCTCATGTTCTTTGCTTAGATTTAATAATCTCTGATATTACATTAGATCACTCTCTGAGGTGTAATGAGGTTTTGTTTACATGTAGGCACGCATACGGGTGAGATGTCAGTGTGCACCATTGACAGAAAGCATATACAAGGGAGCACTAGCAGCGAATTATGTGAATTATTCACACGAGAAAATCCTATTTGAGTTAATTCATGTGCGACAGATAAGCTTATATCTCTTTTCATGAGAAACTCGTTGAGTGTCAGTAGACAAGTTGTGGGTTTACAACGTGGGTCCATCAACAAAGGAGAAGAATATACAAGGGAGCATTAGCAGCGAATTATGTCAATTATTCACAGGAGAAAAACCTATTTGATCAGTTAATTCATGTGCAGACAGATAAGCTTATATCTCTTTTCATGAGAAACTCGTTGAGTGTCAGTAGACAGGTTGTGGGTTTACAACATGGGCCCATCAACAAAGGAGAAGCATATACAAGGGAGCATTAGCAGTGAAATATGTGAATTATTCACAGGAGAAAAACCTATTTGAGTTAATTCATGTGCGGACAGATAAGCTTATATCTCTTTTCATTAGAAAATCGTTGAGTGTCAGTAGAAAGGTTGTGGGTTTACAACGTGGGCCCATCAACAAAGGAGAAGCATATACAAGGGAGCATTAGCAGCAAATTATGTGAATTATATTCACAGGAGAAAAACCTATTTGAGTTAAATCATGTGCAGACAGATAAGCTTATATCTCTTTTCATGAGAAACTCGTTGAGTGTCAGTAGATATTTTGTGGGTTTACAATGTGGGTCCATCAACAAAGGAGAAGCATATACAAGGGAGCATTAGCAGTGAATTATGTGAATTATTCACAGGAGAAAATTCTATTTGAGTTAAATCATGTGCAGACAGATAAGCTTATATCTCTTTTCATGAGAAACTCGTTGAGTGTCAGTAGATAGGCTGTGGGTTTACACATAAAAACACATACACACACATACACATAGATAAGCTTACATCTCTTTTCATGAGAAACTCGTTGAGTGTCAGTAAATAGGTTGTGCATTTGTATGTGTGTATGCATCTGTATGTGTGTGAATGCATCATTATGTGTGTATGTGTGTATGTGTGTGTATATATGTGTGTGTATGTGTGTGCACGTCTATGTGTATGTGTGTGTGTCTATGAGTGTGGATCTGTTTATGTATGTGTATGTGTTTATGGGTGTGTATGTGTCTATGCGTGTGTGTGTGTATGCATGTATGTATGCATGTATGTATGCATATGTGTGTGTATGTGTGTGTATGCTTTATGTATGCATATGTGTGTGTATGCATTATGTATGTGTATGTATGCATGTGCATTATGTATGCATATGCATTATGTATGTGTATGTATGCATGTGCATTATGCATGCATATGCATTATGTATGTGTATGTATGCATGTGCATTATGTATGCATGTGCATTATGTATGCATGTGCATTATGTATGCATATGTGTGTGTATGCATGTAAGTATGTATGTATGTATGCATATGCATATGCATATGTATGCATGTATGTGTATGTGTGTGCATATCTCTCTATGTGTGTGTGTATGCATATATGTGTGTGTATGTGTGTATGTGTGTGTGTATGTGTGTGTATGTGTGTGTATGTGTGTATGTGTGTGTATGTGTGTGTATGTGTGTATGTGTGTATGTGTGTATGTGTGTATGTGTGTGTGTATGTGTGTGTGTATGTGTGTATGTGTGTGTATGTGTGTGTATGTGTGTATGTATGTGTGTGTATGTGTATATGTGTGTGCATGTGTATGCATTATGTATGTGTATGTTTGCATGTGCATTATGTATGCATATGTGTGTGTATGTATATATGTGTGTCTGCATGTATATGTGTGTGTATATGTATGTATATGTGTGTGTATGCAACATTATGTGTGTATGTGTGTATACGAGTGTGTATTTGTGTGTGTATGTGTGTGTGTATATGTGTATGTGTGTGTGTGTCTATGTGTGTATATGTGTGTGTATGCATATGTATGTGTGTGTGTGTATGTGTCTATGTTTGTATTTTGATGCATGTATGTATGCATATGTGTGTGTATGTGTGTGTATGCTTTATGTATGCATATGTGTGTGTATGCATTATGTATGTGTATGTATGCATGTGCATTATGTATGCATGTGCATTATGTATGCATATGCATTATGTATGTGTATGTATGCATGTGCATTATGTATGCATATGCATTATGTATGCATATGCATTATGTATGTGTATGTATGAATGTGCATTGTGTATGCATATGTGTGTGTATGCATGTAAGTATGTATGTATGTATGTATGTATGTATGCATATGCATATGCATATGTATGCATGTATGTGTATGTGTGTGCATGTCTCTCTATGTGTGTCTGTATGCATATATGTGTGTGTATGTGTGTATGTGTGTGTGTGTGTGTATGTGTGTGTATGTGTGTGTATATGTGTGTATGTGTGTGTATGTGTATGTGTATGTGTATATGCGTGTGCATGTGTATGCATTATGTATGTGTATGTTTGCATGTGCATTATGTATGCATATGTGTGTGTATGTATATATGTGTGTGTGCATGTATATGTGTGTGTGTGTATGTATGTATATGTGTGTGTATGCAACATTATGTGTGTATGTGTGTATGTGTGTATATGTGTGTGTATTTGTGTGTGTATGTGTGTGTATATGTGTATGTGTGTGTGTGTCTATGTGTGTATATGTGTGTGTGTATGCATATGTATGTGTGTGTAAGTGTGTGTGTGTGCGCATACCTAGTCTCTCTCTCTCTCTCTCTCTCTCTCTCTCTCTCTCTCTCTCTCTCTCTCTCTCTCTCTCTCTCTCTCTCTCTCTCTCTCTCTCTCGTTCTCTTGCTCTCGTCCAAATCTCGGCACAAATGTGCCGGGAGAAATCGAAATTTTTTTTTAACATTCTAGAGCGTCGCTTACACGACACTGTCGAAAGGACGACGCATATACGACGCTCTCCAGTTTGCCCATGTCGCACATACCGTCGCTAGCAAGTGACTCTATTTGCGACGCAAAGATTAGCGTCGCATAAGCGATGCAAGCTTGGAGTCTGCGACGTACCCTGCCTAAAAATCAAAATTTCGAAAACACTATCGTCGCTTATGCGACGTGAGCGTCGCATAAGCGACGGTCCCCGTTTTTTTCCGGTTTGGCGGCATCGCTATGCCCCCCTGTTTCTTGTAGTGATGTGTGTGTATGTCTCTCTATGTGTGTGTATGCATATATGTGTGCGTATGTGTGTATGTGTGTGTGTGTATGTGTGTGCGTGTATGTGTGTGTGTATGTGTGTATGTGTGTATGTGTGTATGCATCATTATGTGTGTATGTGTCTATGTGTCTATGTGTGTATGTGTGTGTATATGTGTGTGTATATGTGTGTGTGTATGTGTGTATGTGTGTGTCTCTATGTGTATGTGTGTGCGTCTATGAGTGTGTATATGTTTATGCATGTGTATGTGTGTATGTGTGTGTATGTGTCTATGTGTATGTGTATGCATGTGCATTATGTATGCATATGCATGTGCATTATGTATGCATATGTGTGTATGTGTATGTATGCATATGTGTGTGTATGTATTAAGTATGTGTATGTATGCATATGTGTGTGTATGCATGTAAGTATGTATGTATGCATATGCATATGCATTATGTATGCATATGCATATGCATTATGTATGCATATGTATGCATGAATGTGTATGTGTGTATGTCTCTCCATGTGTGTGTATGTATATATGTGTGTGTATGTGTGTGTGTGTGTATGCATGTATGTGTGTGTATGTGTGTGCGTGTATGTGTGTGTGTATGTGTGTATGCATCATTATGTGTGTATGTGTCTATGTGTGTATGTGTGTGTGTCTATGTGTATGTGTGTGCGTCTATGAGTGTGTATGTGTTTATGCATGTGTATGTGTCTATGTGTGTGGATGTGTCTATATGTGTATGTGTATGCATGTATGTATTCATATGCATGTGCATTATGTATGCATATGTGTGTGTATCTGTGTGTATGCATTATGTATGCATATGTGTGTGTATGCATTAAGTATGTGTATTTATGCCATATGTGTGTATGCATGTAAGTATGTATGTATGCATATGCATTATGTATGCATATGTATGCATGTATGCGTATGTGTGTGTATGTCTCTCTATGTGTGTGTATGTGTGTGTATCTATGTGTGTGTATGTGTGTATGAGTGTGTATGTGTGTATGCATGTGTATGTGTGTGTATGCATCATTATGTGTGCATGTGTCTATGTGTGTATGTGTGTGTATATGTGTGTATATGTGTGTGTATGTGTGTGTGTCTGTGTATGTGTGTGCGTCTATGAGTGTGTATGTTTCTATGTGTGTGTATGTGTCTATGTGTGTATGTGTATGCATGTATGTATGCATATGCATGTGCATTATGTATGCATATGTGTGTGTATGCATTATTGTTGAAGCTCAAGGTCAAGGGCAAAGCATGGAAGCACATCAAAGAAGTGGATACAAAAGAAAGAGGAGCAAGTAGGGAGCTCCAAGAAGCACGTCAAATTTTTAGAAGAAATCCCTATAAGTATAGTGATTTTTATCACTAAAAACCATTGTAAATACCATTTTCTATTTTTATAACTCCATTTTGTTCAAGCCAAGGAGTCCTTGAGCTTGAGGAATATTAAAAGTATCATCCTACCAATTTTCATAATTTTTAGATTCCGTTGGAGTCCCCAAATAAGCCTTGGAACCTAATTTTTAACTAGGCCGGACAATAGGTCTGGACAGGGCCAAAACCACTCAAAAAAACTATAAAAAGGGCTGGAGAGCTCATTTTTGGGCTTAGCTTGTTGTAGATTTGAGCTTCTGTAATAGAGTTCTTTTGTAATCAAAGTCCTTCCATTGTTCCACTCTTTGCTCTTACCTTGTGCGCGTGTGTGTGTATGTGTTTGCATGCTTGTGTGCTTTCACTCACGCACTTGTGCATTTCACTTGCTCTTGGTCTTCATACCGGTCCTCACGTCTCCACGGATTGACATTTATGAGGTAAAGCTCCTCACATTGGTACTTTCCATTGTGCTAGAGTGACACCAAATTTGGCACCGTTGCTGGGGAGAGAGCTTGGAGTACGAGCGTGTGATGGTAAGACGTAGAGTAGCGACGTTGGAAGGTAAAAAAATCACCATTTTCTGTTCAGTTTTTGAGTTTTCCTTCTTCTTCTTCATCATCATCATCTCTTCCATCTTCACTTTCTCTATTTTTCCACTTTTTTGCCTATACATTCCCGACTTTTGCCTCTTCTTCTTCATTCTTGGTGTGCAAGGAGTTCAGAGAGAGTTCAGATCTGGTGCGTGGAAGAAATACAAAGAATCGTGTAGTTAAAACTTTAGAAAACTGAGTGACAGTATCATGCAGTGACAAGAGCTGCGTTTGGTATCGTGAGTGTCGTATCGCGACTTTGAAGGGTGGTTTCACATCTACAAGCTGATAGGAGTGAAAAGTAGAACCTAAGGTACACATTTGTGCAAAAAATTTTGAATTTGGGCTTCAAAATCTCCAAGTATCATGTCCGATTGAGTTTTGGTATCACGATACCAGAATTCTTGAGTATCACGATACTTGTCGAGGTATCGTATCGTGCACGCCCACTTGAGGTATCGCGATACCATTCTAGTATAGTATCGTCAAATGTTGGTATCGCGATTGGGGGTCACCCCAATGGTATCGTATTGTTGACCGAGCAGTATCGTATCGCGCATGACGGTGGTATCGTATCACCTCAGATCTTGGTATCGTATCATGCAAAAATATGGTATCGTATCATCCATATTTCCAGTATCGTATCGTGAATTGTTGGTATTGTATCATCTATAGACAAGTATCGTATCGTGAATTGTTGGTATTGTATCATCTATAGACAAGTATCGTATCCTGAATTGTTGGTATTGTATCATCTATAGACAAGTATCGTACCGTCCCTTACCTTGGTATCGTATCGTGTGATTGCTAGTATTGTATCGTTGACAGGCCAAGTATCGTATCGTCCATTATTTTGGTATCGTATTGTGAGCAATCTGATATCGTATCATGTAGTGGTCAAGTATCGTATCATCCACTAACTTGGTATAGTATCGTCGAATGCAGAGGTATGGTATTATATAAATTCTGGTATCGTATCATAACCATGTTCAGTATCATATCGTGTGGATAGCAGTATCGTATCGTGGAATTTGGTATCGCGATCTTGGTTTTCCTGAGGGTATCGTATCGTCTAAAGGTAGTATTGTACATAGTGGTATCGTGTCGTGAAAATCTGGTATCGTATCGCCTGTCCTAAGGCACTCCCTGAGAGATCGTGTTTCCTTGTTTTAACCCGCAGAACCCTGAATTGGCATAACTTTCTCATACAAAATCCATTCGGAGTGATTTTGGGGTTGTTGGAAAGCTCGTGGGGAGCACTACCAAAACTTCCACTGGTTACAGTAAAATTAATACATGGATTATTAGATAGGGTATTTTGAAGTTGACCCTGAGGAAGAGATAGATAAAGTATCAAATCATCTAAGGCTAGTGTCAACCAAACAAGCAAGTTGTGGGCTCACAACTCAGTGATTAGCACTACATGTTGAGTTCACAAACGAGTGAGTCAAAAATGTCATTTAACTGGGAGAGACTCTTGGCTTCTGAAGACATGCATGGTTTAGTACTTAAGGAAGATTTCATGTCTATAGTGGAAGGAGAATATAGGATGTCTCTTCAATACATATCCACTAACCTGCAAGGAATATCCATCTACCTTGACGGTCTATACAGGTTAGTAGCAAGAATGAGAAACACTACTGAATTAGAAATAGTTCCAAGACCAACTATCAAGTACGAAGATGGAGTCTACATGGACAAGATGGGCCAGATCTATGTAGTAACTGAAGACCTTGAGCAAATTAATGATAGAGGAGAATTAGAGGTACAAGGAACTTCCGGGAGAACCAACAATGGAGACATGGTGACTACCCCTAGGGGAAAGTCAGTAATGACTCAAGTATTGCAAGCAGACAGGATGTCCCAAGATGATTATGGATGTATACTTAGTGCATGGATCAAACCTACTCCTACAAACTGATTCAGTGACACAAGGAGAGGGTATAAGCCCAATAACTATATGTGAGTTTAGGGATCCAAAAAATCCTTCTAGAGCCACATACCTAGACCAAAATCAAAGGAGATATTGGCCTGTAAATGAAGTGGAGGGGTCGAGATTAAAGTACATGGATCTGCCTATGTTTCCTCCTCAAGATCAGGCAACTACCTCACAAAACCCATTCGAAACCCAACAAAGAATGGAAAATGTGATGCCAAGACAAACGAGCCCATGTAGCCCAGCATACCACAGGAACAATTCACCATGCCAGGAATTAACACAAACAACCAAACTATCCAAAGAATGGGAAATATGAATAGACCTACGTTTAGGACAGACCGCCCCAAGGTGTCCCCATCGTAATTCGATCCTAGAGCCCGATAGAAAATTGAGACCAATCCAACTAGCCAAATGTATGCGAAATCGTTACGATGGCACAGGAGAGCCGTATGACCACATTGCACAATTCAAGCAGGTATTGCGTGCGGAGCAAGTGATGACTTTTGCGTGCAATATGAATCCTTTGGGATAACCCTCATGGGAATAGCCTTAACTTGGTTTCAATCCTTGGATCCAAATTCCTTTGGCGCTATCGAACAATTCTTCCAAGAATTTATTTGGGAATTCACTAAGCGAGGGATCAAGCACAATTCGCCATCCTTACTACATAGTCTCATACAAGCTCCTAATGAGACAATAAAAAATGAAGCACGAAGATTTAATCAATACGTGACCCGATGCCTTATGACAGAGAGACCTTCTCAGTAGAAAATGATATCCCTATTTTTAGAAGGTCTAACCAATGGAACATTGAGAATGTTAGTATACGTAAAACAGTTGCAAACTCTGAGTGAGTGTCTTCAAGAATGTATAGATTTGGAAGACAACTTAGCTTAGGATCTCAAAATAACACAAGATCCTACGAAAAAAGAGTATACAAGGAACAATGAAACTTTGAGTTTGAGTTATCTGGAGGAAGTGGCAGCGTTAGTGGCCAAGAAATTAGGAGTGCAAGGATAAAGGAACTACCAGATGTCCTCCTTGAGAATGCCAATGTTAGGAAGTTGCACACTTTTTGGTGGAGATCATCCATCTCATGTCTGCAGCAGAGAAGGATTAGGGTTATCACAACCTTACCCTTATGATAGACAACCAACTCAGGATCCTAACATGTACTCTTATAGTGAGCAGAAGTACATCAACTACTAACACTGGAAACTATCCAATGAATCGGCAATCATGACCGTTTGTACCACACAAGGGAACTTTAACCTTGACATCGATATAAGCATTAGTATAAGCACTGATACAATAACGTCGGTATAAACATTAGTTTGGGCATTGATATAAGTGTCAATATGTGCCCAGTACCATCGGTACAAGCATCAATATAAATATCAATATATTTTTGTCGATATGCATGCCGATATTTACCTACAAACTAATGGTATGAGCGATAGTATACGTATCGATATGACAATCGTCGGTATACACATTGGTATGTCGCTGAGAAAAATCATTGGTATGTGATTGGGCACATTGGCACCTATACCAATGATCATATCTGCAAAAATTTTAATTTGTTAGAGTGTGTTGTCTCTTTTTGCAGCAACATGATAATGTTGTTTTGTAGCAAATGACAATACACTTTGTCCAAGAAAAACCGAGTACATATGACATGTACTCTAGTGGTTGTTGATTTAGGGTTTAGATGACCGACAACCAAAACATGATTTGATAAAGCAAAATACATTGTCAAACATAAAAGAGAAATGTAGGAGCAGAGTGAACCATGAACCATGTACAAAAAAGGTATTCCATAAATGAACCATGTATAGAAAAGATATTCTTTGA
This sequence comes from Ceratopteris richardii, assembly GCA_020310875.1. Taxonomy (NCBI): domain Eukaryota; kingdom Viridiplantae; phylum Streptophyta; class Polypodiopsida; order Polypodiales; family Pteridaceae; genus Ceratopteris; species Ceratopteris richardii. Next base: position 26,811,963 of record CM035409.1, on the reverse strand, counting down.
ATGAACCATGCGCAAAAGTGTGGCAAACCATTGCCATATATGAGCCAAATACAAAACGTGGCAAACCACTGCCATATATGAACCAAATACAAATTTGTGGTGCACCACTACCATATATGAGCCGAATATAAAATTATGGCAAACCACTGCCATACACATACCCAGAGGGATCAAAACATCTATATCTATAGTCTTGCAACAAAGCACATTCATCAAATAAGACAAATTGACATGATATTTATAAACAACAACAACTAAAAAACACTAAACCAAGTTCAAAATCTCACATCATCATAGATGCTCCCATGAAATGACTGCACCATGTTCCTCCAAATCCTCCAACAGTGCAACCAATCCATGAGGATACCCATAAGCCTCCATCGCTCCTGTCAGAGGATGACCCACTACCAACTCCTACAACAAATATGCATAATGTGAGATCAATAAACATGACGTGCTTAACACAAGTGATTTCAATCATCAAAATGATACTTACAAAATCGTGATGCATAGTGTTGTAACCGCTGCTACCCCGATGTGATGCTCTAACCGTATCTAGATCTATGGCCATCGGATCTCATTGTTGATGATATCAGTCAAGAGTTTCCTTCTTTTCATCGCAAATCATCTCCCACTCCTCCTCATTTATCCATACATGCTTCAGTAAGCCTCCTCTAAAAGTGTTGCATGCCTCTCATCGTCGATGGGATATCACCTCACACACCGTGTGTTGAATCCACTTTGAGCAGACAATAAGATGCCCAGATAATAGCTAGTACTCATGATAGATCACCTCTGTGATATAATTTTTGTGATCCTTATCTTGTTCATTCCATTTGACCATGAGAGAGTGTCAAAACTATATGGAGCACAACTGTCATATGCATGGATGCATGGCTTTTTAGGCCCCATCCATCACTCGAGCTCCATCACGTATATGATACACCTTGGAGTCATCATGGTCATGAGCACCCCAAGGTGTAAGTGGTGTACTATGTGGCATACATGCATTTAAAGTACTCACGCTAGGAGTAGCTTTGGGTGACACAATGTCTGTCGCACTACTTCCATAACATTTACCTCCTCCAAAGCCACCTGTAGATCCACCTTTGGAACCTCCTCCTCATCAAGAACATGACCTAGACTGACAGACGAAATAAGATAGCACTTGTATTGTGTTGTGGTGTTGGACGCATATGTTTATTGCTAGAGGTACTAGGGGATGATTGAGAAGACGATCATGGTGGAGTCATAAATCTAGGAGTGCCACCGATGAGAGTAGTCCCACCAAAGGGAGTACTACCAATGGGAGTAGTCCACCAAAGGGAGTACCATTAGTGAGAGTAGTTCCATCAAAGCAAGTGTTGTCGGTGGGAGTGCCACTACGAGAAATCTAGTACTATGATGTGGCGGTGTGATAAGCGGGAGGTGCCTGAGATAGAAACTCTAAATGCTAATCCTCTATCATGGAATGTGGAGTGAATGGTGGACTATGTCCCATCATGATCTACAACCGCAAACTCAAATAATTAGCATATGATAATAATCATAATGTAGAAAAATAATAGACTTAAAAAAAGGTAGCAAATAAGAAAACACAAATAAGTATGTATAAGTGTTTTCTTCATAAGTCCTCTATTTTGGCATCCTCTTGGAGATCTGACATGCAGAGGATATCTATCTCTACATTGTCAGATGCTTTGTCAGATGCTTTGTCAGATGCTTTATTTATGCCAGGGATCAAGAAGAATCTGTTATCAGTTTTTGCATTAGCCAAGATTGGCTTGGTTGTGAAATTTGTTGATGACAGATGTAGAGTTCATGATCTGTCAAATGGCGATGTTATTATTTCTTATGGCATTTTATGTTGTGGGTTGTATAAGCTCATAGACTATGAAAGATCTGAAAATGATTTGGCATGTGCAGTAAATGATTCTCAGGCTATGTCAGATGTAAAGCTTTGGCATGCACGCTTTGGTCATCTGCATTTTGCTAGTTTGCTACGCCTGCAAAAATCTGAAATGGTGTCCTCTTTGCCCAAACTTGAGGCACCTAGAAAACATGTTTGTGAAGGCTGTATTTTGGGCAAAATGCAGCGTTCCTCCTTTCCAAAAGATGGTTCAGTTCGGGCTACACAGAAATTGCAGCATGTACATAGTGATGTATGTGGTCCTAAACAGACACCCTCTTTTGGAAATTACCTTTACTTCGTGACTTTCATTGATGATTTTTCCAGGCATGCATAGGTATATCCACTCAAAGCAAAGTCTGAAGTGTTCATGTGCTTTAAACAGTTTTTGGTTTTGGCTGAAAATCTGTCAGCATGTAAAATGGGCACCCTCCGTTCTGATCGAGGGGGGGAATATATGTCTTCTGATTTTAATGCATTTTTGGCTGAACGTGGGATAAAACACCAATGTACAGTGTCGTATACACCTCAATAGAATGGAGTTGCTGAACAAAAGAACAGGTCACTCATGGAGATGGCAAGGTGCATGGTCAAAAGTCAGGCTTTACCACACAGTTTTTGGCTTGAGGCTGTCATGTGTGCAGCATATGTACTGAACAGGTGTCCCACTAAAGCGCTGCAGTCTATCACTCCATATGAGGCTTGGCATGACCGCAAGGCATCTGTTGCTCATCCGTGTGTTTTTGGTTGTTTGGCATATGCACTAGTGCCTGAACAACATCGTAGAAAATTGGATGATAAGGTAGTAAAATGTATTTTTGTTGGGTACAGTTCTGAAAGTAAAGGCTATCGTCTGTATCATCCACAGACTAAACGCATTTTGGTTAGCCGTGATGGTGTCTTTGTGGAAGATTCTATTCAGCCATTGCTTTCATGTACTAAGGAGACATTTGTTAGCTCCAAAGACATGTATGATACTTTTATGCCTCTTTTTACAGGTGGACAGTCTAGTGTTGGGCCTAATGAGGCAACTTCTCAGCCAGCGCAGGTTTCATATGATGATGCAGATCATTCCATTTCTCATGCAGATTTACATGATGCACTTGTTGATGAGAGAGCTGATATTGAGCAGGCAAAAACTATGCCAAAATGGCTGGTGTAGACTTTGCGTGACAACAAATTAGATGCACCTTTGTCATATCGTACTCGTTCAGGCTCTCATATTGCCTCCTTTGCATCAAATTGCTATGCTATGGCTGCATCTAGTCTTTGTGATGAGAATGAGCCCGTTTCTTTTGATGAAGAAGCACAAAATTCAGAAAATTGGATGGCTGCTATGCAATCTGAATATGATGTTATAATGAAGAATGGTACATGGTCTTTATGTGACTTACCACCTGGCAAGAAGGTCATTGGCACTAAGTGGGTATACAAGCTTAAGTGTAAACCTGATGGTACAGTTGACAGGTATAAGGCTAGGCTTGTTGCAAAGGGTTATGCGCAGGAAAGAGGCATTGATTTTGATGAGACCTTTGCACCTACATGTCGTATGACTATTGTTCGCAGCATTTGTGCACTTGCAGCCTATCATGGTTGGAATGTACATCAGTTGGACATTAAAACATCATTTCTAAATGGTGACTTGCATGAAGAAGTGTATGTTTTTTAGCCCCGTGGCTTTGTGCGGAAAGGGCATGAAAACCAGGTGTGCAGGTTAAAGAAGGCATTATATGGTTTAAAGTAAGCACCACGTGCTTGGTATGAGAAGATACATGCCTATCTAGTTGCACATGGTTTTGAGAACAGTCCAACTGAAAGCACCTTATATTTTAAGCGTGCTAATGATGTGCTTCTGATCATTGTTGTCTATGTTGATGACATGCTGCTCACTGGTCCTATTGAGAAGCATATTGCTGATTTCAAGGCTGATTTGCATGCCTCATTTGAGATGTCTGATTTGGGGCATTTGCATCACTATTTGGGCATTCAATTTATGCAAGTTGATGGTGGAATGGCTTTGTGTCAAACGAAATATATTGACACATTATTGCAGCATTTTGGCCTTGAAGACTGTAAGCCTATTGCCACTCCTATAGAGACAGGTTTACGATTGAGTCTTCATGATGCTGGAGATGCATTTGATGTTGTTCTCTATCAGCAAACTGTTGGATGCTTGATTTACTTATGCATTACTCGGCCAGATATTCCATTTTCTGTCTCAGAGATGAGCAGATTTATGCATTGCCCAGGAGTCAAGCATTGGCAGGCGGTTAAGCGCATCTTTCGCTACTTGAGTGGTACTCGGCTACTTGGGTTGTTTTATCCCAAGGGGGGATCACTACCGCCAGATTTGCATGCTTTTTCTGACTCTGATTGGGCTGGTTGCTATGACACTCGTGTGTCCACTAGTGGCTTTTGCTTCATGCTTGGTAGCTCATGTATATCTTGGTTGAGAAAGAAGCACCCCTACTGTGGCCACTTCCAGTTGTGAGGCTTAGTATAGCGAAGCTTTCACAGCTACTGTTGAGTGTGTGTGGCTCAGATGCCTTATGGCTGATTTGGGTGTTGGTCAGTCTTCTTCCACCACCATCTTCACTGACAGTTAGAGCGCATTGGCGGTTGCGAGGAACCCTATGTTCCATGCTCGCACTAAGCACATTGAGGTGCATTATCACTATGTCAGGGAAAGGTTCTCTGCTGGAGAGATCAGCTTGGCATATGTGCCCACGCAGGAGAACATTACAAACCTTTTCACGAAGGCTTTGCCAAGGGAAAAGTTTGAAGCTTTCCGCAAAGCTTTGGGCTTACTTCCTTTTGTGGAGTGATTTCCACATAGCTTGGCACTTCCTTATACATGAGTGCCAGCTCCTTGTCACTGCATCACTCCCAAGGGGGATTTGTTGATATATTTAGGTAGTGATGTGTGTGAACACACTAGGACCACCGGGGCACTTTTTTCCCTCTTTAGGAGGTCTTTTTCCCCCGGCTTGTATATACGCCTATTGCCCTAATGGGCTACTTATCTTTGTACATTCTCTAGTAATATATTCAGTATTGTGTGTTATGCTCCAAGCTTCTTCTTCTTCCTTGTGTTGTTTGCGTGCTTCCGCAGATGTCTAACTCCAACAAGCACAAGCATTACAAAAAGCCAAACTAGCTGAACAATCAGAGCCAAGTGAGTCAGGAGAGCCTAGTAAGAGAAAAACAAGAACATGGAAGGATACTAGAGAGAAGGCCAATCGTAAGTGGACCAAAAAGTTATCTGAACTAGAAGAAAGCCTGAAAGATGCAAAAACAAAAATAGAAGATATTGCCTCTCAAAGCTCCTCGCATGTTAGAACTCCATCCACACCATCTCATCCCCAACCTCACCCCCACCCACCAACCACTCGAAATAAACCACAACCAGGATCTGTTCTTGCAGATCCAACCCCAGAAGGCTTGGACATGATGTTCAAGGCCTTCCAGGCTCGACTTCAAGAGGGACCAACATCTGTGAACCTAGACAAGAGCTGCCCTAGCACAGATTTAGAGATTGAACGGACAAAAATGTGCATAGAAATGGTGGAACTAGCTCAAGCTATGTTCGAGGCCAATCAATCATTCAATCAGACGAATGCTATTATACCAGGTTTGCATTTCCAAGGCCTAATAGACAGATTAGAGCAGTTGGTAAATAAACCTCAAGTTTCTTTACCTCCATAGGCTCAACCACCTATTGAAAGAGAAAGCTCACTACCAAAGAAAGTCTATGTTCCTGACTCCATAGATGAGGGAGAACCTCTTTCAATTCAACAACACACTCAAAAGTTCTTGCGGGAAATACAAGAAGAGAAATGGGCCAAGGAGAAGGATAATCCCCCTCCTATTCTTGAGATTAATGACACTCATGAACAATTTCCACAAGACATTCCATATCTTTATGGAGACCATGTAGAGCAACGAGGAGAAGAAAGGTCAGAATTTGAATCCAATTCTGTACAAGAGTTGCCACAGTTCACAGGCCCATGGGAATCTAAATCTCTCCAGATCAGAGCTCCCACAATATTGATCAGAAACGAAGACTCGGTGGTTCCAAGAAACACTGATGTCGGGAAGAACACTAAGGTGCAGTGTCATCTCATTGTAGAAGAGCTGCTCAAAGCAAAACCTGAGATTTGGAATCATGTGAAGGATCAGGTTCCAGAGCTTGATTCCAATATGCCAAAAGCAAGCTCTAAGCAGAAGGTTCCAGAGATACCTCTAGACAAAATAGGGGACATGAGTGAAGGTGAGGGAGGTTATACTTATCTTCCGATCACCTACCAGGGTTACACAACCAAAGCGATCATAGATTCTGGTGCTGGTATTGCTATTGCGACCACCTCCTTATGGAAGCAATGGGGTAAACCCGCATTAAGACCAACTAGAATGAAGCTTCAGATGGCTGATGGCCATGTGGAAAGACCTCTAGGATTGCTCGAAGGGATAACTCTAACCACTTGTGGTGTAGAGTTTGAGCACACCTAGAGACCCAACCTATACATCGATGATCTTTCCAAATGAGGAATTTGAGCAACATGGTTGGGCAGAAATCTTAGCTACCATGGACATTGTAGTGAATGAAGAACAATGGACACCTCATTGTGATGAGGAAGGTTATGATATCTCAGTGTTCATGTGTAATCCCTTGCTAGAAGAATGTGACCCTAGTGACTTCATAGAAAAAGAAGAGAACGATGATGATCTAGAGTCCATTGTGATGGATAGTTGCTTTATTTTAGAGGAGCACTATCTAGAAGACATAGGAGTATTTACCCAAAAGGAAGAAGAACCTCTCACAAGCATTGAAACTGTCGATTCAAAGGATGGAACTGAAGGAGGTCAAAAGAAAAAGAAAAGACAATGAGTGAAACAAGAAGAGAAGGAATCATTGTTCAAAGTACTAGAGAATTTCAAGAAATACGAAGTTGAGGACCAAAAAAATTTGGTACGAATGCCTAAGAGAGAGGCCACCACAGGAGAGAAGCGTATGATAACAAAGAAAGGACCAAAAAAGTCGTAGTCACCATTGAAGCAAACGAAGAGAGATGTACATACATAGGAGATGACCTAAGTAAAGAAGAGGAAGCAGAGTTGGTAGCTTTGTTAAGGGAATATAGGGACGTGTTTGTGTGGCACTATAGAGACTTGAAGGGAGTAGATCCAAAAATTTGTCCTCATACGATCCCCATGACCGCTGATGCCAAGCCCACCAAACAAAAGCCCTACACATATAATGACACTTATGCAGCCAAAATAAAAGAAGAAATTGATAGGTTGATTGAAGCTGGATTTATCTATGAGATTGAGCATACAGAATGGGTGTCCCCCATTGTAATGGTACCCAAGAAGAATGGAAAGTTGTGTGTATCTATTAACCTTAAAAAAGTTAATGTTGCCACAGTAAAAGATAGTTATCTCCTTCCAATCATTGATCATTTATTGGCGCGTGTTGCAGGCAAGGAAGTTTATAGCTTCCTTGATGGATTTTTGGGTTACAACCAAGTAGCCATTGCCACAGAAAATCAACATAAAACGGCCTTTGCCACAGAGTGGAGAGTCTTTGCATTTCGTGTGATGCCATTTGGGCTCACGAATGCACCTGCAACATTCCAAAGGCTCATGTGTCATGTCTTCAAAGAGTTCTTGCGAAAGAGCTTAGAAGTATATATGGATGATTTATGTGCTCATTCCCAACAAAGAACGCACCACATTCTTGAGCTCGGACAGATCTTCAACAAGTGTAGAGAATATCGAGTGTGTATGAACCCTAAAAAGTGTGTGTTCATGGTACGATAAGGTAAAATCTTAGGTCATATTGTTTCTAAGAATGGAATATCAACAGATGAGGATAAAGTAAAAGCCATAGCGGAGTTGCCAAGGCCAAGGAATGTTAAAGAGGTACAAGCCTTTATGGGCCATTGTGGATATTACCGTAGGTTTATTCACATGCATGCAATTATAGCTAAGCCTTTTTATGTCTTGTTGACAAAATTTGAGTGGAACGACGAATGCGAGAAGTCCTTCACCGAGCTGAAGAGACGCTTGTGCACAACACCAATACTGACCACTCTTGATCGGAATAAGCCATTCCATGTACATGTGGATGCATCCAATTATGCAATAGGATGTGTGTTGTCACAACCAACAGGAGAAGGAAATCTAGATTTTCCTATAGCATATACAAGCAGACAATTGAACGCTGCTGAACGAAACTACACCACAACCAAAAGAGAAGGTTTAGGCATGGTATATGCAGTAAAGAAGTTTAGATACTATTTATTGGCCAACAAGTTTAAGTTCTTCACTGATCATCAAGCCTTATTATACTTGGTCAATAAACCTTGCAATACCGGACGCTTAGTAAGATGGTTCCTCTTACTAATGGAATATGACTTTGAAGTGGTTGTTAGGAAAGGTAAGACCCACCTCCGAGCGGATCGCCTTTCTCGCATCACATCAAGCGAGTCACCGCAAGGAGTGTCTGATGAATTGCCCGATGCTTATCTGTTAAATCTAGAAGTTGTTCCTAAATGGGCAAATAAGTTGGTACCAGTCCTAACCTTTGGACCTGCAAATAAGAATATGAAGACAAACAAGGATGACATTGTACGATCACAAAACTATCAAATATTAGCAGGAAGCATGTACAAACAAGATATATGGAGGGTGTATTAGCTTGTTGTGTCGAGGATGATGAACGTAGCAGTTGGTTGCAACAAGCCCATGAAGGATTTCTAGGGAATCACTATTCTAAACAACGAACATTGCAAAATCTAAAACGTTTAGGAGTGTATTGGCCTAGTATAGACAAAGAGATCCATCAGTGGATCAAGAATTGTCCACTGTGCCAAAAGAGACCCCCTGTGGAGCATGCGACTCTTTATCACATATCATTAATTCTAGCTTGGAGTGTTCCATTGGTAGAATTTATGAGATCAGAAACATTACCTAGCGAGGCTAGTCTAGCAAGAAGACGAAGCATGGAGCAAGAGGCTAAATACTATGCCTTAGTAGGCAAAAACCTATATCGGAGAGGCAAAGATGGTTACCTAAGACTATGCGTTCATGAACCAAACTACTTGAAAACCTTAGAAACTGCCCATAGTGGTGCTGCAAGTGGACACTTTGGTCCTGATAGAGTAATCAAGACCATTCTATTCTCAGGACTTTGGTGGCCCACTCTTCATATGGATGCACATACCTATGTGAAGAAATGTGACACATGCCAACGTTCTTAGTACCCAATTAGAAAAGATGAGATGCCTTTGAGGCAAATGATGGGAGGACGTGCATTTTCAAAATGGGGTATAGACTTTGTAGGTCCTATCAACCCCCTAGCTAGAAACTCCCATGCTGAATACATTATTGTAGCTACAGATTACCTTACAAAGTGGGTAGAAGTCAAAGCCACAACAAAGAACGATGCTCAAACGACAGCTAAGTTTTTATTTGAGAATGTGTTCACTAGATATGGACTACCAATAGAGTTAGTGAGTGATCGAGGCACACACTTCTTGAATGAAGTTATGGAAATCTTCTTCACGAATTCTTGGTGATACATAAGAAGTCTGCCCCCTATCATCCACAGGCTAACGGACAAGCCGAGAGCACAAACAAGATCCTATGTAATGTACTGACAAAACTAGTAAATAGCAAATGCTTTGATTGGGACAAACAACTTCATCATGCTGTTTGGGCTTACCGAGTTGCCTACAAAATGGTACTCAATGCCACCCCATCTTAGATGGTCTTCGGACAAAATGTTGTGCTACCTTTGGACTTCCTGATCCCAACTTTAAAAGTAGCACAAGAGCATGACTGGAATGGACACGAGTTATCCTCAAGGATCTTTGACTTAGAACGATTAGGTGAGACAAGGCTACGAGCGGCTGCAGACATCTATGCTGCAAAGAAAATACAAAAGGCATACTTCGATGCACATATCAAAGATAAAGGCTTGAAAGAGGGAGACCTAGTGTTGGTTTATACACTAAGGCAACATGCTCGTAAATTGGAAAAAAGAGGATATGGACCCATGATCATTAATAGAATTTCCACTAGCGGTGTTGTTCAATTAGCCACACTAGAAGGCTATGTCTTGCCGAGCTATATTAGTGGTTGTCGAGTCAAGCTATATCAAGAACCTCTTCTAGAGGATATGCTAAAGAGACTCAACACTGCTAAGAAACGAAAAGAAGAAGAGTTAAGGGTTAGAGAAGAAGCAGAGGCAGAGGCTAGAGAAAGCATTAGGAGAAATAAGTTAAGACGCCTAGGCCTAGATATCAATCTTGAGGCCCCAAGATACCACATGGCCATGTGTCAAACATCAAGTGCAATTGCTTCTCAAATAATTGATCGACGTCCCTTTGTGAACATCGCGATAGGACAAGGGAAGAATGTAAGGACTGTGAGAGCATTAATTGACTCAGGCGCAGCAACTAGTGCAGTTAGACTTTCATATTGCCAAGACCTGCAATTGAACATCAAGCCCATAGAGGCCTATCTCATAGGTTTGGGAGGTGTGGAAACCCCTTGTTTGGGCGAGGTGGAGCTTCCCATCTATCTTCAAGATGTTTCAATGAGTTTCAAAATGCTAGTGTGTGAAGATGAGGACCTCACAGAACCATTTGTCTTCGGACAAGACTGGATCTATGACCATGCCGTCAATTAAACCTTAAAAGACAACTTCTTCAAGTTTGGGTACATGAACAATGCATCACATTAGAATTAGAAAATTGCATGAGCACAAAGCCAAGTATCACACATTCTCTTAGTTCTTCCGAAACTAATCGTCGAAAAGAAAATGTTGTGTGTGTTAATAACCCTACGAAGCAAAAGGACTCAATCATGGAAGCACATGCTCCAAGGCCAACAAACCTCTCTTCTCCTTCACAGACTAATGCAAGCATAACTCGACCAAAGAGGCAAGCAAAAAAGACATCTGCTATATCGACTAGACAGACATAATTCAAGAAAAAAGAAGCTCAGGGTAGGAAGCAGATTTGGGTACGAAAAGGAGAACAACCACCAGCTTTGCCACATCCCTTCCCAGTGAGGCAAGCCAACCATGCTAAAAGAGGCACCAAGAAACGAGGACCAACTCAATCCTACAGTCTTCGACAAATTTGGGTACCAAAGCAATCAATGGAGGCCGACCATAATAACGCACAACTTTGGGTGCCAAAGAAATTATGTATGCATCATTATGTGTGTATGTGTCTATGTATGTATGTGTGTATATGTGTGTGTATGTGTGTGTGTGTCTATGTGTATGTGTGTGCATCTATGAGTGTGTATGTGTCTATGTGTCTATGTGTGTATGTGTATGCATGTATGCATGCATATGTGTGTATATGTGTGTATGCATTATGTATGCATATGTGTGTGTATGCAATATTATGTATGTGTATGTATGCATGTAAGTATGTATGTATGCATATGCATTATGTATGCATATGTATGCATGTATGTGTATGTGTGTGTATGTCTCTCTATATGTGTGAGGGCATATATGTGTGTGTATGTGTATGTGTATGTGTGTATGCATCATTATGTGTGTATGTGTCTATGTGTGTGTATGTGTGTGTGTGTGTCTATGTGTATGTGTGTGTGTCTATGAGTGTGTATGTGTTTATGTGTGTGTATGTGTCTATGTGTCTATGTGTGTGTGTGCGTCTATGTGTGTGTGTGTGTGTGTGTGTGTCTATGTGTGTATGTGTATGCATATGTGTGTGTATGCATTATGTATGTGTATGTATGCATGTGCATTATGTATGCATATGCATGATGTATGTGTATGTATGCATGTGCATTATGTATGCATATGTGTGTGTATGCATGTAAGTATGTATGTATGCATATGCATTATGTATGCATATGTATGCATGTATATGTATGTGTGTGCATGTCTCTCTATGTGTGTGTATATGCATATATATGTGTGTATGTGTGTGTATGCATCATTATGTGTGTATGTGTGTGTATGCATCATTATGTGTGTATGTGTCTATGTGTGTACGTGAGTGTGTGTATATGTGTGTGTGTATGTGTGTGTGTCTATGAGTGTGTATGTGTTTATGTGTGTGTATGTGTCTGTGTGTGTATGTATCTATGTCTGTATGTGTATGCATCTATATATGCATATGTGTGTGTATGCATTATGTATGCATATGTGTGTGTATGCATTATGTATGTGTATGTTTGCATGTGCATTATGTATGCATATGTGTGTGTATGCATATATGTGTGTGTGCATGTATATGTGTGTGTGTATTCATGTATATGTGTGTGTATGCAACATTATGTGTGTATATGTGTGTGTATGTGTGTGTGTCTATGTGTATGTGTGTGTGTGTGTCTATGTGTGTCTGTATGCATATGTATGTGTGTGTAAGTGTGTGTGTGCGTGCATACCTGGCTTCAACGATGATATGTGTGTGTCTCTCTCGCTCTCTCTCTCTCTCTCTCTCTCTCTCTCTCTCTCTCTCTCTCTCTCTCTCTCTCTCTCTCTCTCTCTCTCTCTCTCTCTCTCTCTCTCTCTCTCTCTCTCTCTCTCTCTCTCTCTCTCTCTCTCTCTCTCTCGTTCTCTTGCTCTCTCGCATCCAAATCTCGGCACAAATGTGTCGAGAGAAATCGATTTTTTTGTTAACATTCCAGAGTGTCGCTTATGCGACGCTCTGGAACATAGGATGTCACTTATGCGACGCTAGACAGTTTGCCAACGTCGCAAAGAACGTTGCTAGTTAGCGACGCTATTTGCGACGCATAGTTTTAGCATCGCATAAGCGATGCTGGCATCGCTTATGCGATGAGGACCCGTAAAAAAAAAAATCCAAAAACATTACCGTCGCTTATGTGACGCTAGCATCGCATAAGCGACGATTCTCATTTTTTTTTTTTCAATTCGGGGGCGTCGCTACGCCCCTCGATTTCTTATAGTGACAAAAGGGAAAAGAAAATATAGAAATGCCATTTTTTTTTAGAGTACAATGAATTGAAAAGAGGCACACACCCGACCTCGTAAGGTAGAGGCACCCACCTTGAGGAACTCTTTGGCATCAAGCCCCAAGTGAAACTTGAACCCTGGCCATCTGCCTAGGAGTACAGGGCACAGCCACTAAACCAGCTCCGCTGGATATAAAAATACGATATTACGAGATTGATAGCATTAGAGACATAAAAAACAAGGAATGGGAATAAGAATTGGGAGGTGGCATAGTGAGAGTTGCTAGCTTTTTCCATGTGGAAACTCATGCGCTGTTATCTTTTTTTTTTTTTTAATGTTTTTATAAAGATGTCGCTGAAGAAAGAGCATGAAAGCTTTGACCTCGAAGTGATCGCTTCATCCTCGATTGCAATGATGTTGGCGTCCCATTCATTGAAGGAACTTTCTCCACTTGGGAAGTGATGGATTCTTTTAACATTTTGCACCCCATGAGGACATCAAAAGGTCGATCGGTCTACATCTCCCTCTTCTTTGTGTGTGTGTGTTTTTGCAGGTAGATTGTATCTGATTGAGATTGCATCTCATTGTTCTCTCTATGTGTGTACATTGTTTTGATTCCCATTGTATATGAAAAAATTGAGATGCAAGAAAGGTTGTGGATAACCCTCAATGTTTGAGAGCAAATGTAGATAACCCTCAATGCTATAGTTGATGTGAGTGTAGTGGTAACAATGTCTTGCCTGAATGCAAGTCAATAAGGAAAAGGCGAGAAAAATGTAGAAACGAAAAGGAGTAAGTTCTAAGTTTAAGTTACATAAGGTAAAGTTTTTTTTTTGTTTTAAATAATAAAGGAAGCTCGATCAAAGTCTAATTTCCTCGGGATTGAATGTATTGAAAAAACAATTGCACAAGTGAAAGGCATAGTACCCATGAGACCCCGTATTTCAGAAAGCAAGGGTTAGACTGCTGAAGCATTCAAGGGCTACCTGAAGGCATCTAATTTTTCAATAGGTTAAAGGCATCACATGGATAGATTGACCACACTGGCCCAAAAATATCAAGTAGACTGCAAGGATTGAACACACAACCTCCATCTCAAGAGGTGGCTGGCCAACCAACTTACTTATGGGTTTTGGACACAAGGTAAAGTTTAAGCAACTTACTTATGGGTTTTGGACACAAGGTAAAGTCTAAGCGGAGGATTTGAAGAAACGTTGCGAAAATACCATCGAAATCTTATCCTCAAAGTCTAGCTTTTGAAAATGAGTACTTAGGTTTCTCTACAAGTTAAAAAAACACATAATTCATAATTTTTGTTTTAATGGTAGCAACCTCATAATTCATAATTCTACTTTCTTGTTAAGTAATCAAATTTGATATGGATTTGATGTATGCATGTAACAAGGAGTGAAGAAGATGATGGATTTGTCTCAGTATGTACGTGGATGAAGATAGAGCTCGTGGATATAGAAGAAAAAGAAGCGAACTCTCAACAGTATCAGACTAAATCAAGTGCATCAGATGATGAGGGTGTAGACATAGATCAACAAAGTTGTGAGTTGCATTGAAACTCCATAACATTTTCAGTGCTCATGTAAATGCCTCGAAGTAGTTTGCTTAACGAAACCATGTTTCATATCAATTTTGAATAACAATCGGATATCCACCCATTGAAAGTATGTCTTAAATATTTATTTTTGTATAAGAATTCTTCAGTTTTACATTTTTTATATAGATTTTGGACATGTCAATGTCTTATCCAGTGAAATTTTGACCACATTTTGAGCTCTTTTTTTTTGCAAAAATGTCAAAAAATCACATGTTTTCACTTCATTTTTGAAATACATGTATATTGGTATAAAGGATTCTCAAACATAAGTTGCAACTTGCTTGATTTTTGACGAGGGTGTTCTCTTTTTTCGACATAGTTCTCATTTGTTACAACTCTCTATTACTATTGGAGGAGATGGTGACCACCTTCCAGAGATGAGATGGTACTGCAAATTCTTGCTTCACACCACCAAAACTGAGTTGAGGACTGCAAAGTAGAACTCTTGAGCTTTCTAGGAAGCATAAATAATCACCCAAGTACTTTGTAAGATGATCCTCAAATCATTGGATCAAAATAGATAACTTGGACTTTTCACTATGAGCCAAAACTTGCTATTTTGGTCATCAAACCTGCTTAGGAAAATGAACAGTACTCCTTCCCTAGTAACAATTGGACAAAATACTTTTGGGTATCACAAGGTAGCTAAATATCACAAGTTACTTCACTTAAAATGATCAATTATGTACAGAGAATGATGTTTTGCAAAAACTGAGATGCATCCCAACATTTTTTGGAGTTAATAGTATTCAGGCTAGTGGGCAATGTTTTGTACATAACTCGAGAATGACTCGGCCAATTAAAATGAAACTTTTTAGCAAGAAAATAGACGGTCTAAATAATCTTATAGCAACTTGAATCGCAACAGATGATCAAGTTCTGAGAAATGAATCAGAGAAGGCCACTGTTTTGAGTAGTACATAACAAAGTAGAAGAGATGTGATATGAGAAAACTATGTGTATTAATGCACGTGAATTACATTGACATTGGCAATGAATGATTGCACAATTTGAGGGCAATAGAACAGATATAATGAGGGCTCAATATGCCACTCAAATTCCTCTAAAATCATTGCTATATCTTCCTCTATCTGGATGCATATCTACGCGACTAGATAGTCCTCTTTTATAGCCTTTTGTTGGAACCAAGATTCAAATTTGAATTCAAGTCTTTACCTAAAAGTTTTCCAAAGCTTTAGGACTTGATTTGTCTTAAATCCTCACCAAATAATTTGTGGAAAGATTCTCCTATGAACTCATAATCTGAAGTGGTTCCAATTATGCACTTTTACAAGGAGTAAAAATAAATCTTTTACAAGACATCATTCATGTGCTAATACATGAGTGAACATATGAACTTCAGTATAAGTGATGAAGCAAAATATACACATATACACATAGGTATATGATTTAATTGCACCAACAACATATACACATAGGTATATGATTTCATATTGATTCCTTAGTATGAAGATGGAAGGATCAGCATTGCTCACATTGAGTCCTCTATTCTGCAAATATGTGACAACCCTATGATTCCAAGCCCTAGGGGCTTGCTTCAAACCATACAAAGCCTTTCTTAACCTGCATACATACTCAGGGCATGATGAGTCTGGAAAGCCAGGAGGTTTGAGCCATGTATAGTTCTTCAAATATCTATCCACTCTTGCACTTTGGCTTTGCAAATAGAGTTCCAAGAATTCATTTCTCTCTTTGGA
>CM035409.1:26695758-26785758 GCA_020310875.1 Ceratopteris richardii | reverse complement strand
GCAGTATCTCAAAGATCAAGAATGCCAGCACAGTAATACTCACAGTTACAATATATAATGCCATCAACAAGGCATCATTGTTAGCTAGATTTAAACCAATGAGAGCGTTAACTGTAGCGCACAGGAGTAACACCCGCCCCAAATTAACATGGCACAACATCCAGGCATTGCGGTACTTTGACTCTGCCTTCGGTCGAGCACAAATCGCAAGAACCTGAAATTGGCTCGTACATCTTCAGTTTTAAGTATTGAAAAGCAACGGACGCACGGTCCCAATACAATAGAGTAGCATGTGTTCTTGGCGTACCTGCATACTGGCCATGACAATGATAACAATTCCAAAAATCCTGTGATTATGCCAAACGACACCGGACAATTGCCTTGTGAATTGTATCGCTATGGCAGCTCCAGCTATTCCGAGCAAGTAACCAGCTACTTGAGAAATAACATGTATACGGAAGCATACGGATCCCCATCCCCGACCATATCGTGCAATAAATGCCCCCAATGAAACTACAAATTGCCAAGCGACTATGCTTACAGTTCCATGAATTCTAATCAATTTAGTTATAGGATCCGACGCTACAGCAATTGATGACCCTGCAAAATCTCTCTCTCTCTCTCTCTCTCTCTCTCTCTCTCTCTCTCTCTATATATATATATATATATATATATATATATATATATATATATATATATATATATATATATATATATATATATATATATATATATATATATATATATATATATATATATATATATGAAATTGTTCACTAAAAGAATTGCATGGAAGAAGGAGAGACCACAAAACTAGATGACCTAAAGGAGGAAATCAAGAACGATTGAAAAATAGATATGTAAAAACACATTAGATCAAAAATGGAGGCAACACAAAATAGTTGGGTGGAAGTAGTACGTAAAAACATTAAAAAAGATGTCAAAAAAGAAGCATTCGCAAATGAATACATCCGTGTACAATACACACTTGAAGAGGAGAGACAAAGACAGATTCGATGTCTGCATGTGAGAATCACAAGCCTACCAGAAGGCACGTCAACGGAAATGAATGCATCACAGATATGTCATTGGGTTATAGCAATATGCCATTTACTCAGGCATGGTGAGTGGGGAAAGATAGTATGAAACCTCGAGCATTGATATTGCACATGATCTCACTAGAGGAGCGAATAGCTTTCTTCCAAAAATGACCAGTATTACAGAGTCTTCCAAGAGCACTCTTATTCATGGAGGAGGATCTCCCCCGCATTGCAAGTTTTCACTGAGAATCTGCATTCAGGGCGACGACGAGACAGAGTACAGCACGGGGATCAGGGGGTGTCGCCATCATTTTTAGACGGGAGATATAGAGAAGGATACATATCATAGGTAGAGACGAGGAGGCACAATACACGTGGGTCCGCATGGAAATAGCACCGGAGAGCTTGGTTTACATTGCCATATGCTACTTCCGACCAAGAAGATCCCAATACCTGGGACATGACCATGGGCACAGAGATTCGTCATACACCTCACTTTCGGATGAGATATTACATCACACCATGCTAGGTGAAGTCTTCCTCATGGGGGAGTTCAATGGATGCACCAATTCACGTCAGTGCAAGTCATATGCCATGGAGCATCCACAAATGATGAAGGGCAGAGATCAAGACGAGAGGACTAATAGAGTATCAGCAGATATGGGTCAAGAAACCACCGGATATGCAAGACATCTACTTGAGGCAACAGACGCCATCTCGTTATATATAACGGGATGCAGAGCCTTACCCGCACAGCGTGCATGCAGAGCCTTACCCGCCACAAGCGGCGGGAATGGGAGGAGAGATAGTATTGAGATGTCTATCACTTGCTCATGAGCCGAACAATGCAGTGGCATGGTGACATCTAAGAGAGAGGAGACAACGTACACCCATTCGAGACCCGAGCACTTGGCATAGCTATGCATAGGAGCCTATACCGAATCCCGGACCAACCCTCCATTCCCACGTCATAAAGCTCACGCCCCATTACCTCTGACTTCTTCACATCGACTATGATGAGCCACACCATTGCCCATCTACAACAGAGCAGTGCCCATGTCCAGTTCCGTTTACATGGATAGCATCTCATCTACGGATACACGACTCTAGCATCGCTCGTTTCCCACCTCCTCAACCAAGCACTGGTTGAAAGGTTCCCTAATCCATGGACTAAGCATGTCATTGTACCCATTCATAAGTCAGGTGATGTTATGGATCCAGCCACATACCGGACAATCATGATTGGCCCCATACTTGCCAAGTTATATGGGGTAGAGCTAGAGAACGAGTTGATTGTTCCCAGGGAACGGCTCTCCATATGTCTACTCAATATCGAGACTCCAGAGGAGATGATATGGGGGATCTATGTCTTATATGAGAGAGTTTCATGTAGATGCCCAGGCGGCCTATCCGATTCACTTGCTAGCACCATCGGGGTGAAGCAAGGATGCCCTCTCTCACCCATCCTCTTCTGTCTATACATTGATAAGATAGTGGACTTCATACGATAGCAGGGAGGGGAGGACATTGAGGTGCTCGCACTTTCCATATTCTTTTATATGCTGATAATATTGTGTTGGCTTCCGAGTTTGCAAAGGGTCTATGGCATCATCTACATGGCCTAGACGATTTATACACACATAGAGGGCTATCAAAGAACGTTGGTAAAACCAAGGTTCTTATCTTCCATACATCAGCACATGTGAGGAGAGCCAGTTCTTTCACAGCAACAGGGGGACCCATCAAGGTAGTCGGATCATATGTCTACTTTAGAGTGACATTCACGTAAACTCTTAAGGTTTTCTCCATGTCTCAAATAACCTATGATCACATCACACGAGGATACGCAGCATTAGCTTTGATGGAGAAAGTGCCACCAAGCATATTTTCAAGAGACCCCTCATAAAGGGGTGGCTCTTCGACACTTTGGTTACCCCAATACTCGTGTATGGAGCAGCCATGTCGGGGCTGGGATCAGCCACATCATCATGGACAACGTTGGAGAGGTCATAGATTCTCATGATTATCAGACTCATCCATAGCAAATCTTCAGTACCCCATGATATCATCAGGGCAAAGCTTGCTGCACCACTGATGCTAATAGAGGCTCTCTTTCAAACAATATGCCTATTAGACAGGATCTAGAGCATGGACAGAGAGCACATCACTTATAGAGCTTTCCAGGCATCACGAGACATCATACTAGCAAGAGGCACCTCCTCAAGGAACGCATAGACACAAGATTGGTTGGCACACCATGGATTTGACATAGACTACGAGTAGAATACGACTCCCAAGCCCACACCTATTTGTTCTCCCACCAAGAGAGGAATAGGATCATTCGTCAGGAGATATGGCATACATACATACAAAGGACATGGATCAGCCCGAGGGATACATGTTTGTTATTTAAACTACTCTTTGATCAGGCTTGAAATTAAAGAGAACAACTCACACACCCAAGGGATTTTATCCCTCCTTTTCAGGGGCTTATGTCAGGCTGATCTGCAGGTATTGAACCCTGGGACTTCAGTGCAGGGTCCGATGTGTTTACCACTTTACCATGTACCCCATTTTCACGAACATTATTTTTGAAGAACTGGTATCATGAACTTTAAATGGTCTGATTGCTGGTTAGTACAGCAGAAGTATACAACTATCTTTATCTCCAATCACTATCACATATCCAGAAGGAATTTGAGCTTCCATTTGAGTTTGCTTTCAGGATTACTAAGATTACTACCATTTTATCATAAATTTTCCATCATTCAAGTATGTTGAGTTCAACTTGTTTAGTTTTATGTTTGTGCACATAGATATGTAGGCTAATTATTGATAAATATTTATGTATTGAATGATTTTTAGTTGAATGTTCAATGCACTTTATACACATACCCCAAGGGTCAGGTTCGGCACTCAAACCTTACCCCTTATGCACTGAATGACCTTGAACGCACCTCATTGCCAGCATATCTCTAAGGGTGTGTATCACTTTCCATTTTCCAATTTGTCAAGCATGCCTTTGAGTGATGCAAATTTGTCATACATACCAAGGAAGTAGCAAAGGTGTGGTGGCTGAGCACCTACAAGATAACCACTGGGTGTGCAATGAATTAGAAAATGGCACTACCAGTGGTCGACCTGGTCAACGAAGTTGGGTCAAGCTTGGCTGCTTGAATGGGATCAATCTGGTCGATCTTCTTCAACCCAAAGATGACCTCCTAAACAAGCAGAACCTCCTACATATACAGATGCAGCAGATGCTTCAGAAAGAAACATATATGTGAAAAACATAATCATTACCATACTTGCACCCAGTCTAATTTCGAGTATTAAAAGTTGTCACGATAGTGATTATCTACTTCCAGAGGTTGATGACCATTTTCAAGGTTAAACTGTTAAGTTTTTCTCAGACTCAAACAGATGAATTAAGTTCAGGTGTGAAAGGCCTAGGCCAAAGTATGATTCAGACGACAGCATCAATTCTAGGATGTATGACTCTAATTTTAAAGATGAATGTTGAGCGTGAAAGACAAAGAGATGTTATATATCATGCATAGGTGTGCCTTTCATTTATTATGGCACACCTGAGACTACAGGAGTAAAGGACTATATTAGGGATGTTCCTCCTTTTTACCACTCATGAAGGAAATATGCAGCAACAAAATCACGAAGGATGTGCATTGTCTTCCAGGTGACAGGAAAACAAAGCTAATGCTCATCTTAGACATGATGTCACTACAGTTGGAAGAGGGGTGGGCCTCAATAACAATTAATCGAAGGTTTACAGGATCTTCCAACACATGAACCTTAGCATACACACCTTAATACTCAAAAAGAGATGAGTGGGAGATAGAGAGAGAGTAGACAATATTTTCAAGTGTAACAGTAAGCAAATAGCCTACCTACACTATTTCATATATGAATGTCAATTACAATGTGTGTAGATGATTACAAACTTTGAATCTAGGCAAGAATAGGGAACTAGATACAAGAATTTGTGTGTAGAGTGCCTAAGAGCTATGAAGAGTGTGCAAGAGTGTGAAGATGTAGAGAATATGAACAGTTTAGTATTGTTTTACAGAAAACCCTGATTCTGAAATTAGGGTTTCAGAGACCCTAAATCAAAAACTAGTGACTTAGCAAGTGAGAAACAGAAATAGACTTGCTACTCACAGTAAATCAGCAAGGATGCTGACGGTTGGCTGATACAAACTCATCCACAGCTGCAACAAAGGTAAAGCACACCTCCTCCAATACTCCTCCTAGCTGATCTGATCAGCAACAATAAACTTGTGTATTGATTGATCTTGTGATGCCAAACTATGACCCCAAGCTATTCTTTTATAGCTTCTGGACTGCCAAGCAAAAGTCTTTACGAAAAAATGAAATCTAGTGATCAAAATTGCGAAGAACCAAACCAAAAAAAAAAAAAAACGATGGCATTTTTTTATTCGCCAAAATTGCTTTTGGATCCTAAAATAGCTGCAATCAGATTTATTAGCCTTCAGCTGTTGAAGAGAAGTTGGTTTCCTAGCTGCTCATGACATTAGGGTTAAGATAAGGTAAAAATCCATTTAAAACAAAAACTAGGGTTAAGTTTTTCTCCTAATGTAGACCTCTGATGACTTAATGTTATATATCAAATGAAAGCTTTCTTCAAGCTCTATTTGATAAGCTAATAAAAATTTTTGACCTTCTGTGACCAATAATTGGCTAAGTTCTCAAAAATAGGGTTGCTAGAAATAAGGGTTTTGGACTATTCTGACATTGTTTCCAGCAATTCCCCCTTCAATGTCATAATGGCACATGGTTCAATAATCTGCAAAACTTGTAATGTCGTTCTCTAGATAATGCTTTGGTAAAAATATCTGCAACATTTTCACTTGTAGGTATGTAGACTAGCTCAATGTGCTGCTGATTGTAATGTACTTCTATATGCTTTGTTCTAGCATGATGAACAAGGTTCTTTGCAATAGCAATAGCACTTTGACTGTCTGAAAATATCTGAACTTGAAGATGAACTTCAACATCAAGATAACTTACATTTTTTTGCAACCAAATCGATCCAAGTATGGCAGTAAAGCTTCCCTATACTTTGCTTCACTTGAAGATGTAGCAATTGTAGGTTGTTTCTTTGACATCCAAAAGATAAGACAATCTCCTAGAAAGAAACAATAGCCACTAGTCCTTCTTGAGTCTTTATCACCTACCCAATCAGAATCTAAAAAACCTTTAAATATAATATATGGTGATCTCGGAAATACCATAGCATAACCGAGAGTTCATTTCAAATATAGGAGAATGCTTTCCATTGAATTTTAAACGGATTGTGAATGAACCTGGTTACTTGAGAAATTGCAAATTGAATCTCAAGACGTGAATTACATAAATAGATCAAGCAAAAGAAATGCAATTTTGATATCTTACTAATATACATTCAAACCAAGGAGTGCAACAAGAGAAAGTGCATTTCTAACGATTTTCGTTTTAGAAGTAGGTGCAAAAGTCTCATCATAGTCAATACCTTTCTTTTGTGCATAATCTTTGACTACTAACCTTGCTTTACGCCTGTCAATAATACAGATTTACAAAATCTTCCAACACATGAACCTTAGCATACACACCTTAATAGTCAAAAAGAGATGAGTGAGGGATAGAGAGAGAGAGAGAGAGAGTAGACAATATTTTTCAAGTGTAATGGTAAGCAAATAGCCTACCTACACTATTTTATACATGAATGTCAATTACAATGTGTGTAGATAATTACAAACTTTGAATCTAAGCAAAAATAGGGAACTAAATACAAGAATTTCTGTGTAAAGTGCTTAAGAGGTATGAAGTGTGTATCTGTGTGAAGACGTAGAGAATATGAACAGTTTAGTACTGTCTTATAGCAAACCCTAATTCTGAAATTAGGGTTTCAGAAACCCTAAATCAGAAACTAGTGACTTAGCAAGTGATAAACAGACATAGCCTTGCTACTCACGGTAAATCAGCAAAGATGCTGATGGTTGGCTGATACAAACTCCTCCACAGCTGCATCAAAGGTAGACCACACCTCCTCCAATACTCCTCCTAGCTAATCTGACCACCAACAATGAACTTGTGTGTTGATTGATCTTGTGATGCCAAACTATGACCCCAAGCTATTCTTTTATAGCTTATGGACTGCCAAGCGAAAGTCTTTACCAAAAAGCTGAAATCTAGCGATCAAATTGTGAAAACAAAAAAAAAAAAAAAAAAAACAGCGATGGCTTGTTTTTATTCGCCAAAATTGCTTTTGGGCCCTAAAATTGCTGCAATCAGATTTATTAGCCTTCAGCTATTGAAGAGAAGTTGCTTTTCTAGTTGCTCATGACATTAGGGTTAAGATAAGGTAAAAATCCATTTTTGGACAGAAATTAGGGTTAGGGTTTTCTCCTGATCTGGAACTCTGATGACTTATCAAATGCTCTGTTCAAACTCTACATGATAAGCTGATAAAAAATTTTGACCTTTTGTGACCAGAATTTGGCCAAGTCCCGAAAAATAGGGTTGCTAGAAATTAGGGTTTTGGACTATTCTAACATTGTTTCCAACAACTACCCATCAACACACTGATTCATTTCCGTAACATGAGAAGCTATTTGAAAATATATTTATAAAAGATGACAAAGCCTTGGACATTTGAATGACTTGCTTCCTCTTATAAGAAATTGGCATTAGGCCCTAATGGTCTTGACGAGGATTCAGATATACCTATTGTTCTCAGTGCTACTGCTTAATAAGCACATTTGAAGGTCTAGGTATGCGAGTTGCAAGAGGAGCTGAGACTTCAATTATGGAATACTTGAATATTATGGAATTATGGAGCAAGGGCCAGTGCAATGTAGAGGCCAACATTGACTTGGTCCACCAATTGAGTCTTCCTTTGGTCGACTACAACACATACGGAGCTGAGACTTCAAGCTAAACTACTTGAATATTATGGAATTATGGAGCAAGGGCCAGTGCAATGTAGAGGCCAACATTGACTTGGTCCACCAATTGAGTCTTCCTTTGGTCGACTACAACACATACGGAGACATTTGTGATCTCTCATATATAATTGAGCCTAGTCTTTGGTAACACATGAGATTATTCAAAACATGGATGAAGAGAGGGGACTCCACAATTAATAGGGATCACCACAAGATATCAGAAATTACACATGAGAATAGAGAAAGAGGGAGGGAAGATACAAATTGCAAAAAGGGAGCAGGGGGGCACAAAGAGAGAGAGAGAGAGAGAGAGAGAGAGAGAGAGAAAGAGATGGAGATGGAGATGGAGATGGAGAAAGAGAGGTAGATGTACACATACGGAGCTGAGACTTCAAGCTAAACTACTTGAATATTATGGAATTATGGAGCAAGGGCCAGTGCAATGTAGAGGCCAACATTGACTTGGTCCACCAATTGAGTCTTCCTTTGGTCGACTACAACACATACGGAGACATTTGTGATCTCTCATATATAATTGAGCCTAGTCTTTGGTAACACATGAGATTATTCAAAACATGGATGAAGAGAGGGGACTCCACAATTAATAGGGATCACCACAAGATATCAGAAATTACACATGAGAATAGAGAAAGAGGGAGGGAAGATACAAATTGCAAAAAGGGAGCAGGGGGGCACAAAGAGAGAGAGAGAGAGAGAGAGAAAGAGATGGAGATGGAGATGGAGAAAGAGAGGTAGATGTACACAAGATCAAGAAAGGAACTTGTCACTTGTATTCATTGTTCTCTTGATATAAGCCTAAAGGCCTTTTTATACCAATAAGCAAAAGACCCTTGAATTTTTACTAGAAACTTCTGGAGAATTTTTCAAGGGTACCAAAGATATCTTTTTACGAGAAAATATGGTGTAAGTTTTTAGACACTTTTTTTAAGTATCTTCTTCAAAAATCCACCTTTTAAATAAATTTGACTTTTCTTTTTGGAAAAAGAAAAGTCGACACAAACTTTTTGACCCTTTATTAGAACAAAAGTTACTTTTATAAAATTTATGCCTATGCTTTAAACCCTAGTGTTACATGAAATAAAAAAGAAAAACTACAAATGCTTTTATTCCAACAATCTTCCACTCCAAGGCCTTCGTAGATGGCCAAAAATGAGCTCATATCACTCCCATTAGAGTCATGCAATGCTCATGCTCGGATTTCCCAAGGTTCTTTGTCAACATACCTGACGAATAATCCTACTTTCGTCAATATTTTCAACAAGTTGTCTAATGAAGTGCTATCATCGCTTCTCTAAAGAAGTGATATCATAGCTTGTCTAATGAAGCAACATTGTAAATCAATGTATTTTGTACATGCATGAAATCTGACACTCTTACCCTGATGTATGGCACTTGGCTATCATGAGTGGACCAATGGTATATTATCTTGAAGTCCCATCTCTATGACAAGGCTTTTCCACTCTATGCCTTCTTAGAGGCCTCTATGCTTGAAATATATTCAACCTCTATGGTAGAGTTTGCAGCATTGAACACCATGATATTGCACCACTAGCCATGGTAAATATGTCAGCATTTGCAGATTCGCAAGTATCCACATCACCTACCATGCCTGCATCACAAAATCCCTCCATGTGCATGGAGCTTTTCCCATAGCATAGACACTCTTTTTTTGTACCTTTCAAGTACTTGAGTATGCATTTCACAACTTCCCAATGTTTCTTCCCAATTTGAATGAACCTGCTTACAAATCCCACTCCATATGCAATATCCAATCTTGTAACAACCATCGCGTACATAAGTGAACCACATGCTGAAGCATAAGGTGCTTGAATCCTCTTTTGGGCAGAAAACTTTGCTTAGTTTTATATTTGAGGTTTACAATCAACCATGTGAAATTTCTCTAATATCTTTCTCATGCCCAAAATATGTTCTCCTGATCCCAAGTTCTTGATGGGAAATCCTGATTTTAATTGTGTTTTCAGCTTTGATAATGAGTTAGTATCTTTCTCTGCTAAATGCATGTCCATATAAAAAGCACCCTCTAACACATTGATTCTATCCTACATGATATGTTCGACATCCTCAAACATATAGCTTCCTGCATCTTCAAGCTCACTCAATCCAGGATAAACATCCTCACCATTTCGACCATACTTCACTACTAGTTATCTTTGTCATGCAATGTTCAAAAGCTTGCAAGCCATCAGCTCACCTCTCAATGCATCTTTTTTGTGATCTCACATGTGAGGGCACTCAGCCAACGGACTGAAATTCAAAGTCATGTGCTTGCTCAAGGGGTGTGTAGCAAGTCATTATTCCCTACTCAACAAAGGGAGCACTCTTTTGCAATGGGTATGTTACAAGAACGATTTCTACTAAATGCACATGCACATTTGTGATTACTGCTTGTAAGAAGAGCACTTCTCATCACGTTGTAAGCATTTACACACCAAGACAAAGCCTCATACATCATATAACCCTCCTCCTTCCCCCAAGTTATAGCTTCTATGTCCTATTCTAAGTTTGGTGGAGTCCTTGATGCTAGTTCCTGTGTTTTTTATGCATCTAGGGTGTTTTGTCATCCTATGTAGTACCTATGTTTCGTACAAAGACTCCTTTAAAAGGTTGGGTTTCTCTTCCTCCAAAAAGTGATTCTCCTTTCTCTTCCATATGTAGTGATCTGTCTCCCTACCTTCGCATCCCCTTCATGACTTGCATGAACACTCTCATATTCCTCGCCTTTCCTTACCCCCTCATCCCATTCATGGCCTACATAGCCACTATTGTATCTATGACCATGTTGTATTCTCATATTAATGTTTATTTTTCTAATGAGAGAGACATAGAGGAAGAAGAAAACAAAAAGGAAAAGAAGTAAAAACAAGGACATGAAGAAAGCACCTATCATCCTTTCCATCATTTCTAGAATGGTTCTACCCCATTGATGGACTATAAGAGTCCACAAATGAATGTAAACATCAATGGCTCTCATGTATGTCATTGTGGATGGTGCTTGTTTAGGACAAATCTCATGTTTGAGTATACCATGATTTTGTCAAAGATCCATCACAACGCATTGCGTTGCATTCGCAATGCATTGCAAAAAAATACAAAAATTTTTGCCTCAAATGAGGAAACGACCTCGTTAAGCGATTTCAGAATTCTGGAGGGCTCTTTGCAGCCCTTACGCACAATGCGTGCACATTGACAAGAGGCTTGGCACAATAAACACACTTCACCTAGCTCAAGCTAAACCTTACCCTCCTCTCTACTCAAAGCTTACCCCCCATACCTCAATTCTTGCCATTTCCATGCATTAGCATCCTCTACCTCTCCTCCTATCTTCATATCCCCACCTAGCACAATGCCAAAGCCAAACAAATTTGTTTGCAATAGGTCACAAGCCAAGGCAAGTTTGCCTCTAGTGGAAGTGAAGGATGGACTTGCAAGCTTTGTGGATATAGTGGAGGTGGGGCCAATAGAATCAAAGCCCAACTTGCAAAATATAGTAGGCTTGGTATTGCTTCTTACAAGGAGCAAATGCCTCAAGCTATCGAACAAGAGCTATCAAATTGGACAACTCAAAAAGGTGGGAGAAGAAATCCACCCCATAACTTCAACCTTCATCCCATGCCTTACATGATCCCCATACTCAAGCATCTCAAGCTTTTAATCCCATCAACATTAATTTAGAGCATGAGCATCAAGAGCATCCACCATGGAAGAGTGCAAGAGTGGAGCATGAGTGTCAAGAGCATGGCTCCCTTGGATCAGCTTCTATACATGCTAGCTTGCAGAAACAATGCAAGCAAGAAGCCACACAAGCCATAATGAAGGATTTCATACAATGTGACTTTCCGTTTCATGATGCATGCACAAGCACATGGAGAAATGCCATTGAAAGGGTGGCACTACTAAGATATTAGTGGCACTATCCTACTTATGAAGGGTTTAGGACAACAAAATCAAAAAGAACAGAAGAAATGCTAGAGGAAGCTTAAGCCCACGAAGGAGACATGGGTAAAATATAGATGCACCATCATGTGAGATGGTTGAATAGACAAAAGAAAGAGGAAGGCATACAACATCTTCGTGTGCATTGTTGCAAAAGGATGATGTTCCTTCAAGCCATAGATGCATTGATCCTCGGTCTTATGGTTACATGTGAGTTCTTTAATCTCATAATTCATTTCACATTTAAACTTTATATTATATATTATAGTTTATTCTTTTCGAATGTACATTTTTTGAAATTCTATGGATAATGGTCCACAATACATTATACGTACATGTTACTACATGGATCATGGCACACTAATATGATATTTCAATGATTCATGATCATAACTATAAGTATTAAGACGATAGATCATACATTCATATATGTAATATGTATCATGTATGCATAATGCAATGTGCATCTAGATTCTATGCAATGTGCATCTAGATTCTATGCAATGTATAATCTATTGTACTTCATGTGCATGGTGCATTACGGATGCATTGTAAAATGTGAATCTATGTATGGAAGCATGGATACATCATGCAATGTAGTAAATTGTAATGTACATGCATATGCCATGGATGCAATGGGCATCATGCATGGTAACCATACATGCATATATGTAATAGGTATGCACTATGTAGTATCATGAGTACATATTACATACATGCATGTATGGTGTACCATGCATGTATGGTGTACCATGCATGCATGATGCATCCATGATTCATACATAGATGCACATGGCATGCATCCAATGCACTATGCACATAATTGTACAATATGATATGCACTTCATAGAATCTAGATGCACATTGCATTATACATACAAAATACATATTATATATATATATATATGAATCTATGATCTATCATCTTAATACTAGAAGTTATCATCATTAAATCATTGATATATCATAATACATCTAAATGTGCCATGTATTTGACGTACCATCATCCATATAGTTTTACAAGAAGTAAAAGAATAAAATATACTAAATAAAAAATAGTAAATATGTATATACATGTACAACATATATTCATGATTGATCATTGTCCACACTACATTTCCTTGATTATTTGATATTTAATTATATATGTGCACAAATCAGTTCATCTATGGCCACATCCATCAAACTATACTGAATATTAGCCCAAAAAAATTGTGCAATTGTGATAGATGATGCTAGTAATTATGTGGCTATGGGCATATTGTTGGAAGTCAATTTCCCCTCTATTATGTGGACCCCATGTGCTACCCATAGCATTGACTTATTGATAGAGGATGTGGGAAAGATATCTTAGACCTATAACATATTTACCAATTGATCCAAAGTAATTCCAAAACAAGGTTTGCATACACGTGCTTAATATTGGAGAGATTGGCAAGAGTATGACATGCATTGATGCAATTATTGGTATTGCCATAGTGGATGGCTTGGGATGGATATACTACTCCAAAAGAAGAACTTGTATGCAAGACATGTTTGGATGATAACTTTTGGAAGGATGTGGAGGAATGTGACGGACCTAGTAGTCACTTGTTAGCATTGTGGATAGAGAGGGATGCACACTAAGATTGGTGTACGAGTTCATAACTTGTTGGAGAACCCCTCGAGAGATGTCGTCATTTGACATCCTCTTCCATCCCTCACGAGTCACGGATGGGTGTACGAGTACATCAATCCTCGCATGTTCCTCATCTAGCATAGTCATGCGCATGCGGTGGTACTCTACTCATGACCAAGGACCCATCTCTCCCAAAGAGCCTACTAATGCAACTGCACGAATCGTCTTTCTCCACTACTCTGTATGTAGCACATTGAAAGAGAGTTTGCATTCAATCAAGGTTCTGACAATCTCTATATCTGCAACTCTCTTTCTTTCCTTCATCCATGAATCAAAGTATACTCAAGAATGAAGCGATGATGGATGTGATCTAGTAGAGGGTATCTAAGTACTAGTCCAAACATTAGATATGCCCAAGTGGCAAGGACTCATATAAATCAGAAGCATGCCTTTTATGAGGAAAAGTGTAGCTAGATGTTATTGCGGGAGTATCTATGCCATCAAGAAAGAAACAAGATCATCAGAGGAACACCTAGAAAAATAAAGAATATTAAGTAAATAAGCAATATACATAATAGAGTACCTGTATCTGATCTAGATGTAGTCATAGTCTCTTGAGTAGAGGGATGAAGAAGAGCATCCTCTCTCTCATCCTCTTCCTCATGTCCAAGGAGCACCTTCCCTCTAAACATCAGACCATTCTCTTTGATGATCTCGTCAGCAACCTCTCATGGAACACATTTGCATCCACCAATCCCATAGCCTCCAATAACTGAGACATGTCCAATGACACGTGAAATAGTGTTAGAGAAAGTCTCATTGCAATACTTACACTGCCAATTTTTGGTCCCTTAAGCTTCTGGGCCTAAAGCTTGCCCATGCAATATACCATGGGCCTTCCAATAAGGATGCATCGGCCTAGGCATGATAAGATAAATTGGATTCTGGAAGCTAGGCGCTGCACACATTCAAAAACCAACATTGTTAAATACAATGTGCATTGTGCATACTTGATAGATATTACATGCACATGCCATATTGCATACATGTGTAATGTGCATGCAACATACATGACACATGCGAAACTCGAACTGTGCATACATGTGCAATGTGCATACATGTGTATTGTGCATACATGTGCATTATGCATTGTACATATGTGTCATGTGGAGACTACATAGTACATACTACATGCATAACTCCATGCATGTAGTATGCACTATGTAGTATGTAGTAATAAGTATATACTATATACTATGCACAATGCACATGACACATATATGTACAATGCACAATGCACATGTATGCACATTGCACATGTATTGCACAATTCGAATTTCACATGTGTCATGTATGTTGCATGCACATTGCACATTACACATGTATGCAATGTGGCGTGTGCATGTAATATGCAATATGTATGAAGTGTTAAATAAATGATAACATATAATTTATATATTATAATATATATTATACACCATAGAAATAGCATATATTATAATTTATACAATGTATATTAGTTATATTATATAAATATAATATATATTACAATGTACAGTATCTATTATATATTATAATTTATAATTTACACCAGACGAATGGATCACAGCAGTGCATATGGCGCAAGGCGGGCTGCAAGTCTCAGACGGGATGGACCACTCAATAGCAATAGGCTAGAGCTTAGAGAACGAGGCAACAGGCTTGAGCATTGAGAAGGGAGCAATGGAGCATTAAGAAGTAATAGATAAAATTCGACGCATGCAGGCGCAAGCTAAAAAAACGGTAAGAGCCTAAGTAAATTTTTTTAATAAAGGAACGTGTTCCAAACGCTATTCGATACACATGTTTCGTACAAAGCATGCCGTATGAACCGAATGCGTTCCAAACCTAATATAGGCTGAGAGAAAAGAGTTCTAAATACGAATGTATGAGAGAAGAGTGCCAAAGAGTTATAAGAAGGTGTGATTATGCTTGAATAAGAATAAATTAGGATTGTAAAATGTAGGAAATAGAGCCTATGTGCTAGAATATGATGAAAAAACTACAACCCTAGAAGAGATTAGGGTCTCTCCTCTGATATAACCAACAATCCTTCTTCTCAATGTGAACATAAGAGGGACAACCAAAAACTTTGAAATAATTTGCATTGGACTTCTTACCACAATATGCTTAATAAGCTCTAACTATCTTTAAAGCAAAGTAACGAGGGGACGGGGCAAGGCCCGAGAACGGTGGTGTCCCCTGGATGGGGACGAAGCTTAGGGTATCCTGAGGATGGGGGCCTGGGACGGCACTTACAAAATGTTGGTATTTTGCAAAAATATCATGAAAACCATACACAATAAATATGTTAACATATTAAAAGACCAATAATCATTAAAAACAAAACAATGGGAGAAAAGAGTGTTTTTTGAGTGGAACATGTACGATGCACATTGAACATTGAGAATCAACTCATGACTCTTGACTCTCGAGCAATAACATCAATGATCATAGACATTGATTATTGATAATTTGATTGGAAAAAGAGCCAAACGTCATATGTATTTCATCATGTCCAAAACAAATAGATACTACATCATTGTCATCAACTTCATCATATCATATACATAGCAAGTGTAAAGACTCCATGCACATAAGATTCAATGTTGAAGGTTGAAGCTCAACTTGTGAGTTCGAGGAGTAAAAAAGCCCTCTATTTATGCTTGTGAGGTGGGTTCAAGATGGCCCAAAAAAAGCGGTTAAACCTAAAAAACAAATAACAATTCTTTGGCACCAAAAACGCATCTTGCATATGAAGCCATCCCCAAATCAATATGAGACTGGGCTTGTCACAGCAAACCGTCCCGGGGACCCATCTCAGGGACGTCCCCTTGTTTCAGACATGTGAAAGGGGATGCAAACCATCCCGACTAGGAGTCCCTTAACTCTAGCCGTGGGGGGCAGCATCCCAAGGATCCGGGGACAAGTCCCCTTTGACATTGCTTTAAAGCTTTTGTTGAAGACCTATTTAGAAA
The DNA here is from genome assembly GCA_020310875.1 of Ceratopteris richardii. NCBI lineage: Eukaryota > Viridiplantae > Streptophyta > Polypodiopsida > Polypodiales > Pteridaceae > Ceratopteris > Ceratopteris richardii. The sequence continues at coordinate 26,769,146 of CM035409.1, read as the reverse complement.
TGATTAGTTGTGTGAACTCCTTCCCCGCACAAAGAGGTGGCTCTTCGACACTTTGGTTACGCGAACACTCATGTATGGGGCAGCCATATGGGGGGCGGGATCAGCTACATCAGTATGGACAGCATTGGAGAGGACATAGATCCTCATGATTGCCAGACTTATCTGCAGCAAGCCTTCAATACCACATGATATCATTAGAGCAAAGCTCGCTACACCACCGATGCTAGTTGAGGCACTATTCCAGACAGTATGCCTATTACATAGACTTTGGGGCATGGATGCAGAGCGCACTGCTTATCGTGCTTTCCAGGCATCACGTGATATGGCACTAGCAGGCAATACCTCCTCATGGTATGCACAGACATGAGACTGGCTGGCCCACCATGGTTTTGACATAGACAGGCTACCACCACTACAGTACGACTTACATGCACCCACCTACTCGCTCTCTCATCAGGAGAGGAATAGGGTCATTCGTCAAGAGATATTGCATACATACATACACAGGACATAGGTGAGCCCTAGGGATACATTGCCACCGAGAATGCTCTATTACCCTCAGAATTTTCTACATATATCGGCCGAGGGCTTCATCGAGATTCCGAGATACATGCAGACATACATACCCCACCACCTTCGAGTAGTCATTGGGCAGCTCCGGGTTTCATCACATCAGCTCGAGATTGAGAGGGGTCGGTACAGGGGAGTCCCCCGTGAGGAGAGGTGGTGCCCAGTGTGCCAGACAGAGGTAGAGAGTGAGGAGCATTTTGTTATCAGATGCCCCGCATACTTAGACCTACGAGCCCAGTTTCAGATAGAGGAGTCGCTCCAGCTCTGCATGACTATGGGAGACCGCAGTGCTTGGGGCGCTTCCTCACAGTAGCATACGAGAGGCGAGAGCGGTCACTACAACCCATACATCAGACACACATGAGTACCCAGCAGACCATTACTCGGTTCTTTCAACGAGCTGAGCTACATTAGAGAGGTCCATCTATAGGGCTCACGCTCCACGAGGCAGCAACGCAGAGAGCACAACGCCGACCACGCATGGATGGATATCGTCGACCACGACTATATCAGGAGGATATCTTGTGAATCAGGACAGCCTACGACCGCATGATGGAGGAGAGCCGTACCACCACCGATGTGCCACATACTACACCCACCTCCACCCATCACTAGTAGCTAAGGTATTATACTCACTCACATTATGGATCCCCCATGTATTAGGTGGTCATTATCTGCAGAGTCAGAGCCACATCTCCCCAGCCTTTTCCACCCCTATATAGCTTTGTGTAGCGAGTACTTTTTATTTCATTTCATTTTCTACACAGAGTTACTACACTTGTACATGGTTTCGTCTCATAGGCCAAGCTTGGCCTCCAGAAGACGTTAATATGACTCTCTCTCTCTCTCTCTCTCTCTCTCTCTCTCTCTCTCTCTCTCTCTCTCTCTCTCTCTCTCTCTCTCTCTCTCTCTCTCTCTCTCTCTCTCTCTCTCTCTCTCTCTCTCTCTCTCTCTCTCTCTCTCTCTCTCTCTTCTAGAGGGCTCACACTCCACCAGGCAGAAGCACAGAGAGCACGACGCCAACCACGCATGCTAGGATATCGTCGACCGCGACTATATCAGGAGGATATCTCACGCATCAGGACAGCCTACGACCACATGATGGAGCATAGGCGTTCCACCACATGATGTAGGATAGACTCACACACAGAGCTCTTGAGGCATCTATACAGATATCAGAGTTAGGATATGAGAGAGCTTGGTACACTCAGGTTAGAGTCTGGTTTGATAGTCATGGACTTGATATGGACAGATTGCCGCCTTTTCAGTATGACCCAGACTCACCTCACATCCACCTCTCTCGTCGTGAGAGGAATGTTGTGCTCAGACAGGATCTCTGGAAGCTCTACATTAGTCAGACATGGCACACACCACACATGGGATCGAGACTATCGCACTATCGAGACCAGTTCATAGACATACTAGCTGACGGTTTCATCCAGCGACCACGCTACATGGATACTCACATGCCTCATAGCTTGAGGGTAGCGATTGGCCAGCTGAGAGTCTCATCACACCGACTCGAGATTGAGACGGGCAGAGCCGCAGACATTCCCAGAGAGGAGCGGATATGCAGAGTATGCAGAGTAGAGATGGAGGATGAGGAGCACTTTGTATGCAGATGTAGCGCATATGATGGCATCAGAGGCAGATACGAGACTCTGTTTGCAGGGCAGCCCACCCTCCGAGAGATCATGGACTCTAGAGACCAGCGACAGCTCGGGCGATTCTTACTAGAGATACAGAGTCACAGAGATTCCCTACTCCAGCCTACTGTAGCACTCCATACAGGAGGGAGACAGAGTCAGCTCACTGACTTCTTTATTCCACGACGTGCTGCAGCCCTCCCCCCCTCAGCCCACACACCGAGCGGGGTGACTCTTCAGCAGGCTCAGATATCTCGAGCTAGGAGACGACCCCGTGCTATAGGATATCGGGCCCCGAGACTTCACCGACACCAGATTGCGGAGATCCAGGCTTGTGACCATCGCGCCATGGAGGAGAGACGATCCCAGATGATGGCCGATCCCGTTGCAGCCATCAGGGTGGCCCTGACTCCACCTCCACCTATGTATCACATATTACATCCCACCCACTAGCACAGGATGGAGCTAGTTAGTCGTTTTAGATGCATTCTCATGGTTGTTGTACTACCCTTTTGCATATAGACTATCATAGATATCGCACTCCATACACCCCCCACCACTTTCATGGGTATCCCCACATGCATACTACGGAGATCTATATCAGCTTAACCAGTTTCTTTTCAGCACTTTTATCTTTTCTGATTGACAGAAGATACACCCATGTACATCGATTTGTCTCATAGGCCGAGTTCGGCCTCCTAATAGACGTAAAAACACTTTCTTTCTTTCTTTCTTTCTTTCTCTCTCTCTCTCTCTCTCTCTCTCTCTCTCTCTCTCTCTCTCTCTCTCTCTCTCTCTCTCTCTCTCTCTCTCTCTCTCTCTCTCTCTCTCTCTCTCTCTCTCTCTCTCTCTCTCTCTCTCTCTCTCTCTCTCTCTCTCTCTCTCTCTCTCTATCTCTCTCTCTCTCTCTCTCCCCCCCACCCCTCCCCCCCCCCCCTCCCTCCCTATATTTTCAATGTAGGGGTAGTCTTCAATGGGCCTATCTTTTCGATGAGGAGAGCAGCAGAATTTAAATTGCAGAATTTAAATTGAACAGAGCCTATGCAACCTTGGGCAGATTAGAGAGGATGTGTTCAGAGGCCCAATTTAAGGAACCTCGCATGAAACTATGGCTATTTGATACTCTTGTGGCATCAGTCATGCTTTACGGAGTGCAGATTTGGGGACCTTTTGTTGGTTGTCATGGTAGAGCTCACAACACGGATGGTTGGAGAGGGATGGAGAGGCCTTTGGTACCTATGATCTCCCGGATGATTAGAGCCAAGGCTTCCATACCTCGTGAGATTATTAGGGTAGAAATATCCCCCCCCCCTCTGCGATGATTGAGGCACTTACTAGATCAGTGTCTTTCATGCATAGCTTGTGGAACCTCCCAAGAGATAGATATGCCAACTTGCTCTTGAGTTGTCTTGACAATTGGCCCTACATGGAGACAGAGCTTGCTGGTATGTAAAGATGACATCATGGTTCGAGATGCATGGATTTAACATGGACAGATTGCCTCCCTTCCAATACTCTTTGGAGGCTCCATCTCTCACTTTGACACGGACCCAGATTACTAGCCTCATCTGCCAAGACTTGATTCAGCTTGATATCAAGAGAACATGGATAGAGCCTACTCAGAGTTGGGCACAAAGATGGTTTTTTTTATAGAGATCATCTTCTCCGACTCATGATGTATGGTTTTGTAGTCAGGCCAAGTTACATGGATACACATTTATCATATGGGGTGCGATGTGCTATTGGTCAAATACGGACATCCTCACATCGGCTTGAGATTGAGACAGGCAAATATAGAGGCATTCCAGCTCAGGACAAGATATGTCGTATATGCCATAGGGAGTCCGAGACAGAAGTACATTACATATTTCATTGCTATGCACTATGAGATACCGGGGTGCTTCCATTGCTTATTTAGAGAGGGCTTCGGACCATTCTCTAGAGTTATGGGATATGAGAACCAGAGATGCTTGGGTTTGGGTTTGCTTTTGCTTGAGCTGAGGAGACATAGAGATAGCCTATTGCGGCTTTCAGAGAGGCAGACTCAACAGCAGATTACAGATTACTTCAAGCCAATCACTACCACTACACAGCGAGATAGACAGGAAGCACTCCAACAAAGCCAAGATCTCACTTCCTTTAGAGGCACATGGACCTTGTGAGGGGCTTAGGGAGATCTAGGCGTCCATGATCAGAGGAGGATGTCCCAATAGAGAGGGCGATTACAAAAGAGGATTAGGCTTATTTTGGCACGCCACGTGCGATACCCAGTTAGAGTCTTGACTATGGAAGACAGTGAAGAGATCTGACACAGACCGATGCGGCATTTCCTTTGAGGTGGAGGACTTCCTACACTTTGATCTTTCCCTGGCTCATGTTGGTTTAGCCTTATACCTCATAAGATTGTACCCCCTCATTGTATCACTCAAGCCTCTAGCCATCATATTATCATCTAGAGAATCTCTAGACTATATTCCCTCCCTCCCCTGCTTTATCTTTTTCACTACCGCACTAAGATTTAGAGTAGTTGTTTATTCTACACAGATTTTGTATCAGACTTTGTATCACATTCACTAGCTCTGTAAGTTTTTGGTCTCATAGGTCATTTTGGCCTTCTAAAGACGTAAATATATCATTTCATTTCATCTCTCTCTCTCTCTCTCTCTCTCTCTCTCTCTCTCTCTCTCTCTCTCTCTCTCTCTCTCTCTCTCTCTCTCTCTCTCTCTCTCTCTCTCTCTCTCTCTCTCTCTCTCTCTCTCTCTCTCTCTCTCTCTCTCTCTCTCTCTCTCTCTCTCTCTCTCTCTCTCTCTCTCTCTCTCTCTCTCTCTCTCTCTCTCTCTCCCACAGCTCTTCAGGGGGCCTAGAGAGATCAAGGCTTTATTGGGGACAGAGGACCAGCGCCCTCTAGGTCGTTTCCTAGTAGAGCTTCAGCACCACCGCGCATCACTCCTCCGGCAGCATATGGAGATACACCTGGCCCCCCCCCCCTCAGACTCATATTACAGATTTTTTCAGACCCACATACACTCGAGGGCCCAGCTCGATGCGGGGTGTCACATTACACAGAGCAGAGGAGCTTAGACGACAGCGTCGACGACCGATACCCCTTGTCCGGAGAGCTCGTCCACATCAGAGAGAGATTCAGGCGATTCACGCACGCCATGACATGGAGATACAGAGACGTCAGCAGCGCACCCCTATCGATTTGGACGCCCAGAGCATTTTGAGGATCGCCATGATGCCTTACCCACCGATGCATTATATCCTACACCCACTCCAGGCATTTAGGGGGTTGTGACACCATCGAGCCTCCCCTCCTTATGCATATCATGTTTGTATCTCACCCATTGAGCATATAGAGTGCATACCCATAGCACCCCACACCCTTGATGCCAGCTACTATCCCTCCTTTTATACCCGTTTGTAGTACTCACACTTTATTTTCGTTTTGGATCACAGTGGATTGGATCATACTGATGTATATGTTTTGTCTCATAGGCCGATTTTGGCCTCTAATAGACGTTAAAAAGTCTTTCTTTCTTTCTTTTTCTCTCTCTCTCTCTCTCTCTCTCTCTCTCTCTCTCTCTCTCTCTCTCTCTCTCTCTCTCTCTCTCTCTCTCTCTCTCTCTCTCTCTCTCTCTCTCTCTCTCTCTCTCTCTCTCTCTCTCTCTCTCTCTCTCTCTCTCTCTCTCTCTCTCTCTCTCCCTCACTTATGTACCACATCTTACACCCACCCACAAGTACAAGATGGAGCTAGTTAGTCACTCAGATGCATTCTCATGCTTGTACTATCCTTTTGCATATAGATTATCATAGATATAGCATTCCATACACCCCCCCCCCCAAACTTTCATGGGTATCTCCACATGCATACTACGGAGATCTATACCAGCTTTACCAGTTTTGTCAACACTTTTATCTTTTTCGGTTGAAAGAAGACACACCCATGTACATTGATTTGTCTCAAAGGCCGAGTTCGGCCTCATAATAGATGTAAAACACTTTCTTTCTTTCTTCTTCTTCTCCCTCTCGAGATTCACGTATCAAGTCGAAACAAACGGCTAAGGCTCACGATTGGTTCTAGGTAAGGATCGAAGGTCCATGCCTCAAGGCTATGCTCAACTGCTCATGGTTTGAAATCCGCTAACATAACGAAATGGGTGGAGAACATCCGTCGTGGCAAACTTAGGTTTTTTTAGTCATAATTTTCCAAACTATGTAACGACGGATTTATGGCACCGAAAGCACCATATAGTATGAATTCATAAACATTCAGGTGAGTAGCATCAAATTTTCCAAACTCAAGAATGATGTAAAAGTGACTTTACATTTACTCTCTAAGTCTACAAATGCGTGTGCGATCTCCACCACTCCTTTAGTACCTTGCATTAGAGTCCACTAGTAGTAGGTGTACTCGCCACTCGAGTTAAGTCTCTCTGGACTCAAGTTAACCAAAGTTAACTCGAGTTAGAAAGCTCTAGAGCTCTTTGGGAAAAACTATCTCCCCATGCATAGCATCAAATTTTCAGGTGCATAGCATCAAATTTTCCAAGCTCAAGGATGATGTAAAAGTTATTTTACATTTACTCTTCTGAGTCTACAAGTGCATGTGCAATCTCCACCACTCCTTTGGTACCTTCCATTAGAGTCCACTAGTGGTAGTTGTACTCGCCACTCGAGTTAAGTCTCTCTAGACTCAAGTTAACCAAACTTAACTTGAGTTAGAAAGCTCTATAGCTCTTTGGCAAAAACTATTGCCCCATGCTCCCTATGGGGATTGAACCCAAGACCTCCTTCCCAAACTTGAGACTTAACCACGAGGCTAAGTGGATTACGTAAACCCAAAGCTTCTTAGATAGTCATCAACAAAAGAAACAAAGTAAAGAGCCACCCCCATAGATTAGGTGGGCATGCCACAAACATCAAAATGAACAAGATCAAGCACCTTAGACTTACAAGAGACACCATAGTAGAAGTAGTAGGAATTCTTTCCCTTCTTACCATATTGACATTGATTACAAAAAACAAGTTTTGTGGCTTTAGCATTAAACTTGTCAAGATTACATAATTATCATAAGCACTTTTGGCTAATGTTGCCAAGACTTTTATGCCATAACTCCATGTGAGATTTAATATCATCCAAAGCAGTAAACTTGCCAAGCAAGGCTTTCCCGTGCAAGCAATAAAGTGTATCTTTCTTAGTGTATTTGACAATTGTAGCCTTGAGTCTTTTGACCCCCTTTTCAAAGAGGGTACTATATCCATGCATATCCATCTACCCAACCAAAAGTAATCTTTGTTTGATGTTAGGTACACATCTCACGTCATGTATTACCAGCCCATTCGTACCATCCAAAGAAAGATGCATCTTACCAATACCTTCAATGAAAAATGCATGATTGTTCCCAAGGTATACATTCCCATAGTTTCGTGCATGCAATATAGAGAAAAACTCCTTGATAGGAGTCACATGAAATGATACACTTGAATCCACAATCCAAGTCTGCAATAATGCATCATTCATTGTAAGCAAGACATCAATTAGAACCCTCTTGGTGACTTGCATGCCCTGTGCATGAATGATATAAGAAGCATCATGTACACATGCATCATTTGCTATCACTTGCTATTATAGTAACACATAAGGTGTCCTCCACATCAGATAACTCTTCAATAACCACACTTGAGGCCATATTTGCCTTCTCCTTTTAGAGCTATCTTCTCATCACCCGATGTCTCCCTTGTTTCCAACTCTACTCTATAGTACCTGCAAACTTGGTTCTTGCAACCTTTTCTACCACATTGGTTGCAAGCAAAGTCACAGAGGGACGCATCCTTGGGCCCTAAGGACGTCGGGATGCAGTCCCCCGAGCTAAATATATGGAGACCCCAACCGAGATAGTTTGTGTCCCCTTGCAGAGTGATGTAACATGTTACCATCCCGAGAACGGTTTCATGTTATGAACTTCTTTGGGAACACTAGTCCGGGACCGACCTAAGGACACAAGGTTCAATTTGTTAGAAAACTTAAAGCTTGAAGCTCCAATACTTAACAAATATGTTTTGGGTTCTAAAAAGTTCTCCCAAGCTTATTTGCAACCATGATAAGAAGCTTTGTGATACCTCAAGGCTCTAACACACGTTAAAGCTTCAACCTTTTATGCTTAGGCTTTAACCTTGCCCTTCGACCTTGCATATTGAGGCTTGAACAGCCCCCTCCACCCTCTTAGCCCTCTCATCATGTTTATGATCTTTTGTGAAATGATGATGAAACATGTAACTTTTGACTCTCACATCTTTGACATTTTCTCATGATAATCTAGTATTTCACATGATCATTGAGCCTTAACTCTTATTATTTATATGATATGATGATGATAATGTTGTGATATCTCTCTTTTTGACATGATGAAATACATATGACTTTTAATACTTTGTCCAATCAAAATATCAATATATCAATGGCTATGATGTTATGTGACATGTCTCTCGACTCGAGAGTCAACTTTGAATGTTCAACATGCTTCATACATGTTTCCACCTAAAAACACCTTTTTCCTATAATTTTGCTTATATTGTTCTTTTCATATTTTAACTCGTGGTCCCATCCATTGTATATGACTTTCATTTGATATTTTTAGGAAAATCAACATTTTTTTGGTGGTATCCTGAGGAAGAATCTCAGTGAAACCCTAAGTTCCATCCCTGTCCTAGGGACACCACTATTCCCAAGACCTTCCCCCATCCCCTAGTGACTTTGGTTACAAGTCACATCACCTTTGCCTTTGCTTTTGCTTTTGTTTCTTTTTGCATTTCCACCTTCTTTCTTGCTCTACCTCTAGCCATATTTGCTCAACCACTTCCCTCTCCACTCTCTTTCCTTTTAATCCTCTCATCAAGAATAGAACCCCTCACACCATCAAAGGTCAAGTTCAAGCTATTAGACAATGAAACAACTAATGTTTCCCCCAAGTCGGATAATGTCATAAGCAAGAAAATAGGTTTTAGCTTGTCTCCAAAAGCTAGTAGACCTGAATCTTGTAGTTTGGAGAGAGTACCTATGATAAGTGCTTTGTTACACTTCTTGACTAATCTAGATGCATCCTAACAAGTTTCCTCATCAAATGTATCTGATTTAAAGGAATGGTGTTCTCGTAAGTGGCCTTGAGCTTCTCCCATACCTCATAAGCAATGGTCAAGCCCTTTCTATCCACGAAAATTTCATTAGAGACAGCAATTTTAATGTATGTAATGGCTTTCTTATTCAAAGTGGTCCATGCATCATTTGCCATAATCTCTGACTTCACCTGCACAAGGGCACTTTCACAATCCTTAAGAAAAAGAATGTCTTGCATACGCTCTTTCCACAAATCAAAGCTTGTACCCTCAAACCTCTTAATCTCAAACAGATTTTCACATATGATAGCCATCCTTGCACTCTGAGTATGTCAAATGAAGAAAGTGGCAATTTCTGAAATTTATTTCAGAAATGAATAATTTCCTTAAATTTTGAAGAATGACACCAAAATCCAAAAATTCTTCAATACATAGTTGCGTAATGACTTAACAAGCATGTATCTGAAGTTTGAGCAAAAATGACCCAAAACTAAAAGAAATATTAAATTCTCAAATTTTTCTCAAAAAAAATCACACATTAATTTGGTCAAAAACACAACAATTTATTGTTGTTTTACCACATTAGGCAAACATATGACATGTAGAGAGCTAATAAGGGTTATTTTCAACAAAAACCCCAATTTGTAAGAGCAAAAAGACTTGAAATTTGCTCAAAATAGAGCCAAAAGACATGTTGTAATTGAAATTCAAGCAAATGTGTTTGTCCACAAACTTAATACATGAGGTCCCACTTGAAATGACAGCAAATATTTGCAATAAAGAACCTATAAATGAAAATCAAGCAATATGCGTTCTTGAAATGACATGTGAGAATAAAAAGAAGTATAATAGAAGAGGCTTCTGCAATGAAGCTCTCCAAAAAGCTCAAAACTTGCTTAAGCTTGCTGCTTTGCAGCAGTCAGTAAGTAATCTTCCAAAAACAATACTTTTATTGCAAAAAAAATAAAGGTTTTCCATGGTAAAAGCAAAAACAATGCTTCAACTTAACACAAGCTCAAGTAGAAAAGCATTTGCATCAACTTTACCGCGATGGAGCAGCTCAAGGCTCTGATACAAGTTGAAAGAGACCAAAGAGGGCTACACGATGGTGTGCTCAGTTTTTCCAAACATCAAGGGAGTGGGCTTCTACACGAGGAGAGAGAAAATAGAGATAGAAATATGTGCATAAATTTGGAGAAGAAAATGAAAAAACTGAAGTTGAAGAAGTTCCATTCAAGTTCTGAGAATTTTGGGACGAAGACTTATTGATAAGCAACTTTTAGGTCATTTGGGCATATTCATATGTGACCAATGATGAAAAGTCATAATAAAAAAAGTAATTGCCTATAACTTCCCAATTCAGGGTCCCAAAAATATAACAAAAATGTGTATGGACAGCTCTCGGAGAGAGCTATCATGTAGAAGACCTAAAACATACATAAATTTGGAGAAGAAAATGAAAAAACTGAAGTTGAAGAAGTTCCATTCAAATTATGAGAATTTTGGGACCAAGACTTATTGATAAGCAACTTTTAGGTCATTTGGGCATATTCATATGTGACCAATGACGAAAAGTCATAATAAAAAAAGTAATTGCCTATAACTTCCCAATTCAGGGTCACAAAAATATAACAAAAATGTGTATGGAAAGCTCTCGGAGAGAGCTATCATGTAGAAGACCTAAAACATACAAAAGGACAGTCCTTGGGGCCTTTATCCCCAACACAAAATAACAAGGATCTGAAATGTATATGGCTGAAGAAAGATGTAGCCCCCAACAATACACAAGACAGCTCAATAGAAGGTACATAGCTCATAACATGTGCAGCTGACTACATAAGAATAAAAATGACACTTAACTGGAAACCAAATTCCAGCCCAAAAATTGTCCCAACAGGTTTAGGACTTACAAAAATACTCACTGAGACTAGATCAAACAATAGGGACTAAACACCAAAAATAGGCCTAATTACTAGCTTGCTGAAGTTCCATTTGCCTACCTCAATAGAGGGTATCTACTCAGACACACCAGCGGGGCTGCACCCCCTTCTACAAGGAAAACAATGGAACACTTGCAGCTTGTAGGACAGGCTACTGCTTATACAGAGGTAGCCAATCCATACCAGTAAACATAAACTTACAGATGCACAATGGAGGAATGTAACAAACAAGCGAGACAGAGAAAAATAGCCGTCAAGCACACACTCAAGTATACTCTGCCAGACAAGTATGGACACTCTACAAAAAATAGCCCAAGCTCTACAGAGAATCGATCTGAAATGCTACAAAGACATGTTTTTAGACAGTGCTTTCTATGGCTACCTGCATAATCATGGACTTCCCACCTCTTCCAGCAAAGATACCAATACTTATTCAATAAATATGAGAAAAGAAGAGAACAATTAGCTTTCCTGGGCATATGTTTCCATAGAGATTCATGAGAAAACATTATACCCATTTCTATAGGTGTTTGTGGAAAATGCAACAAATAAATAGACAGAATATGTCCCTTGACTCTTTCACTTTCTACTGGACATAATTTACTCAACCTGACTGACAGTAATGAACTTTACCAGTTGAAAAGTCTAGAGAGGTCTCAAATGTTGCTCTATGTGGTCCTTCGATGTAACCACTTGAATTGGGATAAATTCCAGAGTATCCATATGCATATATGACTTTCTTGGATTTAGTTAAGACAGTTTCCATATCAACTTGAAATGCCATGTACATAGTCTGATTGTGGAGTGTTACAACTTCAGTGTTGGGGACGATACTCAAGTTACCCTGATGTACAAATACTTGATCACTTGTTTTACCCGCCAGGTAATATTGTTTGACAACACCATCTCCACCCTCTGGAGATATGTACCCAACCAGAGCACTAGAGCCAATCATAGCTCCTGTTGGAGAAAATCCCATGGCAAACCAATTTGATGCAAAGTTCACGGACAAAATAAAGCTCATCCTCTGTATGGATTCATTATAATAATGCTGTCACAATCAAAGAGGATAGGGATGAGAAAAATTGGTATGGCATAAGCACATGATGTCATTTCAAAGGAAGCATCTGTATGGTGAAAAATCCATTAACAAACATACAAATTCCAGTCAAATCCACAAAGATTGTGCATTCAAATTTCATTGCAGCAGGATGTTACACCTAGAAAACTGTTGTAAGGTTCAGTAAACAAAGATTATATATTCAATCAATACATTAGTAAGATAATTTGGCACCCCATGGAAAGCATTTAGCAATGAAATAACCAAATAATATAAGAACATAAGTGTGCATACAAATAGAATATTGAATATAATATATCCACTAAAGCAAAAGATTCTGCAGCTTGAATGTCTACCAATATCCTTTTACAGAAGACTGACTCATCATTTCAACAAACAAATGGTATCAGGATCCCATCTCTGTGCGCACAAAGGAGGACTCCTTGATGGAAGTACATCCCTAGGACCTGAATCATCAGTGAAACACAAACTGTGACTTACCTTTGCTTGAAACAGATGTTTCATAAATTTCTCATATGTCATGCGCACAGATCACTCAAATCGGGACAGCTGTTCGGTCATATTGCCAATAGGCCTCTACCTAGGGAGTAAAAGAGAAACTTGCAGAGGTCTTTCCTCGTTCAGAACAGTCTGATAGTCTTATAGACCAGCATATACTGAGTCTTTTTGAAGTGCTCTTTTGTTTGTGCTGACAGAAAAATGTATGGCTGGCATCCTAAAAGCTCACACATTGAAGCAAGCCAAAGGGTTCTTCCCCCAAATTGCTTTTTCATGACAGTGTACTTGCCAACACTACAAGATATGCTTGAAAGCTTTCCCTTTGGCCTTGAAATTTGCTTCTTGCTTAATAGATGCAATTACCAAGCAAGTATATAGCATTCAGGGAAAGTGTAATGCAGGACTAAAATAGAGTTGAATGACAGAGTGTGCTTCAATTAAATGAAAAAGTGCTTGTGTCTTTTGTCATATGCTGTGTCCGAAATTGATAGTTAGTCTTTTTTAATTTCTTTTTTCGGGAGGCTTTAAAAAATATTATTGGAGGAAATATAACAATCAAGCTGAGCAAATTGAAGGAGATATAGAAAGGAGGTTTATGAACCTCCCATCCCTTGAGGAGAGAATCCATACATACTAGTTTCACTCCTAGGTGATTCACTCAATGAGCTTCCCAAGATAGCTCCCTAGAGCTTCTCCATAGGAGGATTGAAGAAGGCTAATACTTACCAAACGTTCAAACACTCCCAGATTCCAATTAACCATAAGTAGTTTCAAAATCAATACTTACGAGTATTTTTCAGTCTAGCTGTTGAATATGTAGGAAAATAGTCAATCTTCTTATATCTGTGATAGCTGATAGCACCATGTAAAGGATCAACATGATCAGGTTCACATTTTGATATGATCAGAAAAAATAAAAAAAAGCACAAACTTTTCATGACAGTAAGCATACGTTCAAATTATGTACTGTTAGTCTAGACTTAAATCAGATTGATATATGAAAAACAAGCATTGTCAAAGTTTTGAATGGTCACATACTGATAGCTAATATAGATCATATTTGACATAAAATAGCAGAGACATGTGAATCCTTTTTCTCATCATGGAAGAAGCTCAAGATGCCTCTAATTCTCTACCTTGGCTGGCATGTGGTTCGTGTTGATGTTATGCATACACCTCATCTCTTCGACAGTGGAGTTACCCATGTTACATTTAGTTTCTTCAAGTGAGAGAGGGAGTATGAATTATTATGCAGTTACAACTGGCCTTGTGAACTCAATGTTTGCATATGGACGAGGTCATTTTACAGCCTGTCTAGTTTTGGATGTTCTATCAGATGGAAGTGACCAATATATTCTGGACCTTGATAAATAGGCAAACCAGTTTCAATGTATTATTGTATAAGCAGCTACTATCCTATCATAAATGATGCGCATCTCAATAACATGAGGGGGGCTATGAAAGAAAGAGAACATGATTCTAGAAGAATAACAAGAGAGATGAAGCTTGAACAGAGATATGGGTACTAGAGAGAAGGAGAGAAATGTTTGCATGCACATGGAAACAAGGCAGATAAAGAGACAGACAGACAGACAGACAGATACACAGACACAGAAAGATAGATAGATTGACACAGACAGAGACAGAGAGATAGAGAGAGCGCAAAAGAAGTTGTTTTGCCCTAGCTTCAAGGAAGAGATAAATTAAAGATAAAGCCCTTACAGATAGGTCAGCAATTATCTTGGCCCTCATTTTTACACAGAGATAATAATTTGAAAAAGGACTTAGGGCTCTTTCAAAGAGCTTTTATAGGTCACAAAAATAAAGGGGTAAAAAATTGGGAGTACAATGTATATGAAGGAGGAATCCAGAATAGAGGCATTTAACCCAACAACCTCCCACTTAAAGGTCTACATGACTCTTTTAAGGGACTCCCACTATCTATAGGCAATGCAAGAGAGTGCCTAAAATAAACACTTTATCATCCCATCTCGAGACTTCAAATTCTTGTTATCCAAGTGAAGTTGCAAGGACCATGTTTAGAAATCCATGCTTCGGTCAGTCTCTCAAGGACCTTTGAAACAGCCCCTGAAAATGAAGAGGAGAATGCTCTCACTACATGTGAGAACCATGTAATAGATCCTTCTTGAAAAATGAATCTCTTGAAGTCTACATATCCATCATGTCATTTTTGGACACCTATCCAAATCCCATCAGCATCACATAGGCATTTTACAATAGTGTGCTTTTACAATCTACATGAGATCATTGCAGCAACCCAAGGACTCCTACCTGATCATGATGTGCATTTCCATAGAACTCCCAGTCCATGGGAAAGGCCTGATACAAACACCATGATGGCACTCTAGAAAAAAGATGACAATTGAAGTGCATAGAATAGTCAACAATCTCGTGATAATAATGGGATATTGTGAAATAATGCAAGAGCACGTATATCCTATTTCTCCTTCTAAAGATGTGATCGACTCTACGATCATCCTCTTCTATCTCTATCATTTCTAATGTCACTTCCATTCCTTGAATTTTGAAATCTCTTTTCTTTGAGTTTACATAAAAGACGTAAATTTGTATGAATATACACAAACTTTTCAACATTTTTGGGCTGCAATTTGTCTCTCCTCTTTGTATGTATCAAAGAAAAAGTACTCCAATTCCTTTCACAAGGGGAAGCAAAAGACTCTTCAGAAATCACATGAAGAGGCAGTTTCTGTAAATTGGAAGCACTTTTCCCAAATGCTTCCCAAAATGTTCCCCAAAATTGACAACATTATGCATTCTATCTTCATCTTTTGCAATAGGGCATGCAAATAAACCTTCTATAGACTTGTAGATATCCATTTCATCAATTAAGAGTCCTTTTTCTTTAATATCACACATGTACAACATTTAGTGGGATCAATCCAACTCAAGTGCACCTTTGGATCCATGTCTGGAGATTTACTCCTCCAAATAGGATGAAGCATAAATGTTGTTGCATGTCACACATAAAGATTTAACTTCTTCAAGTCTTGTTAAATCAATGCTCCCTCTAGAAGATATATTTTCAATCATTCTATCTATAAGATTATAAATGGAACCCAATGTGGCCCTTTCTCTATCAACCAAGCACAACAATTCCAAAATAGGAGTGCATATTTTAACAATCTTCCTTGCTTATCTCCAAAAAATGCATTAAGAACAATAGAGCTAAGAGGATGCATTTACTTTTTTAGTTCTAGAAACTTTTTTTTTAATGCACTCTTTGAAAAACCATCAAAGATCTCAAGACATTGTACACTCTCTCCTTAAGCAAGTTTGACAACATAATAAACATGTACGTGAATATAGTTTGTGCTTCTTTATGAAATCTTTGGTACTATATTTCTTGAATAAAGCAAACACACTAGGCTTCACCTTAAGACTTGAAAAGAGACGAGTGAGAGATAAAGATAATAGACAAGTTTTCAAAGTGTAACGGCAAGTTAGAATGCTTACCTACACTATCTTAATATTAATGTCAAATTACAATGTGTGTAGATGATACAAAACTGAATGTATGCTGAAATTGGATACAAAATCGGAATCTAGGTAGAAATTCGGGAATTCGAGACAAGAGTTTGTGTGTAAAGTGCTTAAGAGGTATTTAGAAAGTGTGTATGTGAGGATGGAGTGAATATGAACAGTTTAGGACTGTTTTACAGCAAACCCTAATTTTGAAAGCAAGGTTTCAAAAACCCAAAATCAAAAATGGATGACCTTGCAAGTGAGAAACTAAAACTAGACTTGCTACTCACAATAATTCAGCAAGAAGCTGATGGTTGGTTGCCAAAATCTCCTCCAAATCTGCACAAGGCTTCAGCACCTTGTGTGATCCTTGGACGATGGATAAATAATGACCCTAGGTCATTATGTAGCTCTCCAACTAACCCACGATAGTTGCCACGAAAAAACTCTGAAAAGCAAAAATCTATCGTTGATTTTTGCGAAAAAGCTGATTTTAGCGATATGATTTTTCTTGCATTCAATTTTGCTTTCGTATTATAATATGGCTGTGATCACAAAAAATAGCCATCACCTGATGGTTTGACCAAGCTTTCCTTGATGTAGTACATTGAGAGGAACAAAATGAGATAAAAACACCATTTTTAGCACAAATTAGGGTTAGGGTTTTCTCCTAGTTTGGACCTCTGATGAGTGAATATTATATACTAAATGAAAGCTCTCTTGAAGTACTATTTGATTAGCTCATAATAATCTTTTACCTTCTGTGACCGAAATTCGGCTAAGTCCTAAAAATTAGAATTACTAGAAATTAAGGTTTTATGCTATTCTCAAATTGTTTCCAACAATCTCCCCTTCAATGTCATAATGGCATAAATTACAAGATCTACAAAACTTCGGATGTCTGAAAAACTTCAGATATCTGCAAAATTTCAGATATCTGCAAAACTTGGGATGTTTGAATATATCTCTTAACTGATTTCCACTAAATCTTGAGTTGAATGGGAATAAATCTGGATACTTGAGAAGCTTCAAATTGAATGTGAGGACATGTATATACATAAATAGATCAAGCAACCAACTTCTTGACTATACAAACATAGCATCAAAAGGTTATGAATCTGCTTCTCAATGTATTTATGTTGTGTTATGTAGATACACTCATTCATGTACTTGAACGGGATCACAAGATAATAATGCAAAATACCTAAATGATTCACATCAAATGTATGCTTAAGTTCTTCTTTAAAATACTGAAGGTCCGAATCCTTGAGACCTGTCATGATCATATCATCAATATATATGACAATAATAACCAAAACATCTTTCTTAGCTTTAACATAAAGAGTAGAAACTTCATCTGAATTTTCAAAACCAATAGATAGAAGATAGAGATGTATCTTCTTATACCAAGCTCTTAGTGCTTGCTTTAGTCCATAGAAAGCTTTAATAAGCTTGCATACTAAATGCTCTTTACTTGTCTCTTCAAAACCTTCTGGCTGGTGAATGTAGATATCATAATGAAGATCACAATTAAGAAAAGTTGTTCTAATCTCTAACTAGTATACATTCTAACCAAAGAATGCAACAAGAGAAAGTACTGTTTAGAAGTATTAAGAAAAGTTGTTTTAATCTCTAACTAATATACATTCTAACCAAAGAATGAAACAAAAGAAAGTATTGTTTAGAAGTAGGTGCAAAAGTCTCATCATAGTCAATTCCTTTCTTTTGTGCGTATGACTACTAACCTTGCTTTATACTTGTCAATGATACCATCTTCTTTTCTTTTGATTTTGAAGATCCACTTAACACCAATTGCTTTTTTACCTTTTGATAACTCACAAAACTTCCATGTTTGACTCTTGTGAATAGAATCAATCTCTTCTTACATAGATTTCTACCATACAGGACTTTGTAGTTGCATCTTTAACATTACCTAGTTCATTCTCAACTTCAATTAGAGATAAAATGTTATGAATCTCAAAATGTTCTACGTAACTTACCTGATCCGCTTGTTCTCTCCTTGTCTCACTTCGGCTTCGTCTTGTGAAGTTCTTTATACCGCTCTGCTTCCAAGTTTTATATAACCACCTCGGCATATTCTTGAAAAGTGGTGAAATCTCTTCTGGTTCTTGAGTATCTCTTTCTCCTCGAACTCTAGAACCTTCTCCAACTTCATAAGTTGGAACATCAAGAGATACTCATTTTGGAATAGGTACTTATGTAGGTTATGGGACTCTCCATTATCTTTATCAAGTGCATCTTTTAGGGTTTGAGAAGGTTCATCACTCCCTTTGTATGGCTGAATATGAGAATCTGAATTTCTTCTAAAAAATGCATAATCATAGGCTTTTATGAAATCTGGAATCTATGTCTTCTTATCATAAATCTAACCTTCTGTAATATATGCATTGCATGAGAGTAGGATACCACCTGTTTCTAGAACATAGAATCTATACCCTTTGCTTTCAATTCCATAACCAATAAAGACAGCTTTGATGGCTTTGACATCGAGCTTATCACAATCCTTCTTTTCAATGTGAACATAAGCTTGAGAAGCAAATACTTAAAGCAACTCACATTGGGTTTCTTACTATAATAAGCTTCATAAGGTGTGATGATCTTTAAAGCTTTTGTGGAAGACATGTTCAAAATGTGATTAGCTGTATGTACTGCATCAAACCAAAATTTAGGAGAAAGCTTTTTGGGTGACATCATGCTACGCATCATCCCAACAAGTATCCTATTCTTTCTCTCTGTAATACCTTCTGTTCTGAAGTGCAAGCAATAGTGAGTTGATGAGAGGAATCTTTATTTTCAAGAAAAGATTTGAAGTCCTTTGACATGTACTCTCCTCCTATATCACCACTCAAAATTTGAATTTTTGTTTGACTTACATTTTCAACCATAGCTAAGAACTTTTTGAAAGTAGGAAAGACCACTGACTTTACTTTAAGACCATAAATCCGTGAATATCTTGAGAAATCATCAATAAAAGTAATGAAATACATGAAACCTTGAATGGACTCTGTTCTCATAGGACCATTCACATCTGAATGTATGATCTGCAACTTCCTTATGACCGTAATGTATCCATGTTTCTTGAAAGGAAATTTGTGAGCACATTGTGTGATCCTTGGACAATGGATAAATAATAACCCTAGGTCCTTATTATATAGTTCTCCAACTGCCCCACGATAGCAGCCACAAAAAAAGATCTGAAAAGTAATTGCTTTTTGATTATAATATGGCTGCGATCACAAAAAATAGTCATCAGCTGATGGTTTGACCAAGCTTTCCTTGATGTATACATTGAGAGGAACAAAATGAGGTAAAAACACCATTTTTAGCACAAACTAGGGTTAGCATTTTCTCGTAATTTGGACCTCTGATGATTGAATGTTATATACCAAATGAAAGTTCTCCTGAAGTACTATTTGATGAGGTCATAATAATTTTTTACATTTTGTAACCGAAATTTGGTCAAGTCCCAAAAATTAGGGTTGCTGGAAATTAAGGTTTTATGCTATTCTGACATTGTTTCCAACACTCTTTTCACTTTTTGCTCTCTTATCTAGATGCCCATTTGATGAAGCATCAAGTACAATTTCATCATCAATTGATGCTCCTTTATTTTCCACATTTTCACATACATGTTAGGATTTTGACTCCACATCCATGTAACTTCCACCTTGTGATGAGACCTTTGCATGTAACTTTCTACATGCATCTTTTATATGCTAAGGTGCATGTTCACATTTCCTACGACATATCCCGTGAGCCAAGGATATATGTTCTTACTCGATTTGCACCACCATCCTAAGAATGTGGACAGAATTTACATTTCACTATCCTATTTCCTTTAATCAAGGTTTTCAATTTTTCAACAAAATGCCACTCCTCTTTCTTTACATGGCATCTACACAAGAGTCAAAAACAAAAAATTATATAAAAGTTATAGTTCAAAGTTAGAATGATGGATGCATCATGCAACATGAACCATTTGACAATGATAGATGCATTCATGCATGCACGATGCATACATGATGCTTGGATTTGATATGCTTCAAGCTTAAGGATTCCCCTATTTGTGCATGGGACCAATGGCATAAGCAAAACTTTAAGGACTTTGTGGAGCAACCCCTCCCTATTCACGAACTTATAGCCTTCCCATAAGCATATTGATATATTTTGTAGCAAATATAACCACAACTTGCTCCTTTAGGTCACCCAAGGAAGAGTCAAGTTCCACTAGCTACATCTAAATCGTTGAGAAGATGTGCTCATTGTTGTACACAATAGTACAATAGAAATCCAATGCAATTTTGTGTTATGGAGCAAAAGCGGAGGAATCATTGCACTTCATGATGTTCTTATAATAGTTTTGTAAATGGACCACCACCACCAATGCACAATAGAGGTCCATTCATGCCCAAGGATAATCATTATGCGCAACAACAAAGACTAAGACTAGAAATCCTCTAGGTATGATTATCAGAGGAAGAAGCTACTAGACTTGTGTCGAAACCAAAGCCTCCACCTCCTCAAAATGCTATCCTATGCAAATATGCCAAGGTAAATTTTGAGTGAGCAATCACCTGCCGACACTAATGTGAGTTATCAAGTGCTACCTTGAGGAGAATATGGACTACCCAAAGGATAGCTATAGTGAAGGAAGGTGATACCAAAAATAGCATTTTATCCAAGACATGATAATGAAGACCAAGGTTGAAAAAATAGGATGAATTAAGGAGTATATTACAATAGGTGTCATAGTGCCACAACAACGCACTATTGAGAGATTGGTCAAATTCATTGAAAACGTTTGCTTAGGAAGTTGAAGTCATTGTGAAGAGTGTGGGAAAGAACATTTGATCAAGAGCATATCATGTAAGATTTCATGTCACAACGACAATGCACTGAAAACCATTCCAACTCCAAGAGGTCCTTGTTATAGATATGAAGATGATCACTTCTTAAGAGATTGCCCAAATCCATTGAAAACGTTCACTTAGAAAGTTCAAGTCATTGTGAAGAGTGCGGCAAAAAACATTTGATCAAGGATTTTCCACACATTCTCCCCTGAAAACGGTGGAATCAATAGGTAGTAGTGACTCTAGGGAGAATGTTCCCCCTCAAAGTGGTTACAAAAGCTCAAACTAAAAACCTAAAGACCACCGAACATGAAGATAATGCAAAGATCCTACAAAAACTTGTCGATGGTGAACCATCCAATATTAAAAAAAAAAACAAAGAAGAAGAAAAAGAAGTCAAGGTGGAGTGAGAGAAAAGAAAAGATTAATGAGAAGTGGAAGAAAAAAAATGGATACCTTAGAAAAGGGGTTACAAGCGGCTAGAAGTGTAGACTCAAGAAATAATTCATTGTCACATCAAGAAACCAAGAACTTGAAAGCAAGCTCCCTTTGCCTGAAGACTTAGAAATAGAATCAAAGGCCTATCATGCTAGAATTACAAGCGGCTAGAAGTGTAGAATCAAGAAATAAGTCATCGCCACATCAAGAAACCAAGAACTTGAAAGCAAGCTCCCTTTGCCTGAAGACTTAGAAATAGAATCAAAGGCCTATCATGCTAGAATCCGCAACAAGTCTAGAATGGAAGTACATCATAAATGCTACCCAAATGCATAGTTAGAAAAATAAAGACTTATCATGTGTAAGCAATTGATCAAATAAGCTCAAAGGGTCTTGGAAAAGCTAGCTCATTATGAGAAAGGTATGAAATATTGGTAGTTGTTGGAGTTCGAGGTCCATGGTAGCATAGGAACAACACAAGGAAGAAGAAGAAGCTTGGAGCACAAGTGACAACACAATACAGAATGTATTTCAAGGTGAATGTACAAAGATAAGTGACCCGTTAGGGTTATATGCACATATACAAGTCGGGTTTAAAAAAAACTCCTAAAGAAAAAAAAAAAGTGCCTCGGTAGTTCTAAGTGTGTTCACACACATCACTACCAAAATATATCAACAAATTCCCCTCGGAGTGATGCACTGAACGAGAAGTTTGCATTCATGTATAAGGAAGTGCCAACCTACGTGGAAAGAAATCAATCCACCAAACAAAGTAAGCCCAAAGCTTTGCGAAAAGCTTCAAACTTCTCCCTAAGCAGAGCCTTTGTGAAAAGGTTTGCAACATTATCTTATGTGGGCACATAAGCCAAATTAATCTCTCCTGCAGAGAACCTCTCCCTCACATAATGATAGAGCACCTCAATGTGCTTAGTGCGAGAAGCATGAAACATAGGGTTCCTTGCAACTTCTAATGCACTCTGATTGTCCATGAAGATGGTGGTGGAAGAAGACTGACCAACACCCAAATCAACCAAAAGGCATATGAACCACACACACTCAACAGTTGTTGTGAAAGCTTCCCTATACTAAGCCTCACAACTAGAAGTGGCGAGAGTAGGCTTCTTCTTGCTCAACCAAGCTATGCATGAGTAACCAAAGATGAATGAAAAACCATTGGTGGTAACATGAGTGTCATAGCAACAAGTCAAGTCTGAGTCCAAAAAAGTATGTATATGTAGCGGTAATATATATATATATACATATATATACACACACACACACACACATATATATATATATATATATATATATATATATATATATATATATAAACAAAGCTACATATCTAAACTCTAGATTCTACACCATAACCATTGATAAATTAACATCATCATCTTTTAAACTTTATTAATAATAGCAAGGTCCACTTCAAACATCACTTCCAAAAATTAAAGTAACAACAATAATCAAAGACTCAAGAAACAAAGCAATGAGCATAGCATCCACATAGCATGTATCAACTATGAACAAAAATGTATGTGAATAATACATGAAGCATGAAATGTATCAAGTCAACCATGAATCTTGATACAAAAACATAATGATGATAGGACATCTATGATGCCTCAAGGCTCACTCCACTGTCGAGTGTCCAACTCCACATAATGACTAATCTATATAATATAGATTATACATAATGGGATCAATCATCATGCTCCTCATCATCCGTCCCCTCTAAAGAAGACAATGATGATGACTATGATGGAATGTCTCCAATGACAAGGACATTCCTATCCTCATGGTACTCTGGCTCGACACTCGGAGTGAAATCAATGATATGTGGTGCTATGCCCATATCACCTTCCATAGTAGGTAGATCTCCTCGAGCGTGGGCACATTTTGCGCCTCTTGTGGTACACTAGTGCTGGAGCTCCACTCATAGATGCAATGCCAATCTAAGGCTGAATACCCAATCAACGAGCTCCTACTCGTCTCGAACAATTGTCATCTCTTCCTCTGCTCAAAGCTGGTAGAAGATACATGTACATTACATAAATTATTTTTTAAATAATAATAATAATAATTACAATATTAAACTAAAAAAATTAAAGACATAAGCTTAACTTTAAAGTATATAAAGAATTCCTTTTTTGGTTTATTTAGTTTTGTTTTGAGAACATGCACCAATCTCAAGTTGGTCTTACAAAAGACCAACCTCTCTAATTGTTGAACAATCAACCTATTCCTCAACTTTGTATGAATGAGAGAATACGTTTGAGTTCACATGCACTAGAGGAAGGATCCTACACAAATTATGATTTATGAGTCATGACATCCATAAGCACTTTCAAAATAAGACATTGAAAACATTATGAAATTTAAATCAATGTGCAATTATCAATATAAAAAAAACTACATGTGATAGGAACCATGAAGCCTATTTGAAGGGTGATCATAGCCATAATGTAACCACCACTCTAATGGCTCTGCAATCACCTCTTTGCACATAGATGTACTATGCACATATGCAATGCCCACACTCCCCATATAGCCTATGAAATCTCTATCAAAGAGAAGCTTGTCGTCGGGGGACATGATGTGTTGCATGTACTTGTCCTTCATCTGTCATAGTTGGCCTTCTTCCCATAAAGCCTGACTCTTGAAATATGAATACAAGAGTGGCAAAAAACCATGTATGGGTCTAGATAAGAAAGACCAACGAGAATTTACTAACCGTAAAATATCAAATTTCCTACAAAGTAAAATCAAAGTCAAATCTGAATTTTTATACCAATACATTGAGTAAAAGAAACATACATAAATTTCAAACACATACCTCTCCTGTGGAAGTTCCCTTCCTCACATGATAGCCTATCCCATCTACATATAGAAATGGTAGACAGGAGGCTTCAAAGCAAGCACAAGAGAATCTATTTCCTTCCAAAAGCTTTCATCCAATACTTTTCTTTGCACATAACATGCAAGCTCTGTTTGGGAGTGTGGTAGGTTCGTTCCACCTGCGATCTATGACAATCATACGTAATGCATTTATGAGTTCCTTAAGCCTACATAACACCACATATATGTAACCGAATCTAGCATCTGTAGGCCGAATCATCTCCATGGTGCTATGAGAACGGAATATGGATAATGCTAAATGATTTTTGCATATTAAACTCACAATGCATTTGGCATTATTCATAATGGCTTCTATTCATAATAGTTTCCCGATGTCCTCTAATAGGAGATCTACAATGTGTAGCACAAGTGTCCAAACTATTTTGGGGAACTCATGTGCAATCATTTCCCCCATTCTCTTACAGTTGGATACATCATCTGTGATAACTTGTACCACATTTTCAGCTCCAACCTCAAAAATGGCAGATTTGATATGTTGGAAGATAAACTCACCCGTAATGTGAACACCTCTACTGGCATCACAACATGGAGGAACTAGGTACTTAGGCAAGATGACACCAAGATGTTTATTATATGGCATCGACGTGTCACTCCATCCATTAGAAATGATGGAACAACCATACATCACACAACCTGTTTTAATAAGCTCTAACTGTACCTTATGTGATATGTTTTCTCATCTAACATGGTAGTACGCAATCATTTGTAATCAAGCCCATACCAATCATCACATGGACTTACTTGAGCAATGGCTTTCACGATGCATCTCCATGCCTCAGTACTTACCACATTGAATGCAAGCTTGCATTCAATAACACACCTCCGGATTTGTATCTCTGTGGTCTTTTGTCTCTCTTTTTGTGTGGCCAGGGATATAAATAAGGCATTCATTCCTTGCCTAAGATGTTGTGTAGGAGGGGTGGAGTCCTCCTCCTCCATATTTTTGGCTTTGTGATGAAGCCCAACTTTGAGTAGCACTAGTTGCAAGTTGCATCATCTCTGAAGAAGGAACTATGTCCTCCATCATCTCGATATCAAGTGCATCATGTATATCTACATTGGAAATGGAATGATATGCATCATTATTTAAAACCTATAAAGGATGAGAAATTGTCTCATTTGGACAAGCACGTGATTGTCCACCTATAAAAAGAAGAAGCAAAGTGTTATACACATCTTTAGAGCTAAATGTTGTCTTCTTGCCACTAGGTACATAAAAGTAAGGGTTAAATTGCATCTTCCACAAAAAAAAAAAAATCACAGATCTTACCAACTCCCATTACAAGAGTAGTTAGCACATTTGAGAGTATTCCATGTATGGGAAGGCTCAAGTGGACCGAAGAAATTGTGGTGCAAGGTAATATGTTTGGTTTCCCCACTATCAAAGTATCAAACATCTGAGTCTACAACAAACATACACTACTCATGTGAAGATGGTTCATAGTTGTAAATAGTAGTAAATGCCCATTCTTCATTTTGAACAAGATTAGCAAACTCTGTTTTAGGTCTAGAGGCCTCTAGAACAACCATTCGAACCTCGTTCTTGTTTGCTTCTTTTGGAGCTAGTTTAGGACAACTCTTTATGACATGATTATTTGCCCTATAGTACTTGAGAAATTGTTTCTTCTTTTCTATTTTCTTGTCATCTTTGTCTTTCTTCTTCGACTTTGTAGCATTAGCAAATTTCTGCTTACTAATAGATAAGCTCCATTTACCTTTGCCCCTTTGACTACCTAAAAAAATTTGATCTGCAACACGCATAATTGACATGTTCTATCTAGATTAATCTTCTTGCAACAAAACAGAGTCTAAATCCTCAAACATTAAGGCATTTGGATTGCCTTTCATCATCAGTCGAAGAGTAGAAGTAAAACTCTGATATGAATTTGGAATACCATTAAGAAGAGTCTCCATAAGTGAACTATCTGACAAGACTTCATCAACAAAAGTCACCTTCTCTTTCAAATCCTTGGATCTTTGTCACAAAATTGTCAATAGAATATCCTTCATTCATATATTCACTCTCCAACTCTTTTCCAAGATAAGCAACATGAACCTCATTTCTTGCTTGGTATAATGTTATAAGAGTATCCCAAGCATCCTTTGTTGTCTAGCAAAATCCAAGATGAGGGATAATGTCACATTTGACAAACAAGGCTATCAATGCATGTGCCTATGGATCTTTCCCATCCCACCAAAGTTTCTCTACATTAGGTGTAGCAAGAACCGAAGCAAGACCAAGAAATTGAAGATCATTATCTTCAACACCATATGCAACACCTTCAATAATTGTATTTGAAGGTGTAATAGGACATTTTTCAACACTCTACACAATATTCCATAGCCCCTTTTCTACCAATACATGATGCATCATATATGCCCACAATGGGTATTTAGCACCATCCAACTTATCCTCAACTCCCAACATACAAAATACATCACTGCTTTCAGCCATGGCCAGTGACTAAATACCCTCATTCAAAAAATCGTTTATATCTCAAAAATTTGGACAGAAATACATTGCTAGACTTGTCGAAGACTTTGAGGCACTTGTATTGGCAAATCAAAACTTGTATATATGTTTGGCACAAAAGGACACAATTGTCTGCATCGTCACTACGATAGTGCGTTTGGAGGCCGAAATGAGCTCAAATCAAAATTTTGATGCCAAAGAGCAAAGCAGTTTTCAACTCCTAATCACCTTAGTATGCTCACCAATTTTCGTGCCATTCTGAGACTGACAGATGGGGTGTTGACAAAACCCTAGATGAAGCGATGGCATGCTCTAATACCAATTGTTGGAGTTCAAGGTCTATTGTAGACCACAAATAGCACAAGGAAGAAGAAAAAGCTTGGAGCAAAACACAATACAGAATGTATTACCAAGTGTATGTACAAAGATAAGTGACTTGTTAGGGTTATATGAGAATATACAAGTCCCAAAAAAAAGAACTCCTAAAGAAGGAAAAAAGTGCCCCAATGGTCTTGGGTGTGTTCATATGCACCACTACCGAAATATATCAATAGTAGCTCCGGTCCAATTCAAGATGTAACGATAAATCAAAAAGTACGAGACGGAAATCAAGACTACATCCAAGGAATTATTAATTCCAAAGTGGAAGTCCAAGAGAGAGTTAATCTAGTCGAGAACCCTAGAGATGAATCATCCCTTTGGAAGGAGACAATCAAGAAGAGCTTGTGAGTACAATTAAGGAGACATAAGTTCTATGATACCAAAAGTTGAGGATGTTCAGCTCAATTACTAATGGAATCAAATTCAAGAAGCAAGATGGGATAAGGAAAAAGAAAATCATCATGGCAAAGCAATTGTAATCTTCTATCTTAAACAAGATGTAGCGAACTTTTGGCACGTGTCTTTTTCCTTCTTCTTTACTCTTTTCCTACAAACACTAAAGCCCCTTTAACTAAAGAATTCCCTCAATAGGATAAATACATCATTCAAGAAGAAAAATTAGAAGATAAGCTTCCCAAAAAAAAGAGTGTCAAACAAGTAAACGAAGGAGATGAAGGCAATACATTCCTTTCTATCTCATCAACTCGCACATGATGAAAGCCATTGTAGACAGTGATGCAAGAGTTCCAATAACCACTTCATCCATATAAGAGAAGTGGGAAAAGCCTTCTCCGCACCTACTTGTCAAGAATTGCACCTCAATGATAAAGATATTGATAGATCTATTGCGTTGTTAGAAAGAATGAAATCAAGTACATGCAGAGTAGAATCCAACCATACCCTAACAATGTGTAATTTCAATCAAGCAAATAATTATGAGATGATTCTAATAGGACTTATGCATAACTTAAGATTGTGCAAGATTGGAATAACAATGTTCTACATCATAAAAACTTTGTAATAACGACTAGAATCAATCCCCATAATTTTGAGCAAAATGACATCCCTCCACTCCAATGGAATAAGTTCATTAAGATGTTCATGATTTCTCTTTAGATAAATCATCAGATAATGATTCCTTGTCGGATAAAGGTGTTAATTTGTGGGTTTGTAGAAAAGCAAAAAAGAAACACATGAAATGACAAGCTACACATCTCACATTAAGCATTGTACATCTTATAATCCTCAAATTCCTAGATGAAGAGTTTGCGCCTTGTGGCTTGGTCCAAATCTTAAACATTATGGACATATCTGATAATGAGACCTCAATACCTGCACATTATGATGAAGGCTACAATATTAATGAATTATTCATGGTTGTTACACTCAAAGAGATAGATAAGGAAGATTGGGTAAAACACGTGAAAGTAGAATGACGATGATGTCAAATCTGTCGTCATGAAGCCGTTGTTTTCATTGGAACAAGAATTTTCAAAAGAAATAAGCGTGAGATCAAACTAGTTGGGTTATCCCTTGTACAAAGTAGAAAAAGCAAGTGGTGAAGATGTAAGTGTCTCTTCCCATGAAATTTTGAAAAGAAGGCATACATATTTGAACCATAAGAAAATTTTAAGAAATATGAGGTTGAAAGTCAAAAGATTAGAGTACAAAAGCCAAAACAAGAAGAGGTCATAAAAGAATCGTATGAAAGTCTTGAAATGAAGAAAAAAGTCATTTCGATAGTAGAAGAAAGTGAAGAAAAGTGCATGAATGTTGGGAGTGACATGTCAAATACAAAGGAAGAGAGCTTGAATATTTCAATAATAAGAGATATTTTTCCATGGTCATACAACGATCTAAAAGGAGTTGATATGAATATTTATGTCCATATAATAGCTATGGCACTAGATGCAAAAGATTCTAAGCGATGGACATACATGTATAATGACATATATTCAATGAAGAAGACATTGATAAGCTCTTAGAAATGGGATTTATTTAGGAAATTAAGTACACTGAATGAATTTCATCCATAGTTATTGTGCCCAAAAAGAATTTGAAGATCAAGAGTATGTATTAATGTGAAGAAGGTAAATGAAGCTTCTTTGGATACAATCAAGTTACCATTGCACGACTAGATCAACATAAAACTATTGTTGCTACAAAATGAGGATAACATGCCTTCAAATTCATTCCATTTCGTTTAACAAATGTCCAAGCCACTTTCCAAAGGTCAATGTGTCACATGTTCATGGAATTCTTGAGAAAGTGCATTGAAGAATACGTGAATGACTTTTGTGCCTACTCTACACATCAAATAGAGCATATCCCTACCCTAGAAAAGATCTTTGCCCATTGTTAACAATATAGAGTCTCTTTGAATCCTAAGAAGTATGTCTTTATGGTACAAAAAGGCATATTTCTAGGACATATCATGTCCAAAACTGGCATTTCCATATACCAAAATAAGGTCAAACCTATACTAAGCATGCTAAACTAAAAAAAACAGGAAGGAATTCCAAGCCTTCATGCGACATTGTGGCAATTACAAATGATTTATCCATATCTATGCCATGATTGTGTATCTCCTATACGCTTTTATGACTAAATTCAAATGGAAAGAAAAGTGTTTTAAAGCTTTTCAAGGCCTTAAGGACCAACTTGTCACTCCACCTGTCACATAATCCTAACAAGGGATAGTTGAACCATACCTTAAGAGAGAGGATTAGGAAGTATTCCTCATCCATGGCTTTCAAGGCTAGTGGTTAGTCCATCACACTCCTAGCTAGGAGGTTGTGAGTTCAATTCCCAACATTGGTATCAGAGCCTAGATGAGGAACTTGGGCTAGATGGAGGTAAGGCGCCTCATGGTGGGCACTTGGGAAAAGCACTTGTCCTTGATGAGTGTGCTTAGATGAAGGCGCATGGGCATTTGGGCACCCAAAGAGGGTGGGATAGGTCCAAATTTGATCCAAGTGCTAGAGTTTGAGGTTGGTGGAAGCACTCATGCATGGAAAGTGGGTCCAAGAGAGTATGAAGGATCCACAGGTGAGCATTGAGGGAAATGCTTAGTCTAAGGGGAAAGGAAAGTCACATAATCCTAACAGGGGATAGTTGAACGATACCTTACGAGAGAGGATTAGGAAGTAATCCTCATCCATGGCTTTTGGGGCTAGTGGTTAGCTCATCATACTCCTAGCTAGGAGGTTGTGAGTTCAATTCCCAACACCACCTATATTGAAAGTATTGATACGGATAAAAACTTCCATTTGCATGGTGATACTTCTAATTATGCCATAGGTTGCATGTTAGCCCAACCTACACATGAAGAAAAATTGGATTTTGTCTAATCAAGTAGAAAGCTCAATAGAGAATGGATCATGATTATACAACAACAAAGAGAGAAGGTCTAGGTATGGTGGTGAAGAAATTCAGGCATTATCTTTTGGAGAATAAATTTAAATTCTTTATAGATCACCAAGACCTTTTCTACATAGCCAATAAACTCTACAAATCATCAAAGAGAAGAGGGTAATTTTCATCTTTGATCTAGCTTCAACTAGAAGATAACAGAAATGCAATTAAAGATCGAACATGTGGTTTGTGTTTCTTCATACTTGAGTTCATATGTCAAATTAAGCAAAACTTTTAGTGAATATAAGCATTCCAGCACCAACCACCCTTCACTAAACAGATGAGAGTACAACTCTTTCATTCGCACTAAACAAGCCTACACCTTTCTCCATCTCAAACTGCCTAAGGAGGGATTCCCATCCTTCTGGTCTGTTGGATGGCCCATGGGATTCACCTAATTTTCTACAGCCATCAATCCATGTGTGCAGGACAAGATAGAAATCTACACAATATTTAGGCACCTTTTACATCCAATCCATCCTTATCGCGTATAAGATACCTATACTTAGTACACCTTGACATCTCCAATCCTTCTACATTACCATTCACAGCTGAATAGTTTTCTTCTACAATTCTTCACCATCTTTCCTGGTATGCTCCATCAACCTTTGTCTTGTCGTTATTAATCATTGCAAGGGCAAGTCATCCTTCCATGGTCTGGCATGACGCATGTACTCAGCATAATTGGTGGAAAAAAGTAGCTCGTCAGAAAGCGTTGGCAATAAGGAATACCAGATTTGGCTATCTCGCTACAAGCTAAGACTGAACAGGGAGAAACTCAGATTACTGTACTGCGGTAAAATGCATGCTCCTAGGATCACCAAAGCGTTGCCGACACTGAATTAAGAGACCATCACCATCTGGTGTGACTAATAACAGTTACATAAGTGCCTTAGATTCAATCGACTCAGAGAGCTAACCATACGATGTCCCATCCGGACGTCACCTTCTGGGCATCCCCAGATTTGTAATTCCTTAATTGCAAACGTTAACTAGGCACAGACACTTAAACTCCGTTGTTAATTCAGCCAGTAGGTCTGGCTTTTCCTAACCTGAAGCTGTAGGAAGTTTGCTCTCACCAAAAATTGGCAGAGGCAAAGATTAGTTCTTACTTTCTCCCGCCATAGGTAAAGAGACCCGGTATGACATCCGGATCAATGATCATGATCGACGAATTTGAAAAATATGACTTCTCAACGGCAGCGCTCAGGTTGCCCGCTCTTCTAACATCATGCATCGCTACAAATAACTCTCACGAACCACACTGCATTTTTGGAGCTAGGACCCTCGTACGTTTCCTCGCACATACTGTCAAGTTTCTTTTCGCCAACCGCCATTGTTTTCTGATGATGTTCGTCTTATCGCTATTAAGAAGCAGAAGAACTGACCCTCGGCTGCCAGGAGATCATTTCTCCAGGAACTAGAAGACGGCGTCCACTCAGCATTACAATGGATAAAAGAAGTTCCTGGGGAAAGACTGATAGCGTATAAAACATCTCTGGCTCCAACATATTAGAATATAAAAATAAGCCAACAACAAGAGACGATGGCTTTAGCAGTGGAGCAGACCAAATGCCTCCGGAGTCCGGGGAGGTCCACCGATTCCTACAGTATGGAAGTTTCATAAGCTGCAGCACGTACTAGAGACTATCTAGGTGGCCCAGTTCA
Source organism: Ceratopteris richardii (assembly GCA_020310875.1). Lineage (NCBI taxonomy): Eukaryota > Viridiplantae > Streptophyta > Polypodiopsida > Polypodiales > Pteridaceae > Ceratopteris > Ceratopteris richardii. The sequence goes on along the minus strand of CM035409.1, from coordinate 26,736,627 downwards.
CATCCCAGTTATATATGCCCAATTTCACATTTACTTCCGCTTGCAAGCAACGCTTTGTAGAAATAAAAATGTTTCATGAACAAGGAGTGAGTGAGGTTGACAAAGCTAATTAACAACCGTCTGATGACTACAACTTTTGCGACAACAAGATTACCCGAAGAATGAAGTTGAAGCGGCTCCAGACGACAGAGCACGAGAGAGGGGAAGGCGAGAAGGAGAGCTCAGGAATTCGGACAGCCTGAGAACAATCATCTGGGGAGAGGACCGCAGCTATCCCAAGCGCTCTTGTGAGAAACAATGCGAGAAAGAACATGCCATGGTCCGCCATGCTAGCTAGCCGCACTCCTGCTCTCTCTGCCGCGGTTTACAACTACTGTGAAGTGAAGCTTGTTAGATATCCCAGGCTGCTCGCAAGTCACGGTCTCTCAGAATTTGCACACCAAACATTCTTAAAACTTCCGAGCATTGACTGCGCCTTTATTTTTACGTAAGTTGGCCCAAAGGATTTTGGCGTACCGCAAGCGTTCTTTGGCATGACAGGCTATATTTGAATACCCACAATTAACGTTTCATACACATATTTTGTGCCAGTTGTGGTCTCTAATGATGAAATTAGAGGTTAACATTCATTTTTTTTTCAAGTTTAAAATTCATGAGTAAATTGGTTAGGCATCACTTCTTGAAGCGAAGATTGTCCGTACAATCTTTGCGAGTTGTTAAATATGTTTGCGTCACTGTGACTAGTTTATCATGTAATGTTTTCAAGTTGTTGAAATTAGATATCTTGGGGCAGCCTTTCTTTATTATGCTTCCACACCTTAACCCTTGCCTTGTGGGATATTTGGGGTCCTATCTTATGAGTACTATGCTTTCACTTGTACAGACGTTCTTTTAATACATTCAAGTCTGGGGAGATTAGGCTTCGATTGAACTTCTTTTTGAGAAAAAAAACGCATCCTCAAAAAAATACATCCATGCCAACCTAAGTACATGTAGCCTACACGTCCGTCATACAATGATAGAATTTTCTTCTTTTTTCAAGGGGAATTTGATCTTACAATTTAAATCTCCTTAGGCTTGAACCAACTATTCAGTGAAGGGAGTAGTACCTTCGAGATTCCTTCAATTCCTCAAAAGTAGGGATGGAACAACTAGCACCTGTCGGGAACGTAGAGAAGTGAAGATTGAGCCCTCACCCCACCCAATTAGGCTTTGCTGTTGGAACACATTCTCTAATAATTATAAATGGGAGACGCAAGACCCAACCAAAAGAGTTTTAAGCCTCTATAACTTTACATTTGTCGAACTTACCAATAATTTGTCGAATGGAGTTCGAGCCCGCGTAGCCTAGTGGCTGAATGCGTTAAAGTTGCAGGAGGAAGTCCTAAGTTCAAGTCTTGGCTATACGTGTCAATGAGCGTGATGGGTGCCTCTACCTTAAGAGGTTAGGTGTGTGAGTGTATTTCCAATTCATCGTACTCTCAAAAAAAAAATGTCGAATGGAAAATATGTCCGAATAGAGATCATTGTGTTCTCTAGGAAATTTTGATTACTGTTCAAATTCACTTCAACCGAGAGAAGAATAATGCATGATGCACAAATCTTCTTGTTTGCCTATGATTTGTTGTACCACATACATCTCGAAGTTTTTGCTTTATCATATTGATGGTTGCTTTCCTCAAGTGAACTATTTTTGTCAAGGCAAAATCATAAACAAGAATATCTACATCATCCATTGTAAGAGTGGATGTGCTTCGAATATTCTTTTTCTTTTTTGAGCCTGTTTGTTTAGTATCACACACCATTTCTAAGCTATATTTACCTGTGAATGCATTACTACTTTTAGTGTAATACCAATGCACCATCAAAGCCTCTATTCTTCTTTGATCAATATCTTTAGTGACCTCTAAAACCTTTGCAATCCAAAATGGTTCACTGATCTTTGTGTACAAAAATCCCATGTGAATGGAATATCAACTGGCCAATGACCTACAACCGTATACTTTATAATCTCTTCTTGGTGATTGAAAAAGTCATCCCACCAAGATACATCTTGATCTTCAACATAGTTTTTTGCATGCTCAATATGTCTCTTCGTTTCAATGAGTGCATGCATCCAGCTTTTACTTTGATCAACCGCATTTCCACATCTTTCCGTATTGTTTTTATCTTCATATGGTGATTGTTATGCACCATACACAGACAAATAAGGCACCTGCAACAAGAATCTGCATCCTTCTTTAGGCTCCCACCTAGGAGAAGATGAATACTGCTTTGCAAATAAAAGGGTTATGTCATCAACCCTCCTCATCAAGAATACATGGTTAAAACTAATATTGTGCAATGGAGCCAAGACCTTAGCACTATTATCAAAGCCCACTAAGCAAAAGTGCTTAAAGTTATAAATCTGTGTGAAGTGTTGAACTTCAGGTTTTGGAGTATATGCTGTGAAATCAACTCAGATAAAATCGGAAGAGTAAAAACATTGTTACATGCCAACTTCTTAGAGAACATACTAAACATTTGATCAATGTGATCATGAATGTGTCCAACCAGAAGGAAATTTACCTTAACCTTCTGAAATACATGTTTATCAACAAGCATGCATAAATATCCAAAGATTATAGAATTTTTATTCTCTCTTGCAGTATTATCAAGTTGCAAATACAGAGTTGGTGGCAAAAGACCCTTCCATGATTGCAAAACCCGATGAATGACAGTAATTGTAAGGTTTGGATCATTATGCACATTCGGATATGTGAAGAAAACCTTGGCCATTACAGTTCCATTGTATACCAAAGCACCAACCAAATGCATTTCCATAAGGACTTCATCTCCAATGTCCTTAGGGATGCAATAAAAATGTGGCAAACATGTTTTTTTAATCCATACCATCGATCACGAACACATATAATGCTCTGGATTTCTGAGTGCTTTAATTCGATGATGAATTGCTTTCTTTCTCTCTAAAGCTTGACTCTCAGGATGATTCTTTAGAAGGTTTTTAAAATTATCTTTTCTAACTTGGAGGAATAGACACATTGTTAAACTTTTGCTTCCATAATCGAGTAAAGTGACGATACAACACATACTTCTCATTTCTATTTTCCATGTCTTCTTTATATATTTGAAATACTTGTTGACGAGTAAAGTTATCTGACAAGTGCAACCTTTCAGTTGTAGGCATAACCTCACAATGCAAGCTAAAATAGTTCATCATCCAATTCATTGCATGACGTCCAACAGATCCTTTGGTCCCAACATGAAACGTATCCAAAGATCTTGATTCATAAGCCCTTGTTGAACCCTATGTATTCTAAAATTTCCCACACCCATTGCAATTTTAAATGCAGCCCTACAACATCGCATCCCTTGAGTAAAGTAATATTCAAAAGCAACACCTATTACTGATATGTTATCCTCAACCATTTGCATGTGAGAAACAAGGTATATATCCTACCTTTCACTATCTAAATGGAGGAATTTCTCTCTTAGGTTCTTTAGTTTCTTCATTCCTAAATTGTACAAACATTTCAAACCACAAGAATGGTTCATAGTATCCAATGCAATTTGTCTATCTGAAGTAAGAAATTTAAATATTTTTTGACTTACTTCACGAGGCCTTCTTTTAAAATGTAGATTGAGCATGCTTTGCCTTTCCTTCTATTTGCAGCCAACATCCTTTGCTCCACATGCACTTGAGTCAGAAGGGAGATCAATGGCTAGATCATATGGGAGATCAAGAGGTGCATTTGGTTGAGCAGCATTGCATTGTGAATTGGATAAATTAAATGACTCAACCAAAAACATAGAATGATGATCAACACATTCTAAACTAGGGAGACCATCACTTATGAGGAAACGATCAACTAAGAACAACGAATTCGAAATTGTATCAATATGAGTAGAGGAAGTTGATGCCCAAGCATCCACTGAAAAGATTGAGCTCATCTTCACTTACTTCAAAGAGGACTAAAGATGAATTACCTTTATAAATGAGTAGAAGTCCAAGATCAAGTGAAAATGTCACATAAGTGTGACATCAAGTAGATATGAAATCAAAAGTGCATTAAAGTGCATTCAACATCAAATTACATTAAAGTACTTAAAGCCTAACATTAAAGTACTTAAACCTTGAAGACCATACTTTCAGTGATATGAATTAGTCTAAACTGTAAGAGACATAATCTAATTCATAGTGCTAATATTGATTTTTAAGAAGTACATTCTTTGGTTTGTTATCTTCATTAGGTAGGACCACATTTTAAAAGGTAGTGTGGAATCATTTGATGAACTTTGAAGGGAATTTATCATCTACTAAGACGAGAGCTCTCTTGGCTAGCTTAGGCCTTCGGTGAATGCATAGTAATGCATTCTCAAACACTGTAGAAATTGCACCATAGAGATCATTTACTGCCCATAACTCGTAGTGTAATGATGAAGACACTCACGTTTTTAAGTCAAATGAGTTCTTGTTCAAAACGAGATCTCCATTCATAAGCCCCTGTTGAACCCTATGTATTCTAAAATTTCCCACACCCATTGCAATTTTAAATGCAGCCCTACAACATCGCATCCCTTGAGTAACGTAATATTCAAAAGCAACACGTGTTACTAATATGTTATCCTCAATCATTTGCATGTGAGATCTCCATTCATAAGCCCCTGTTGAATCTATGTATTCTAAAATTTCCCACACCAATTGCAATTTTAAATGTAGCCCTAAAACATCGCATCCCTTGAGTAAAGTAATATTCAAAAGCAACACATGTTACTAATATGTTTGACGAGTAAAGTTATCTGACAAGTGCAACATTCTAGTTGTAGGCATAACCTCACAATGCAAGCTAAAATAGTTCATCATCCAATTCATTGCATGATGTCCAACAGATCCTTTGGTCCCAACATGAAACATATCCAAAACGAGATCTCCATTCATAAGCCCCTGTTGAACCCTATGTATTCTAAAATTTCCCACATCCATTGCAATTTTAAATGCGGCCCTAAAACATCGCATCCCTTGAGTAAAGTAATATTCAAAAGCAACACGTGTTACTAACATGTTATCCTCAATCATTTTCATGTGAGAAACAAGGTATATATCCTACCTTTCAGTATCTAAATGGAGGAATTTCTCTCTTAGGTGCTTTAGTTTCTTCATTCCTAAATTGTACAAACATTTCAAACCACAAGAATGCTTCACAATATCCATGCAATCTGTCTATCTAAAGTAAGAAATTTAAATCTTTTTTGACTTACTTCATGAGGCCTTCTTCTAAAATGTAGATTGAGCATGCTTTGCCTTTCCTTGTATTTGCAGCCAACATCCTTTGCTCCACATGCACTTGAGTCAGAAGGGAGATCAATGGCTGGATCAGATGGGAGATCAAGAGGTGCATTTGGTTGAGTAGCATTGCACTGCTAATTGGATAAATTAAATGACTCAACAAAAAACATAGATGATGATCAACACATTCTAAACCATGGATACCATCACTTATGAGGAAAGGATCAACTGAGAACAACGAATTCGAAACTGTATCAATATGAGTAGAGGAAGATGATGCCCAAGCATCCACTGAAAAGATTGAGCTCGTCTTCACTTACTTCCAAGAGGACTGAAGATGAATTACCTTTATAAATGAGTGGAAGTACAAGATCAAGTGAAAATGTCACATCAAGTGTCACATCAAGTAGATATGAAATCAAAAGTGCATTAAAGTACATTAAAGTGCATTAAAAATCAAATTACATTAAAGTACTTAAAGCCTAACATTAAAGTACTTAAAGCCTAACATTAAAGTACTTAAAGCCTAACATTAAAGTACTTAAACCTTCAAGACCATACTTTCAGTGATGTCAATTAGTCTAGACTGTAAGAGACATAATCTAATTCATAGTGCTAATATTGATTTGTAAGAAGTACATTCTTTGGTTTGTTATCTTCATTAGGTAGGAACACATTTTAAAAGGTAGTGTGGAATCATCTAATGAATTTTAAAGGGAATTGATCATCTAATAAGACGAGAGCTCTCTTGGCTGGCTTATGCCTTGGGTGAATGCATAGTAATGCATTCTCAAACACTTTAGAAATTGCACCATAGAGATCATTTACTGCCCATAACTCGTAGTGTAATGATGAAGACACTCACCCTTTTAAGTCAAATGAGTTCTTGTTGATTCCCTTTGGACTGCCTTCTCTTAACTATGATCTTCATTTGGCAAAACACCATTAATCAAGCATCGGGGATTCCCTCAGAGGTTGAGTGTAGGAGTTTGAAAATATTGGAAGACTTTGTTTACAAATACCAAATGTATAATAAACATCGTGACGAGTCATTTTCCATTGTTTGGAAATGAGACTTAATAGCATACATTAGTTTCTTGCATACATACACACAGAGCACACGGAGATACTAGATTGAAACACTCATGCTTTTAAATTTGATTGTGCTTATAAAAGGATGATGAGAGTAAGAGACTCGTGAAGAAGCTCGATCCACATCCTTTGTTGTATTTTGTTATTGCATAGTAGAGAAGACTCAAACAAAGCCTGATAAGTTCTGTAAATACAACAACATAAGCACGATTAATTGGCTTCATGAACAATATTATGTCTAGAGAAGGTATGTATGTACATGCAAGTCATACTTATATTGCTAGTACAATAAATGCAATCTATTGTACAACAATTGAACCATGGGCAAGAAAGCATCTGCATGTCAAGTTTGATATACATGATTTACAAAAGTAAATTACATGCAATCTACAAAATTTCATAGGTGAGTATTGGGTTACAAAAAATGGTGATGAAAATATAACAAACTTTCACAACAACATTTATGAAAGCCAAACCATTATTAAGTTACAAAGCTTGAAAGCCTGAGAAGTTATAAGTATTAGCAATATAACACACTTTCAAAGTAACATTTATGAAAGCCAAACCATTCTCAAGTTCACATTTCTATGAGATGCATCTAATGTTAGGTCCTGGTTAGATTAATTGGTTGATCTACTTAGAAACTGGATTCATTCAGTTAGATCTAGTCAGTCTCTAGTTCAAGCAACCTGCCTATAAATAGCAAAAGAGGAGATCATTCTCATTTCCAAAATCCATGAGCAAGAGAGAGCAACCGAGCACATACACCAAAGGCACACAAAGCTCTGAAAATAAGCAAGGAAACTCTGATGGAGAAGAAGAATGTTGCCAAGAGTACCTAGAGGTAGAGAAAATCACACCACAAAAGATTCCTTTTTATTTTGTAGGAAATAGTATCTCTTCTAACGATTTTAATTTTATGTGTTTGTGAAATCTTGATCCATGACGATGAGATTCGATGCCAGGCATCGACCTGGAGGGCAATTCGATGCCAGCATCGAACGCTCTCCATGGTGTCAACTTCATGTCCTCAGAAGCCTCTTCAATGGAAAGGTCAACTTTCCTTCCCTTTCCCCTCAAATCAACCTGAGGGTCTGGCCTCGACTTCCTTTGCTTCTGGCCCTTGACCTCCTTGTTCTCCCACATTGTCAATATCTTATCCTGCAGATCCTAGATCTCACCTATTCTGAATGCAAGCTGAAACCATGGATCATAATTTTTTAAGGCATCAAACTTCCTATTTTCATTCGCAATGTCAACCTCAATAAGGCATTGCTTCTGCAGATTGCAATGTATTCTACTAGCCTCCTTCTTTAGGCAATCTTCGTATTCATGGCAAAAGAACCAAATTCTCTCTATGGATGACATCTTTTGCCTGTATTCATTATCATTGTTGTGATCCCAAGCAAGAAGCTTGGCTTCCTCAGTTGTAAGCCCAGCACAGACTTTGCACTCTGCATACCTAAAGAAGAATGTGGTGGGGTGCTCCTTCACTAGCTGTATGCGGGCCTCTGTAGAGTGTGAACCACCAATAACATAATATGTGTAATCTTCAAATTGGACCTCGTTGAAATACTCCATAGAGCTGCACTCATTCGGATCCACCATGAGGAGGAATGGCACAACAGTAGCATGAGGATTTATCTTCATTTTCTTCTTACGATTCTGCACATGCAAATTATGTGGCTCCCTTATCTCAAGGGGCCTCCTCCCTGTTACTAGATCAAGTGGTGGCCTATGGATGGTATTGATTGGTAGGTGGAAAAGCTGCCCCTTCTTGACAAGCTTTCTTTGAGCTATGTCCTCCCTCATCTTGTTTTGCTCAGTACTCAGAATTCCTAATGCAAGCTCACCACCAGGTGCAACAATAATATCCTCAGAGCTAGATCTTGACTCAAAAGACTCCTCATCAAGCACTCTCTTCATTTTCTTCAATGGCTTCTTCTGCACGCACTGCTTACCCTTTTCCTTTACAGGGGTTGTCTTCTTCTGCTGTCTTGGCATAATGTTGCCCTGGATCCATGGCATCAAGTCTCTGATTAGGTTCATTGAGTCCCTGCAGATCTCTGCAAGCCTCTCTGGCACACAACACTCTGGGCACAAGAAATCCATCTTGCAGATTGCATTTTGTAAGCCCTTCAATGTCTCTACCAGGAAAAGGAGGTTGTCAGAATCCTCATCTTCATAGTCCACTTTGAACACAAGGCCATACTGAAAGGCCTGTGTTGTCATGATCTTGCCTCTCCCATAGGCCCTGCAAACACAACGATGATTACATTCTTCTCTTCAACATTCAGGCATTGAATTGCACACAAAGTCATTGCCTGGCATCGACTTGCATCCTCAAGTCGATGCCTAGCATCGACTTGCACCCTCAAGTCGATGTCTAGCATTGACTTGCATACAAAGTTGATTCCTGTTATCCACTTGCACCCTAAAGTCGATGCCTGGCATCGACTTGCACCCCAAAGTCGATGCTAAGTATCGATTTGCACTCTAAAGTCAATGGCAGGCATCGACTTTGGGCTTCAATCCAATGCTTTGCATCGAGTTTCAGGCCAAATTCAATGACTCAAGGAATCAAGGATGATACTTTGATTATATCAACTTTGTCAAGGGTAATCTCCAAGGAGTTAAGCCTAGAAGAGATGGTGATTGAGCTTAATAAGTATGTATTTTATTCTCAGACCTTTTTCCCTACTCCCATATTTCTAGTCTAACCTACTCTCCTTTTCATGTTTGTGATTGTAGTCATAAAGTATACATGAAGATTCAGGAGGTGATGATGAAGAGGTTGGGATGCTTCTCTTGGAGAGAGGTCCAAGTAGAGTATCCAACCACCTCATCATACAAAGCTTTATTTGTTTCATGACTAGGTAGGTTCTATTATGAGAGAGGATGCTTGGTTTGTTGTCTAGGTCGATGTCTGGCATCGATCTATGCCACTAAGTCTATTCCAAGCATCGAGTTTTAGTACTAACTTGATGCATGGCATCAACTTGTGCCACAGATTAATGCCTCTCATCAATTTACTGCTCAAACTTGATGCTTGGCATCGACTTAGTGGCATAAGTCAATGCCAGGCATCGACTTACGTGAGAGCTCGATGCCACACATCGACTTTCAGCAAAAAGTCAATGTCTGGCATCAACCTAGACAAGAAATCGATGCCAGGCATTGATTACTCATGTTTCCACTTGTTTATCATAGAGCTCGTTTAATTTCCTTTCCACTTGCTTCTGTAGAAACCAAAGAAAAGTAATTCTGCAAAGGCACTAGATGATTGTCCCCCTGCATTCCAGGCTCACATTGAAAGGGCAAGGCATGAGAAATCAAGACTGAAAGCCAAGGAGATAGATTTTGATGATGAATCAGATCTGCAGTATTTCTCCAATCCCCTAGACCTACTTAGACTTGTATATTATAATGTATTCTATAGTGATGTAAATAATATCTGTAGTGTTGTGCTTAGAAAGCATTTCTCCCTTCGTATAGGAGACATACCCTATGGATTTAGAATGTTGGCATCAGTGAATGATGACGAGCCTTTCAAGCACCCTCAGATTCAAAAATTGGTCACTGATTTTGCATATTTGACTATGTCTCCTCTTTGGAGGATAGTACTTTTCCATAGCAAAGGCCAATCTTTCTCTGTTTCAACCGCTTTGAAGTCGAGATGCCATGCTGTGGAGTGCCTCACATGGTAAGTGATCTTCTTTCTATCTCCCTAGCTTAAATGATGCTCTCTTTCACTTATACTTCTCGTTGGCAAGGTGAAGACAAACGTGAATCGTACTCCTTTGCATAGTTTTGTGAGCTCCATCGAATGCATTACAGTTGGCTATTATGATGAAGTAAGCAAAAGAAGAGTCAGAGAGCATTGCAATGAGAATGGGATCTCTAATGTGCTCATGTTCCCAGTAGTTACCAAGAAACCTCGTCATGTAGCTAGGAACAGGACATTGGTTAATCCATATCAGAAGCCACAAAAGCTTATAATGAGATTGGTTCAACCATTCTCCAACGATGATAACTGGGTCCTAGACCTTTTTTTGGCACAGGTAAAATCAGATGTAACATTTTTCATTAGCCATGATATTCGTCCTCTTATTGGTTTTCTTCTATTTTAGGAACGCCTCTCGCTTGCTCCTTAAAGATGTTCAGGCACTGCATAGCTATGGGGAGAAGGTTGATGCTCAAGTGAGCTTCATAAGAATGAGAATCAATGGGTTGAATGGATGTCGAGATGAGGACCAAGAGGTGAAGGAAGCACATTGCAAACATGGAGAGATTCCAACCTGCTTCAAGGGAGCCTGTTCCCCCACTTGCAGATGAGTCGGGAGACATGGTTGACCTTGAAGAGACAATCTTGGAGCAAGAGATGAGTTCTAGGGTTCCAGAGGATGCGATTATGCATGAACCTGAGGAAACCTATGATCAGCTTCTATTGTAGAGGCTTATTATTCTTGTAAAACATACATGAAATGTAAACATCATCTTAATAGAAATATAATGCCAAGTTCTGCTTCCATTTTGTGCAAAGCTATACTTATCTTGATAATTTCTCTGATAAATGTGTGGATGTTGTTTAATATAATTTGGTTGATTATGGTCTTCTCTTGGGAATGCTTTTGTGATATTCATTTGATATTCTATGAATATGGCCAACATTCAATTAGGCTCTTAACTGTACAAAGCGATGATCTGAGTTTCCTTATTAAAAGATTGGACTTTTGCAACACATGTACTGCAAATTTCGAGTAGCTTTTAATCACCTATAATCTGTGCTTGCTGAGGTTCTAGATTTAATGAAGGGGTTTCAACAATTATTATTTGTACCTTTAACTATGATCTCTTATGTCAAAGGTCATGATGTGGGGTTCTTGATCATGTTGAACAATTAGTTTTCATGGCACCAAGCATTTCAACATATCTATCTCCGACTACTTGGGTTAAAGAATCAAGCTTCTACTCAATGTTTACAAGCAAGAACAAGTGATTCTTACTAGATATTGTGAAATGGACACTTTATTGCTTGATATCATAGTCTTTAGGTACAAATAAATGGAGAACATGTCTTTGTTCTCCTTTGTTGTGACTCAGTTTTTAGTGGTATTAGAGCTTTATCAAGGTAAAATGGGAGATGGATTTCCATCATTCATTGAAGAATTAGACAGTGGCAATTATCCAGCTTGGTCCCTAAAGATGAAGGCTTCCCTCCAAGGAAGAAGCTTGTATGGATACATATCTGGAGATGAAGAAATGACAACCTTTAAAATAAAAAACCAACCTACAAGAGAGGAGAAAGAGAGACCAGTTGCATGGTGTCTTCTCTATGATGAAGTGATAATGTACCTCGATATGATTTGTTCTAGCATGGAAAACAGGATTCCGTGCTAACTGTATGTTGCTAAGATTATCACAATAAATAGTGATAGACTTTCCCACTTACACACCTAAATCTGCAAGTAGCATTTCTGGCCATGATGCCTCACATGCTTCCATTGCAGCACCTCTATACTCAGCCTCTGTACTCGACAAAGCAATAGTGGGTTGCTTCTTGCTGCTCCATGTAACAACTGCACTCCTAAGTGAGAATAGAAAAGCACTAATAGATCTTCTATCTGGAATGCTACCAGCCCAATCTGCATCGGTGTATCCATAAACCTGCAAATCTACACCAACATCATAAAACAATGCATAATCCAAAGTAGCACTCACATAACATAGAGTGCACCTTAGAGCATCCAAATGTGGCTTCCTAGGAACTTGCATAAACTGACTTTCAATTCCAACAGTATAACTTAGATCAAGCCTTGTAATTGTGAGATATATAAGACTTCCCACAATTTTCGTGTACATAGTAGCATTTTCCAATGCTTCACCTGATGTAGTATCCAACTTCAAATTATGATCTAATGGCATAGAAATTGGCTTACAACCAGCCATACCATACTTTTGGAGCATATTCAAGGCATATTGCCTTTGAGACATCCATATACCTATTTTTGTATGTATAAACTCAATGCCCAAGAAATAGCATAGCACACCAAGATCTTTCATGTCAAATTCTTGCATAAGAAGTTGCTTTACCTCTTTGATGCTTCCTTCATTGTCTCCACCTACAATCAGGTTATCAACATAAATAGCTACAATAGTGATGCCATCATCAACCTTCCTTGCATATAGTGAGTGATCTGCATCACACATAGAAAATCCAATGTTTGTTAAGTAATCAGCAATCCTTGCATGCCATGCATGAGGGGCTTGCTTCAACCCATACAAAGCCTTTTGCAACCTACAAACATATTCTGGATGCTTTGAATCTTCATATCCTTGTGGCTGGTCCATATATACTTCTTCCTGTAACTCACCATGTAGGAAAGCATTCTTCACATCCATCTGATGCAAAATCCATCATTTTGCTGTAGCTAATGCAACAAGTATTCTGACAGTAGACATTTTAGCTACAGGGTTGAATGTTTCATCATAATCAATGCCTTATGTCTGTGCATATCCTTTAGCTACCAATCGTGCTTTATACCTACTTATGCTACCATCAGCATTATGCTTTACCTTGTAAACCCATTTGCAACCTATGGGTTTCTTTCCTTGTGGCAATGGAACTAGCTTCCATGTATCATTTCCTTAAAGTGCAGCCATCTCCTCATCCATAGCTTTTTCCCAATCGGCAATTCCAATTGCATCTTCAAAGCAAGAAGGTTCAGCATCTTATATTACCTTTGTCATGTAGGCACAATGACGAGCCATATAACTATCATACGTCAATCGTTGCAATGAATTCCACATCCTCCTAGATCTTCTTGGTCCTGGGTCACTTCTCTTTGTATCCTCTGCATGTGCCCTTCTTACTCCTGGAGTCTTCACAGAGGGCAATCTGAGTTCCTCATTAAGACTCTTTTATGAACCGCTTGAATCTCCATCAACGCCTTCAAAACTTGCACATGTTTTATGACCTGCAGCAAGCTTTTCTTTACCTTTCTTGGATGTATTTGATGAATTTGCGGGATTGAAAAATCCACGCAATCTTCCACTCCATGGATTTGAGTTGGAACTATTTCTTAGTGATGTGTCCGGTCCACTCAAAACTTGAGATTCTGCACTTGATTTTTCAACATTTTCTTTGTCATTTTGTTCAAGATTCAGTCCTTCTTTGGCATCTGCATAGAAGCTTGACATTTCATCAATCACCACATCTCTGCTCACCTTTACCTGTCGTGTGACTGGGTTATAACATTTATATCTCTTTTGCTCAAGGAAGTATCCAATGAAGACACACTTTTCTGCTTTGCGATCAAGCTTTGTCCTCAATTCATCTGAGACATGTACATATGCAATACAACCAAAAACTTTCAGATGTGATAAGTTTGGCTTTTTACTTGTAAACTTCTCTTCAGGTGTAACTTGATATACAACAGTAGTCGGAGTTCTGTTCATGATATATACAACACTATGCACACCTTCTACCCAATAACAATGAGACATGTTCTTCTCAGCCATCAAGGCTCTTGCTATTTATGTAATATGTCTATTTTTGCATTCAGCAATGCCATTCTGTTGTGGTGTGTACCTACATGAAAATTGGCACCAAATTCCATGATTTTTTACAAAACTACTGAACTCATTTGACATGTATCCACCTCCTCCATCAGATCTTAATGTCTGAATGTACTTCCCTATCTGCTTTTCCGCCATAGCTTTAATTCTGGAAGTGAGTGAACACCTTCCTCTTCTCTTTCATGAAATATACCCATACTTTGCATGTATGGTCATCAATGAAAGTAACATAAAACATGCAACCGTCCATAGATGTGGACTTTGCTGAACCACAAACATCTGTATGTACTACTTCTAGTACATTCTCACTAACATGCTTGTCATGTGGAAATGATGCTCTTGATTGTTTACCAAATTGACATGTTGCACATACCTTTTGCATTTCTACAACTTTGAAATTTGGTAGCCCATGAAAAATCTTCTTTGATTGCATCAATTTTAGCCTTTGCAAGTTTGCATGTCCAATCTGTTTATGCTACATCTCTATATCTGCAATAACGCATGCACCTTTTCCAAACATGGCTACAATCATTTCACGAATCTTCACATTTAAGGTGAACATCCTACCCACTTTGTTTCCTTTGGCAAACAATCGTCCATCCTACTTGTACTCTTGTACATATAATCCATCAGCATTGAACCTGACTTGTAATCCCTGGTCAACCATTTGTCCAACAGAAACCAGATTCTTTGTTATATTTGGAACATGTAGCACATCAGCAAGATCTTTTACCTTTCCATCCTCCATCAATCGTGCTATGTTTCCTGTATGCTCGATAGGATGTGATGTGTCATCACCTGTTTCAACATATCCAGGAATTGGCAATTTTTGCAAAGTACTAAACCATTCTGCATGACTGGTCATGTGATTTGAAGCACCTGAATCAACATACTAGACATTATCATTTGATTCTAAAACACCAGCAGACATCGTATTCCAACAATCACGTTCAAAGTGTCCAAGTTTACCACAATTCCAACATCCTTTACTGTCATTACCTGAATCATTTCTTTGGAAATTTTTGCGGCCTCTTTGGCTCCCCTACCTCGAAACTGTCCTCTTCCTCTTACATGATTCTGTTGTTGACCTTGGTCTTGGTTACTGTTTCCTCTTCCACTTTCAAAACCTCTATCTCTACCTCTTCCTCTGCCAGAGTAGAATACCTGCTCATAACTGGGCTTTCCTTGGGAGTTTGAGTCCTCACTAAGATTCTTTTCTTCAATAATCATCATGGATACCAAATTGGCAAAATTCAGAATATTTTCTCTGGTCTGTATAGACGTTTTGAACTGCTTATATGCAGCTCCTAAACCATGAAGGCAAACTTCCACCTTATCATCATCACCATCATCTACATTCATGCCAATAGATGCAAGTGACTCACATATGCTTTTGATTTTTAGAGTGTAGTCACTTACCGACATGCTCTTCTTTTCTAATGTATGTAGCTCGTTCTTGAGCTGCAATTTCCGTGCCTTTGTATTAGTCTCATACAAAGTGACCAAACTGTTCCAAGCCTCTTTCGGAGTCTTGGCATCCTGTATGTGTCCAATCATGCTATCCTGTATGCTAACAGATAGCCAGTGCATTACCTTTTGTGCTCCTTTGATTCCATTCCTCATATGCTCTTACCTGATCTGTAGTCCGATTCCTTTCTGGTAACTACGGAGCATTTTCATTCTCTCCTTTGATGTACTTCTAGGAGCCTTTTCCCATCAGGAAATTCGTCATTCTAAATCTCTAATCATGGAAGTTGTTCTTATCCAGCTTATCGCTCATAAGCTGACTCATTCCATCTACGTTTACCATTTCTGTAGCAATTTACAACACTACAAGCAACACTTCTGCTAGAACACTATCGCACTATGACGTGACAATTTGATCTAAAAAAAACACAGTTTTTGTGTATCAATAGTACGCTTGAAATTCTGGATCTGGAATATACAATGCAAGTTATAGTTTTTGAAATTGACCTAGTTTTTCTGCGAGCCCCACGTTGCAGCTCAAAACGGAGGTCTTCTACCTTCATGCCGATTTTCGTAGCAAACGGAGGTCGTTTGTGAATCATGTTTTCTCCACACCTTGCTGCATACTCTTTACCGTCGTCTTCTCCACAAGCTCTTTATAGCCATGCTAGCTCTGATACCATGTCATGAGGAAGGAGATAAGGAAGAGAGCTCACACACACACTCTCACTCTCAAGGAGATGCACACACACAGATTGAGGCAAGGAAGAATAATCTTATTCTTCTTCTTCTATTATATAAAAAGGAATGTACAAGAATGACCTAAAAACAAGAATACAACAAGTGCAATATATAAAGAGAATCAAACTATGGAAGAAGAATGAAACTCTAGGTCATAAGATAGAGAATCAAGTGCAAGATAATCAATTGAAACTTCGATAGAGAATCAAGTGCAAGAGAATCAAACTATCTTATGACCTAGAGGAGGGCTTTCCAACTCTATCGAAGAAGAACGAGCACACACTTGAAGCATTAAGTGATTCTGAAGATGGTCAAAAGACTCCAAGGAGAGAAATCAATTCTTGGAACTCTAATGGAAAAGACGAAGTGCAAGAGTTGAGGGATGTGGGAGAATCCTCTCAACAAACAATTAGAAGGTCAACTAGAGAGAAAAGGAAGCTAGAAAGATATGGCTATGATACTTCATTAGTTACTAAACATCCTATACATCTAGCACAAAACTCAAACTCCGAAGAACCCTCATTATATGAGGCAACAAAAAAGAAGCCTTAATGGATGAATACCATGTAGGAAGAGATTGATGCCTTAAAAAGAAAATCCAACTTGGGAATTGGTACCCAAGACTCCATCTATGAAGATCAACAGATTCAAGATGGATATACAAAGTAAAGAAAAATTCTGATGGGTTTATAAACAGGTACAAAGCAAGCCTTGTGTCCAAAGGGTATGCACAAACACAAGGAATTGATTATGAAGAAACCTTTTCACCGATTGCAAAGATGCCAACCATTTAAGTGATTATGAGTATTTTAGTTTCCAAGAATTAGAAGGTCTACCAAATGGATGTAAAAGATGCTTTTCTAAATGGATAGATATTTGAAGAGGTATACATGGCTCAAACCTCCTAGCTTTGAAGACTCATCATGCCCTGAGTATGTATGCAGGTTAAGAAAGGCTTGTCACCTATTTGCAGAATAGAGGATTCAATGTGAGTAATGTTGATCCTTCCATCTTCATCCTAAGGAATCAATATGAAATCATATACCTATGTGTATATGTTGTTGGTGCAGTTAAATCATATACCTATGTGTATATGTGTATATTTTGCTTGATCACTTATCCTAAAGTTCATATGTTCACTCATGTATTAGCACATGAATGATTTCTTGTAAAAGATTGATTTTTACTCCTTGTAAAAGTGCATAATTGAAATCACTTTCAATTACGAGTTCATAGAAGAATCTTTCCACAAATTATTTGGTGAGGATTTAAGGCAGATCAAGTCCTAAAACTTTGGAACACTTTTAGGTAAATAATTGAATTCAAATTTGAATCTTAGTTCCAAAAAAAGGATATAAAAGAGGACTATCTAGTCGCGTGGATATGTAGGCTGATAGAGGAAGATATAGTAGAGATTTTAGAGGACTTTGTGTGGTATATTGAGCCCTCATTATAGCTCTTCTATTTCCCTCACATTGTGCAATCATTCATTACCAATGTCAATGTAATTTATGTGCATTAATACATATAGTTTTCTCATATCGCATCTCTTCTACTCTATCATGTACTACTCAAAAGAGTGAGCTTTTGGCTTGACCAATCATACCACAGATGAATGCTTCAGGAAAACAAAGAATCAAAGAGGAAGAGGCTTCCATAGAGGAGGCTATGGATAATCAAGTAGGTAGGTTCAATAATGGAGGAAACAACTACCATCACAATTACAACCAAGGCTACAACAACAACAACAACAACAACTACCAAGGAGGCTTGAGAGGAAGGAACTACAACAACTATGTAGATGATCAAGAGGATTCCCTATTACACATGAATATGATAGCCAAGCAAGGTAAAGATTATGACTACCTATTCTATATTGGTTCTGGTTGCTCCAATCATATAGCATGCAATGTAGCATTATTTTTTGACCTTGAAGAACCCAAAGGAAAGCATGAAGTTCAGGTAGGTGATGACACTAGGCACTCAGTACAAAAGATTAGAAATGTCAATGAATCTGATGATAACATGAATCTTCTAAGGAGGGTATTGCATGTGCCACCAATAACCAAAAATATAATGTGATGGACATATTTTTGAGAAGGGTTTACAGGTTAGATTTGCAAGGCATGGAGCATATGTGGAGGACCCTCAACAAGGGTTTAAGAGGACTGCAAAAGGTGAGAAAGCTAGTAGAATTTTTACCTTTGAAGTTGGAGATACAAGAAATATTGCTCTCTTCAGTTATAAGGATCAAACCCTATCTGAATTGGGGATATGACATAAGAGACTAGGACATATAGGTTAAAGGACATTGAAGCAAATATGCAGGGATCGGAATGTTCTTGGCAACCCAAATGTGTCCAAGCAACATATGATTTACAAATGTGGAGCATGCCAATTTGGCAAGTCACATAGGTAACCATTCAACAAAAAAGGATACATGTATGAAGACTACTTGGACCTTGTACACATATATGTGTGCAGTCCTAGCATAGAGCCATCAATTTTAGGGTCAAGGTATTATGTTTCATTCGCAGATGACTATAGTAGGTGGACAATACTTTATTTATGAAGCATAAAGATGGTCTTCACTTGTTTCAAGAAGTATTTGGCATTGGTTGAGAATCAAACATGTAAAAATTTGAAGAGGCTCAGATCCAATCAGGCACTTAGAAGATCTCAAAGGGAAAGCAAGAAACCTATAAGGTATGGCTATGACACATCACTAGTCACCAAGCATTCTATATACATGACAAAAGATTCTATGTCAGAGGAACCTTCTTCATTTGAGGAAGCCAACAAGAAAGAAGAGTGGAGAGAAGCTATGCAGGAGTAAATTGAAGCACTTGGGATTTGTTCCAAAAAAACCTTTCATGAAGGTAATTGAATCTGGGTGGATTTACAAAGTGAAAAGGAATTTTAGATGGCACAATAAACAGGTATAGATCAAGGCTAGTAGCAAAGGGGTTTGCTCAAATCCATGGAGTGGATTATGAGGAGACCTTCTCATCTATAGCCAAGATGCCAACAATCAGAGTTTTAGTAAGTATTGCTGCTTCAAAGAATTGGAACTTGTACCAATTAGATGTTAAAAATGCATTCCTTAATGGGTGGATCTTTGAAGAGGTCTACATGGCTCAACCAACAAGATATGAAGACAAAGACAAACCTGATTATGTATGTAAACTAAGGAAGGCACTGTATGGTTTAAAGCAAGTTCCTAGAGCTTGGAACCATAGGCTCATCACATATTTGTAGGACCAAGGTTTTGTTGCAAGCAAGGAAGATTCTTCATTGTTCATTAAGAAGACTAATTCAAAGGTTATTTATCTATGTGTTTATGTGGATGATATCATTATTATAGGGAATGATGCCAATGGCATCAAGAAGATCAAGGCTCAGATTAAGGAAGAGTTTAAAATCAGTGATCTTGGGTTGCTTACTTATCTTCTTGGCATAGAGATTGTCTATACAGATTTTGGTGCCTTCATTACTCAGACAAAGTATATCCATGATATACTAGTGCAATTCAAAATGGAAAATGCAAAAATTGCAAGTACACCCATGGCAATTGAACCACAAACTTGGTACTCATGAAGGAGAGCTGCTTTTGAAGACACTATAGGCTATCAAAGTCTTATTGGGAGTCTCAATTATGCAACCCTAACAAGAGTAGATATATGCTATCGGGTGAGTACATTGAGTCAATTCATGCATACACCAAGAAAACCTCACATGGAAGCCGCCAAAAGGATCTTAAAGTATTTGAAGGGTACCATAAATGAAGGGCTATTTTATCCATCTTGGATATCAAGCTATACTCTAATGCAGACTAGGCTGGCTCAAAAGATGATAGAAGGAGAGCATTTGGCTACTTATCTTTTGTAGGATCTAAGTTGATTTCATGGTCATCAAAGAAACAACCAAAAATGGCATTGTCATCAACTGAAGCTGAATATAGGGGCCTAGCAAATGCAACACAAGAGGCAATGTGGTTAAAGCTACTCTACTCAGACTTGTGGCTACATACATTCCAATGATCTTTGGAGATAACACTAGCTCACTACATTTGGCTGCTAATCCTATATATCATGCAAGGACTAAGCACATCGAAGTGCATTATAATTATGTAAGAGAGAAGCTACTTGACAAGGACATAGAATTGTCCTATGTATCAACAAACTTGCAATGTGCAAATATGCTAACTAAATAGAGAGAGGGGTAGAGAGAGAGAAAGAGAGAGAGGGAGAGAGAGAGAATGGGATAGAGATGAGATGATCGACAAATAGAATTACATGGCAATTGATGTCAGTTGGGCAGAGAGAGAGAGAGGCGTGGAGTGATCTACTAATAAAATACACATAGCGGTTGATGTCATGTGGGTTGAGAGAGAGAGAGAGAGGGAGTTTGAGAAGGTGTATGAGAGGGGTGAGAGTGAGTGAGTGAAGGTTTGTGCATGCAAATGTGAGGAAATGAGTGAATAGGTGAGGGAGAGAGTATGAGAGAGTGTAGTTGTGTCAGTGAAGGTGTAAATGTGAATGTGTATGTGTGAGAGACATCGGATATGTAAGTGTGTATATGAATGGAGGGGAGGAAGAGAGAGAGAGAGAGAGAGAGAGAGAGAGAGAGAGAGAGAGAGAGAGAGAGAGAGATTGTGGGAGTGTGTGTTTGATTAAGAGGGAGTGAGTCAAGTTGTGAGTAAGAGGGAGTGAGTGAGGTTGTGAAAGTGTGCATTGTGTGTGAGGGAAGAGGGAGTGTGGGTAGCATGAGGGAGAAAGTGTGAAGGGGAGAGAGAGAGAGAGAGAGAGAGAGAGAGAGAAGAGAAAGAAAGAAAGAAAGTGATATTAACATCTTTTGAAGGCCAAATTTGGCCTATGAGACAAAACCATGTATAACTATAGTAACCCTTAAAGAAATAAAATAAGATAAACTAGAAAAGTATTCGCTACACAGAACTGTCTAGGTTGAACATGGAAACAACTACAGGATAGTGTACTGGATGACAAAGACGTAGTGGGGATAATGTAGTGGTACGTGGGGAGAAGTGGCAATGACTCTGCAGACAATGGCCACCTAATACCTCGGGGCCCGATGACGAGAGTGAATAGGTAATGGGTGGAGGTGGGTGAAGTATGTGGTACATAGGCGATGTTCTCAATGCCTCTTGAAGGAAGGCTACCCAAGTGGTGGTGGTGCACATGTGCTCCATCATATGGTCATGGGCTATCTTGATGCATGAGATATCCTCCTAGTATAGTCGTGGTCATCGGTTTCCAGCTCTATGTGGTCGACATTGCACTCTTTGTGCCACTACCTGCTGAAGTGTTAGCACTATGCCTCTGGAAGCTGGGCTCATCTGATGTAGATCATCTCGCTGAAAGAATTGAGTAATGGTCCATTGTGTACTCATCCGTGTCTGATGCATAGGTTGTAGCAACTGCTCTCATCTTTCATACGCTACTATGAGAAATCGTCCCAACCTCCACTTGTCTCCAATGGTCATGCACAACTATAGTGACTCCCCTATATGGAGTTGTTCTTGTAGATCCAAGTATGCTCGACATCTTGTAACAAAGTGCTCCTCGCTCTCTATCTCTGTTCGCATACTTGGCATCACCTCTCCTCTCTAGGTACTCCCCCGGTCCGAACCCTCTCGATCTCGGGCTGATGTGATGAGACTCGAAGCTGCCCAATGACGACTCAAAGGTGGTGTGGTAAGTATGTCCACATGTATCATGGAGTGTCAATGAAGCCCTAGTCTGAGATTTGTATAAAATGCTCGTGGTAGTGGAGCATTGTCGGTGGCAATGTATCCCTAGGGCTAATCCTATCCTTTGTATATATGTATGCCATATCTCTTGATGAACAATTCTGTTCCTCTCCTAGTGGGAGAGTGATAGGTGGGGGCTTGTAAGTCGTACTGCAGTGGTGGATGTCTATGTCAAATCCATGATGGGCCAGCCAATCTACTGTTTGTGTGTACCATGAGGAGCTGTCTCCTACCAATGCCATGTGGCATGATGCCTGAAAAGCTTGATAAGTGATGCACTCTATGTCCATGCTATGGATCCTACGTAATAGGCATACTGTCTGGAATAGTACCTCTACTAGCATCGATGCTGCGGTGAGCTCTGTTCTAATGATATCATGTGGTATTGAAGGCTTATTGTGGATGAATCTGGCAATCATGAGAATCTATGACCTCTCCAATGATTTCCATGCTGATGTAGTTAATCCCATCCCCCATATGGCTACTCCATACAACAGCGCTCGCATAAACAGAGTGTCGAAGAGCCATCCCTTTGTGTGGGGCTCCTAAAAATGTGCCTTGTGGCACTGTCTCTCCATCAAGGCTTGTGCTGTGTATCCACACATGATGCGATTGCGAGCTTCCTGAGACATACAGAAAACCCCAAAGACTACTATGAATGTCACTCAGAGATAGACATATGATCCAACTACTTCAATCGGTCCACCTGCTGTTGTGAAAGAACTATATCTCCTCACGTGTGCTGATGTATGAAAAATCATAACCTTGGTTTTACCAAGGTTCACAGATAGCCCTCTATGTATGCACAAGTCATCTAGGCCGCATAGGTGGTGTTGTAGACCTTCTGTACATTTTGAAACTAGCATAATAGCATTGGCATATAAAAGAATATGAATAGTAGTCCCTTGTACCTCAATGCCCTCCCCTCCCTGCTGTCATATGAAGTCCACTATCTCATCAATGTATAGACCAAAGAGGGTGGGTAAAAGAGGGCACCCTTGCGTCACCCCAATAGTGCTAGCAAGTGAGTCAGATAAGCCACCTAAACATTTGACTCTACCATATTCTCTCTCATATAAGGCATAGATCCCCCATATCATCTCATCTAGAACTCCAACATTGAGTAGGCATTTGAAGAGCCATTCCTTGAGAACTATGTCGAAGGCTTTTCAAAAGTCCACAAAGAAGAAGTATAATCTCCTCTTTCTCATTCTTGCATGGTTGATTAGGCATCTCAGAGTGAAGATGTGGTCAATGGTAGAGTAATCTCTTCTAAAACCTGCTTGTCTTGGGGCCCTGATACCCTTCTTCTCTACAAGAGTGCTCAACTCTATCTCTAGAATTGTTCGATATAATTTGGCTAATATGGGGCAAACCATGATCGTATGATATGTAGCTGGATCCATACCATCTCTCCTGACTTATGAATGGGCACTAGGGTTTGGCCAGTCTATGAATCAGGGAACCGTTCAACCAGTGCATGGTTGAAGAGGTGGGCAATGAGCGGTGCTAGATTCATGCATCCATATATGAGGTGCTCTGCCTATAAACTGAACTGGTCATGGGCTTTGCCATGCTGCAGATGTGAAATAACGTAGCTCACCATGGTGGGTGTGAAGAAGTAAGAAGTAGTGGGATGTGATATATTCGACCTGGGAATGGGAGGCTGGTTCGAGATCTCGCATAGGCTCTATGCGTAGGTATGCCAATTGCTCAGGTCTCGAATCAGTGTCTGTTGTCTCCTCTCCCTCATATGTCACCATGCCACTGCACTATCCCCAGTCATGAGCAAATGGTAGATATCCCAGTACTATCTCTCCTCCCACTCCTACCAACGAGTAAGGCTCTCCATGCGATGTTGTGCATGTCTGTGTGTAACATCCCCTCTATGCTGTAAAATCTATAGATGTTTCTTGAGTTCTTGACAATATGTATCATACCAACCATTCTAGGGCATGGATCTTGTGCGTGCAGGATGTGTATGTGTGTGATGTGGAAAGCTTTGGATGGCGGAGTCATGAAGGATATTGGTGATCTGTGACATGAGTATGACCAAAGGTGATAATGGATTGAGGTGGAGTAGGCTAGTGTGTAAGTGGTGTGCATACATGTGTGAGAGCTCGTGTGTGAAGCATATTGTGGTGTGTGGCTCAAAGGGTGAGGGAGGGTCTAATGGGATAGGAGATGAAAGTGTGAATGTGATAAATGTATGGTCAGCACCAAGTGGGCATCATCCAATGCTAAGTGAAGGGATAAGTGAAGCTCCAGAGATGGTACCGAGAATGTAGTCAACCATTCTCTCAACCCCTCTGTGAGGTAAGCAAGTAACTCTGCCCGAGCTTGGCCAATGGTTCACGTCGTTATATATAAGGAGATGGTGTCGACTGCCTAGCTCAAGTAGGTGTTTGCCATACCCGGTGGTGTCGTGACCCATATCTGCTGATACTCTACTAGTGCTAGTCTCATCTGGGTCACTGCCCCTCCATGAGATGTGGATGATCCATGTCATATGCCTCGCACTGATGTGATTGGGTGTGGCCATTGAAGTCCCCCATAAGGAAGACTTCACCTAGGGTGTTGTAGTGTAGTATCTCATTTGAAAGTGTTGTGTATGGTGAGTCTCTATCTCAGATCGGTCCCCCAAGGTCATGTCCTACGTATCAAGATCTACCTTGTGGGAAGTAGCATATGGCAATGTAAATCAAGCTCCCTAGTGCTATCTCCATTTGGCATGTATCATGCCTCCTCATCTCTTCTTATGATATGAATCCAACTCTGTATCTCTTGTCTAAATATGATGGCAACACCCCCTAACCCTCATGTTGTAGTCTATCTCGTCATGGTCCTGAATGCAGATTCCCAATGAAAACCTGCAATATGAGATAGGCCTCTCTCTAGGCTCTCGTGGGTCTCTGTGATGCAAGAAAAGTCATGTGACACCACGACCTCCTCGAGTTTGTTTGGTCGCATCCAGAGTACCTTGTTGCAGTTCCACACTGCTCCTCTGAGTGGTGCCTCCTGGTGTAGTGATAACTCATAGGTCACATGGCCCTATTTGACACGGTGTATGTCTATGAAGATCTTACCATCTCGCTAAAAGGTTCCTCCCCTCTTGACATGCTTGGAGTATCTGTGGTATGCCAACATGTTAACGCGCTACCTGCATCCTCGTGAGGTCCTCATCCATGTAGAGGATGCCATCGGGTAGTCCACATAGTACTTATTGATGTCAGTCTGTGTCTCCTCGGAGCTCATTTGAAGGATGAGTACTCGTGACCAAGATGTATCCCTCCGAGCCCTCCATGCGCTTGTGAGGGGCATGCTCTCGTATCCAAGTTGATGGCAAATGTTGGTGGTGTCTTCCTTTGGTGATGCTCCCTCCGGTAGGCCCATAATCCGAATGTGGAGTCTTCAAATATGTCAAAGTCTCTCCTCCTTGAGTGTATCCTAAACCCCTGTGAGCTCTTCCTTCTTCACATCTTCCTTGACTTCCTGCCTCACTTCTTCATTGATCTCCTTTTTAATATTTTCACTTACTAGTTCCACCCAGGTATTTTGTGTTGCTCCCACCTCTGAGAGAGAGAGAGAGAGAGAGAGAGAGAGAGAGAGAGAGAGAGAGAGAGAGAGAGAAAGAGATTTGGTGGTGTAATGGAGAGTCTAAGGTTGTGTGTGTATAAGCTAGATGATGATGTGGTTTCACACTATGATACAAAGGGAGAAGAAAAAGGTGTATCCTAAATTTATCATGAGGAAGTCTGCAATAACTACTAGATGAAGAGAGGTCTACTTTGGACAAAGTCCTATGGTTTTATTGGGGTGCAACAATCACCCACCTCAAGCCTTTGCACCCTCTTCATTGCATTGAATAGGAAATGCTGACTAGCTACTTATTGGGAATGAAATCCAATGTTAAACGAAATTACAGCAAAAGAAAATTATATACAAGGTTCTTGGTGAGTTGGATGAATCAAGTATGATATTCGTTTAGCCTTGATGCATCGTCTATGGTATCTCATGTGCCCTAGAAAACTTTGACCTTCTTTGGGGTTTTGTGCATTGGCATGGACATAATAGAATTTTGTTGGATCTATTGTGGGACCCTCGGATGACACTATATGATCCAACAGATTACCTTTGGTACCAAGGTGACATTTTCTTGATTTAGCTTTTACTTTGTCTCCTTGCAAAGTTAAAGCTAAATTTTCATGGAAAAATCATCCATGAAAATTTGTAAGAAACTAGTAAGTCCCTTGCCAAGAATTAAGTACATAGCACTATTGAAGGTAGCAGGGGTGTTTTTCAATCCAAAAGCCATCCTTGAGTAGACATATATGCCCTAAGGAGTCACAAATATGGACTTTTCTTGATCTTCAGGGTGAATAGCTACTTGATTATACCCACCATACCTATCTAGAAAGCTATATAAGGTGTGACCTGCAACTTCTTTGAATACTAATTCGGTAAAGGGATGGGGAAATTTTTTTCCTATATGGTTACTTTGTTTAAGGTTATAAGTCAACAAAAACTCGTAGCTTACCACTATCCTTTTCCAGCTCCATTACCATTGATGAGAGCCACCTTGAGAGCTCTATAGGATGGATGATCTGAGCTTCCTTTAGAGAAGGAAAATTCCTTAAACATTTAGCTATCCAAACCATTTGTGGCTCATTTATTGAGCCCAAATTGACTTCTTCAATTAAGGATTTTGATTTATCCTTAAATGCCTTCAAAGAATTTAGGTGTAGACTCAATTTGAAATCTTTGAAACATTCTCCTTGATCCATGTGGGAGATATTTCGTATGAGGGTAATTCAATCTGTCCATTTTCTTCCTTTCTCTTTTCTACATTTTCTTCCCCATCTACATGATGTGGATGTTGGTTTTCTCACCACCTTCCCTAATCATGACATGGTGCATAGGTTGACTGTTAGCTTCAGTACTTCCCACTAAAACATGATCCAAATCTATGCTGACTCCATCTCAGTTTTGTTTACAATGCTTGAATGGAGTCTCCACTGGACCACTATTATAGAGATCATCTTCTGGACCATTAATATATTAAAGAGAATAATTTCATGCCTAAAGTCCTTACTATAATCATGAGAAACATAAGTTACATCATGTATTCCTCTTGCAGTCATGATTATCATGCTCATCTTCTCCTTTGTGCTTGCCTCTGCCAATTGTGGACTAAACTTTGCTTTGTCCACTGGAAGATCATATTTTATAGTTGGACCATGGTCTTTTAACTTTATACTTACCTGGCACAATGAGAGCTAATAATAAATGGCCCTTCTTTGTGGCCAACCATGGTGGGATGTTATAATTGATCAAACATATAGGTCATGTGCTCCATGAAGAGCTGCGTAAACCAAATGGATTTATTCCATCCATAGCTAGGCCTAGACGTATGTTTTGAGGCTCACTAGCAAACTCTGACCACTTATTATCTATGTGTTTCCAAGCATCAGAGTCAGTAGGCACTCACATTACACCATCTATAGACCTGCTCTTTGCATGCCATGACATTAACTCAGCTATGGATTTGCATCTAAACATGCTCTTAATTCTTGGAATGATAAGAAAGTGGCAAAGAACCTTTGTGGGGATTGCGTCACCCACAAGGTCTTCTCTAAACCTATTTGCTTACCACTTGGGCATATGTGGAGATGCTCATACTTGTTCTGAAAGAGGATGCAATCATTCGGACAAGCATGAATCTTAGTGTAGTCCATTCCAATGGATTGTAAAAGTTTTTTTGCATCTCCATGTGTTGGAGGCATGTCATTGCCCTCAGGCAAAAATTGATCTTTAAGAAGCCTGCAATAAGCAATTAGAACAATATTAGTAAATAAAGTTATTTTGATACAAAAATGAAAGTTTATTTCAAATCCACTTACCTAAACAATTCAAAGACACTTAACTTTATACTTACCTGGCACAATGAGAGCTAATAATAAATGGCCCTTCTTTGTGGCCAACCATGGTGGGATGTTATAATTGATCAAACATATAGGTCATGTGCTCCATGAAGAGCTACGTAAACCAAATAGATTTATTCCATCCATAGCTAGGCCTAGATGTATGTTTTGAGGCTCACTAGCAAACTCTGCTGGCCACTTATTATCTATGTGTTTCCAAGCATCAGAGTCAGCAGACACTCACATTACACCATCTATAGACCTGCTCTTTGCATGCCATGACATTAACTCAGCTATGGATTTGCATCTAAACATGCTCTTAATTCTTGGAATGATAAGAAAGTGGCAAAGAACCTTTGTGGGGATTGCGTCACCCACAAGGTCTTCTCTAAACCTATTTGCTTCACACTTTGGGCATATGTGGAGATGCTCATACTTGTTCCGAAAGAGGATGCAATCATTCAGACAAGCATGAATCTTAGTGTAGTCCATTCCAATGGATTGTAAAAGTTTTTTTGCATCTCCATGTGTTGGAGGCATGTCATTTCCCTCTGGCAAAACTTGATCTTTAAGAAGCCTGCAATAAGCAATTAGAACAATATTAGTAAATAAAGTTATTTTGATACAAAAATGAAAGTTTATTTCAAATCCACTTACCTAAACAATTCAAAGACACTACTACCTGACCATCCATAAATGGATTGCAGATTGAGCATCGCGAGTGACGCACATAGTACAGGTATCTTTTGTTGCATCGTACAATGGTAAATGACCTAGTCTTCGCATGTTTTCATATTCTTCGTCGACTTCTGATCGTGGAAACTCAATTGTGTCCATGAAACTCACGACATCTTCTCCACCATCGTGATGTTCGTCCATCTCATAAAATGCTTCGAGCATTCTTCCATGTGTTCATTTTGTGTAATGCTATTGGTACCTTGTACTTCTAACTCCCTTTCTGTTCTCTTCTATCCATGCTTTTATCAAAGGATCCATATTCTCTAACATGCACTACAAGAAAAAGGGGGGCGTAGCGACGCCCCCGAATCGGGAAAAAAACGAAAACCGTCGCTTATGCGACGAAATCGTCGCATAAGCGACGGTAAAAATTTCGGATTTTTTTTTTGGCCGAGCCTCGTCGCATAAGCGACGATAGCGTCGCTTATGCGACGCTAGACCACAAGCGTCGCTAGTAGCGTCGCTGGTTAGCGACGCACTTAACGATGTTGGCAAACTGCAGAGCGTCGCATATGCGACGCTCTTGAATGTAAAAAAAAAAATTCAATTCTCCCGGCACATTTGTGCTGGGCCTTGAACGCGAGGAAGAACACAAAGACCGAGAGAGAGAGAGAGAGAGAGAGAAAGAGCGCGCGCGAGAGGGAGAGAGAGAAGCGAGACTATTGATAGGTATGCGCACACACACACTTACACACACACATATGTACACACACATATACACGCATAGACACACACACACATACGCAGACACACACATACACATGCATACACACATAGACACACATATACACACACACATATGCATACACACACACACATAGAGAGACATACACACACATACACATACATGCATACACATACACACATAAACACATACACACACATAGACACATACACACATAAACACATACACACTCATAGGTACACACACATACACATAGACACACACACATATAGTATATACACACACATGCACACATAGACACATACACACATACACATGCATACACACACATACACATGCATACACACATACAGACACATATACACACACATACACACACATATATGCATACACACACATAGAGAGACATACACACATAAACACATACATGCATACATTTGCATACATAATGCATATGCATATGCATATAATGTACATACATACTTACATGCATACATAATGCACATGCATAGATACATACACACACACAGATACATACACACATAGACACATACACACACATGAACACATACATACTCATAGATACACACACATACACATAGACACACACACATATACACACATACACACATAATGGTGCATACACACACATACACATGCATACACACATACAGACACATGTACACACACATACACACATAATGATGCATACACACACATACACATGCATACACACATACAGACACATGTACACACACATTCACACACACATTCACACACATTCACACACATATACATACATGCATACATATTGCATATGCATATGCATACATACATACTTACATGCATATGCATACACACACATATGCATACATACATACTTACATGCATATGCATACACATGCATATGCATATGCATACATAATGCATATGCATATGCATACATAATGCATATGCATATGCATACATAATGCATATGCATACATAATGCATATGCATATGCATACATAATGCATATGCATACATAATGCATATGCATATGCATACATAATGCATATGCATACATAATGCATATGCATATGCATACATACATACTTATATGCATACATAATGCACATGCTTACATACAATGTCATAATGTATACACACACACACATACACACATAGACACATACACACATAATTATGCATACACACACATACATATGCATACACACACATATGCATACATACATGCATACACATACACACACATAGATACATACATACACATAAATACATACACACTCATAGACACACACACATACACATAGACACACACACATACACATAGACACACACACATATACACACACATACACACATAGACACATGCACACGTAATGATGCATACACACATACACATGCATACATAGACACACATAATAATGCATACACACACATACATATGCATACACACACACATGCATACAAACATATACACACATATACACACACACATGCATACACACATATACACACACATATACACATATACACATACACATGCATACACACACACATGCATATACACATACAAACACATATACACACACACATACACACATAGATACATACACATGTAATGATGCATACACACATACACATGCATACATAGACACACATAATAATGCATACACACACATACATATGCATACATACATGCATACACATACACACTTAGACACATAGACACACATAGATACATACATACACATAAACACATACACACTCATAAACACACACACATACACATAGACACACACACATATACACACACATACACACATAGACACATGCACATGCAATGATGCATACACACGTACAAATGCATACATAGACACACATAATGATGCATACACACATACAGACACATGTACACACACATACACACATAATGATGCATACACACACATACACATGCATACACACATACAGACACATGTACACACACATTCACACACACATTCACACACATTCACACACATATACATACATGCATACATATTGCATATGCATATGCATACATACATACTTACATGCATATGCATACACACACACATACGCATACATACATACTTACATGCATATGCATACATAATGCATATGCATATGCATACATAATGCATATGCATATGCATACATAATGCATATGCATATGCATACATAATGCATATGCATACATAATGCATATGCATATGCATACATAATGCATATGCATATGCATACATAATGCATATGCATATGCATACATACATACTTATATGCATACATAATGCACATGCTTACATACACTGTCATAATGTATACACACACACATACACACATAGACACATACACACATACACACATAATTATGCATACACACATACATATGCATACACACACATATGCATACATACATGCATACACATACACACACATAGATACATACATACACATAAATACATACACACTCATAGACACACACACATACACATAGACACACACACATACACATAGACACACACACATATACACACACATACACACATAGACACATGCACACGTAATGATGCATACACACATACACATGCATACATAGACACACATAATAATGCATACACACACATACATATGCATACAAACATATACACACATATACACACATACATGCATACACACATATACACACACATATACACATATACACATACACATGCATACACACACACATGCATACACAAATACAAACACATATACACACACATACACACATAGATACATACACACATAATGATGCATACACACATACACATGCATACATAGACACACATAATAATGCATACACACACATACATATGCATACACATACATATGCATACATACATGCATACACATACATACTTAGACACATAGACACACATAGATACATACATACACATAAACACATACACACTTTTAAACACACACACATACACATAGACACACACACACACACATATACACACACATACACACATAGACACATGCACATGCAATGATGCATACACACGTACAAATGCATACATAGACACACATAATGATGCATACACACACATACATATGCATACACACACATATGCATACATACATGCATACACATACACACATAGATACATACACACACATAGATACATACATATACATAAACACATACACACTCATAGACACACACACATACACATAGACAACACACACATATACCTACACACATACACACATAATGATGCATACACACACATACACATGCATGCACACACATACACATGCATACACACACATACACGTATATATATTGATTTCTAACCATTTTGTTTTATATGTTAGGTATTATGGATCCCAGTAGAGAGAGAAAGGCGAAACTCACTCTCATAAAAAGTCTTATGAGAGCAAGAGTTCCGTCAGATACTCTAGGGGCCATAATGCGGGACTACGCAGAGATGTCCGATGAGGAGCTGGATTATACGATCCAGATGCTTACGCGATCAGACGAGGGCTCTTCTGCGGATCCACATGCAGGAAGAGAGCTATCTGCTCATAGGTATGTTTTTTTTCATAAATTTTTTTAATGATATTATAGCACATATTTTTATTTATTTCTATCTATCTATTTTCAGGACACCTATACCACCTCCAGCACGTGATAGCAGAGCAGAGACATTGCCTATGAGGACATGCATAGGCACGTTAGGACTAGAGTGCGACATAGAGCCAGAGGGGAATATTGTATACATAGGAAATGGATTGGAGTTCAAGAGGAGAATGCGTGCACTATGCGACTCTTACCTGCGCTTTATCCACTTACCGTGGAAGTAAGTAAAAGTTTTACATATAAATTGAAATATATATCTTATGTTTTATTTATATTATGTTTTTTATTTTTGTAGTGAGCATGATGAGAGGGATAAAAAGTACGTGCTCAGTTCACTTGAGACGGAGTTTGGGACAGGGTGGTCTCTTAAATGGTGTTTAAAAGAGATGCGGACACTTATGGCGCATCGTCGTGACAATGCACGGTATGTATGTATATGAGAGAGAGAGAGAGAGAGAGAGAGAGAGAGAGAGAGAGAGAGAGAGAGAGAGAGAGAGAGAGAGAGAGAGAGAGAGAGAGAGAGAGAGAGACAGAGAGCACTAATCTCGATATTAGGGTTTTGAAATCCCTAATTTAAAAACTCTATTCAACCTTTTAGCCATATGTTTGAAGTATATGTACACCTCCGACGTCCTACTAGAGAGATGTCTCTCCTCCCAACCTTATGCCTCTATATATAGCTACTCGAATCAACGAGGATCATGATTCATAATATATGTAAAGATATATACACATCATGTAGATAGGATACATAAATATAAAATGGAGTAGATATATTATGCTTCACACATACATGCCTAAATGCACACATAAATATATATATACATACTAACATATTTACATGTACATATTTAGACATACATGTACATGCCTACATGCACACATAAACATATATATACATGCATACATATTTACATGTACATATTTACACATAGACACATATACATATATACATATACACAATTATAAACACTTGCATATATTATGTACATGAATACATGTATACATATATCACACACATGCAAACACATACATATACATGAAATACATATATATGCATACTAATATATGTATACATATAATACACATGAATACACACACATATGCATACATACATGATAAAAATTTACTCCTCGAAGATAAAGCTATATATAAAATAATTAGGCATACCCCCGAGCTTCATGTTCTAACTTAGAAGAACATGATTTCATCTCTCTAGTAGGATTCATCGTTATTCAAGTTAATAAAAAAAACCTATTATCTGATATCCATTCAGAAGCTTCAAGTTACTATCTAATCTGCTCATATGTTTTCATTATTGCCATCATTTTGGTAAGACATCAATATAGTCTCATCTTCATTATCCTTATTGATTTCATTTATTTCTTCTATTGTTAAATCTATGTTCTCATGAATCACA
The DNA here is from genome assembly GCA_020310875.1 of Ceratopteris richardii. Classification (NCBI taxonomy): domain Eukaryota; kingdom Viridiplantae; phylum Streptophyta; class Polypodiopsida; order Polypodiales; family Pteridaceae; genus Ceratopteris; species Ceratopteris richardii. The sequence continues at coordinate 26,702,276 of CM035409.1, read as the reverse complement.
TCATCTATTGGTGGATTAATATCTATTTCTGGTAATTCCTCTTCCTCATCAGTAGAATCAGCATGTAGAGAATTATCCTCTTCATCAAAAAGATTAGTATCATTATCACGTATAATGAGTCTAATTTCTATTCCAGATGTTGATGTATCAGTATCTGATGCTGAATCATCAAGAGGACTTTCTTCAATCTCTCTAACAATAAACTGTTCAAACAATGACCTACCTCTAGGTTGCACATGAATGACTTGCCACCAAGGATGAGCATTTGGGTTTTTATAAAAAATTGCTTGTTCGATATGCCTAGGAAGAATATATGGTTCTTTAGTAGATCGCATTACCTTGGAAGAATCAATTGCCCAAAACCAAGATAATTCCTTTCTTATTGTAGAATTACTACCTTTATACTCCGCTCGATACCAGTCAACCTTCAAAATGACCTATCAAAATATATAACAACAAAAACGTCCCATTATTAGGTGCTTAAAAAAATAACTAACTCTAAAAAATATATATAAACTTTTTTCTACCTGTTTGAATGTACGAAATGAAATTTCGTAGATACCAACAATAGTTCCTACGTAACCAAGTTCGCTATCTATAAGGTTCGTGTCTTTTGAGCTAGCACGTGATAGTTGCTTGAAACAAGCAACAATACTAGAATCCTCTGTTTTACGTAAAGAATCAATGGCTTTGATTCTAATATGCTGTCCAAAAGCCCACATATTAGTGAACATTCGAGCCTGCAAAATAAATTCAATTAGTAAATAGAAACTAACATACATATATGAAAAAAATAAAATATATATTTTAATAAAATTACCTTTTGTTCACAACCTATCATTAACTCTCTTTGCTCATCTGAGATTTCTTCATTATTTGCGTTGCCGCGTTGCAAACGACTATATAGCCAATCCGTGAAAGAAGGTATATCTGTAATCTCATTATTATCGAGATTACGTCTAGATCTTTTGTTTTTTCGCCTTTTACTTTGGAGACTTTGAAGTTCCTCATACTCGCTAACGAATGCTTGCATGCATTCGCTATTATATGCTACAAAAGTAGAAACATCATTTTTTTCTTGAAATGTAAATAAGAATGGAACCCCCTTACCTGATAATACCTCATTTGTTATTTTTGAAGAAGACTCGTTCGTACATGCACGTGGAGCTTCTTCATGAACTCTTTCAAGGTACTCACTAACGTAATACATGCACTCTTCAAGCATCCAACCCAACCCTTTGCTCTTTGTCGCACATAACCTTTTAGTATTCCCATAAATCGCTCGACCCAAAACATCCATCGAGTGTTGACAACACCGGCAATCTCTATCTCATCTACAAGATGGACTAGTAAATGAACTTGAATATCAAAAAATGAAGTAGGAAGTTCTTTTTCCATCAAACATAGTAGCTCTTTGCATTCACGTTTTTTTTGTGGGATCGAATTTTTATCGATCTCTTTGGATGTAATCCACCTATACAAATCATAAAAACAATTGTAAAGAAGTTTATTAAAAAATAAAAGATATCCAATATTCATACATATTAAATATAAAAGTATCATAATTACCTTATAAGTGATCCAAGACGATAGATCACATCTTGTACTCCTTTCGTTGTACATCCATCGATAACCAAAGGTAAAATATGTTTCAAAAAGTTATGCCAGTCATGGGTCTTTAATCCAGATAAGCTCTTATCATCCATAGTAAACATGTTTTGAAACGATGCTCCATATCCTGTAGGAGTCTTGATCAATTGAATTCTATTGTTGATAGTCTGTATCTCTTTTGTTGTAAGTACCCAAGGAGCAGATGCATAAGTCGTTTCTTGTCGATGTCTATCAAAAACTGGCCATAACTTTGGTTTGGATTTTTGATCTTTCAAATCATTCCTTGATGTTGTGGTATCTTTTAGTCCAAGAAGATGCTGCCATAGTGAATAACCAATATTTTTGAATATACGCATAGGATCAAGAAGATGACATACTTTTAACTCTTTCCAATACTCCAAAGAATACCATATTGATATGTTCTCTACGAGTGCCAATTTCCCTTTACCTCTGTTCACATACTCATTATCTGAATCATCATTGAAGATTTCTGCTTCTGGATCTATCAGAGGTCCATCTGTCCATTTTTTATACCAATCCATAGGCGTCATAGGTTTTGGATACTGGCCTGTTTCAAGCTTTCCATTAAAATGTATCGCTTCTCTTTTAGATCTTAATGGATGATCATCAGGCAAGAATCGTCGATGTCGAAGATAAATATTTTTGTTGAGATTCTTACTATAGATTGATCTCAACCAATCACAACAATATGGACAAGCTTTATAACCCTTAGTAGATATTCCTACATCATGGAAAAGGATAAAAATATAATTAGATTAAATCATATTTATTTACATGCATATTGAATAAAAAAATTACATCAATACCTGAACAAACGCCATATCCAGGAAAATCGTGAATAGTCCAAGCCACAATACCACGAATCGTAATATGTCTTTCATTGATGCTTTTTGATATATCAATGACATTAATACCTCTCCATAACTCTTGAAGATCGTCAATGAGAGGAGCAAGATATACATTCATATCTTTAACTTGTCTTTTGCCTGGGATTAAAAGTGAAAGCATTAAATGTTCCTTTTTAATGCTAAGATATGGCGGAAGATTGTAGTTTATGACTACCACTGGCCATGTTGACCATTTACTGGATTTCATGGAGAATGGATTAACCCCATCTAATGCAACTCCTAACTTTAGATTCTGTGGATTTTGTGCAAATTCAGGCCATGTAGAATCAATATGCTGAAAAGCAACACTATCATGAGGAATTCTGATTATTCCATCAGTACTTTTGTGATCATGTCCCCAAGTCAAAAGCTTTGATAATTCGGGGCTTTGAAACATATGTCTAATCCGTGGAGCCAATGGAAAATGTCTCAATACCTTATTCGGGATTTTACCTTCTTCACCCTTATATCGAGGAGATTGACATTTGGGACATGTCAAAGAGTCTGCATATTCACCTCTATATAAAATACAATCGTTAGGACATGCATGTATACATTGATAATCTATACCAAGATTGTTGATTATCTTCTTCATTTCATCATGTGAGGTAGGAAGAATATTTTGACTTGGTAAAAACTTTTCAGATAATAACCTGTAAGTTTATCAAAAAAAGATATATTAAAAAAGGTAAATAAATATACATACACATATACATGCAGGTTTTTATTCTTACTTTAGATAAGGTAAGAACAAGAACTTGAATTGAATAGATACTTTTTGTCCGCGCATCTTTTAAAACTATTAATGCATCTTTCAAAATATTTATGCAAAACAATCGTATCCTATCAATTCACACATATGTTCATATAATGGTGACCTGGATGAATCGCATCCACATAGGTTAGTCAAGATAGAGAAGGATCTCTCGGGTATGCAGTAAACCTCTTGCATGTCAATGATGAGCATCTGAACTTTAGGATACAAAGTGGACTACTCCATTATAATCAGATTGCTGTCTCTTGAGTAACCTCTGTGCATGCGACTCATCCATGTCACCATTGCGAATATTTGGAAAGATGCATTAATAGTTTTAAAGATGCGCGGACAAAAAGTTTCCATTCAATTCAAGTTCTTGTTCTTATAACCTTATCTAAAGTAAGAATAAAAACCTACATGTATTTATATATGTATATATATTTATGCATATATATATATATATAAATAGATAGAAAATTGAAATTTATACCTTAATAGTGTCGAAACAGATACATTACTCCATCCAAAACGATTTTGAAGGTTGAGAATACGTAACCTCGCATTTAGTCGTGTCAAATGACTTCCTTCATATACATGCTTTAGACATTCCTCTCGAAGATATTTCTCATTTTTAGAAATATCCATGCTCTCACTGTCATTTTGATACCAATCCTCAATAAAATCTGCCATGCCATCATCTTCATCATTGTCACACAAATCTTGTACTTTATCATCTTTTGAATATAGATCTTTCAACTTTGCATATTGCACAGGCTTAGTTTTGCGTAGCCTCCTCATGGAAGCTTCTGATAAATGAGGTCTTATTGGTAATTGTGAATGTTGTGGATGAATATCATCAACATCATACGTTGGAATTTACACATATAAATAAAACTCATTAGTATTCCATAAATGAATAAAAATTAAACTTCAAATATAAAATTAAGTATATAACTTATTAAATATGGATAGAAAATTTTTATTCTCTCTAGCTAAAAGGTGCTCTTGGAGGTCTACGCCATCCATAATTCACTAATAGTTCATCACCAGCATGTAATGTAGTAATAGCATTGACAACTATGTATCTTGATACATCTCTACTCATGTATGGTGATTCATGACTATTTTCACGCTCCTCAAATGTGCAATTAGTCCTTGAACTATTATGTAACCCTCGACTACTATTTATTAAACCTGCTATATTTCCATGTGTGTAAGGTCTTCCATCAATATATGATCTTTCATTTTCTGCATGTAAAATCCTTCTACTAGTAAGAGATGCTGCGTTCAAGCATATTCCATAAGTACTCATGCTTTGAACATAACGTGAAAGTCGATGCCAATCTCCCCATCCATATATAGGACCACAAAATGACATAAGAGTGACGTCAGAGTTCGGAGGCACATACAAATCCTCTACAATAAAGAGACCACGACCAACATTAGTAATAGTGGATGGAGCAATCATATAGCGATTACCCCAAAAGTTGAAAACCTCTCCATCTAAAGGAAGTGGTCCTCTATTCCATCCTCCATATCTTCTTCTATCATATGTTTGTACTAAAGAACGATCACGAGCTGGCAATGGATAATCTCCAACCGTTTCATTCTCTAAACCAGGAGGTAGAGGATTTCTAGAAACCTCTGCTTGTAATTGATGAACAGCAAGTCCATGATGTGTACGAGGTATATTAACATTATGAGAAAAATCATCATCATCATCATCATTGAGCAAGTATTCATGTATATCAATAATAATTTGATTTTATACATGGTTTTTAAATAAAAAAATGACATTAATATATATAGAAAATACATACCCAAGCATTATCACGTTGACTAGGTGATGGTGCATGCTCAAAAGTACCATACTCTGCCTCATGTTGAATACATTCCAATCGTGGTCTTCGATACGTGCCATAACAAGAGTTACACCAACATATAATATGCTCTTGATAGTAAAATTCATCATAATTCCTATCGAAGGACACATGTGAAGTCGTTGCATGGGTAGGAGGTGGTGGAGTACCCTCTGATTGATCAGAATCTGCACATCATAAGAAACATAAAAAAAATATATAAGTTATGTATCCATCAAATATAGTTAAAATTAAATATTTCATATACTTACAGTATAAAGTCGTTGCACGATGAGGAGATGGTGGTGGAGTTCCATCTGATTGATCAGAATCTACATCATAAGAAACATAAAAAAAATATATAAGTTATGTATCCATCAAATATAGTTAAAATTAAATATTTCATATACTTACAGTATAAAGTCGTTGCACGATGAGGAGACGGTGGTGGAGTTCCATCTGATTGATCAGAATCTACAAATAATGGTATTTGATATTAATAATTTGATTATCTACATAAATAAAAAATTCACATATACATATTTACACATACACACATATTCACATATACACATTTATACATACACACCTATTCACATATACACAACACATATTATTGTGGGATAAATGCATGTATTTTGTATGAATGAGTGTATATGCATGCATGTGTGTGTACGTATATATGTGTGGATATGTATATGTGTGTTTATGTTATATGTATGTATATGTGTATATATATACATATATGCATGCGTATATGTTTGCATGTATATGTGTATGTGGGTATGTGGGTATGTGTATGTGTATGTGTATGTGTATATGTGTGTATATATGTGTATGTATTTTGACTTTTTTTTCTGTTTGAGATTAAGTAAACAGGAGATATTGTATGGTCGAAAAAAATAAGAGGCGAGCTAACATACCACCTGAGTCGTGGCAGTTTTTTCGTAGACAGCTACGTCTTCAGGAGTCATTTCCTCAGCAGAAGGTACACAAATTAATAGTTTATATTTATAATTTTTAAATATTTTAGTAATTTTTTAATTTAATTTATGTATTTTTTTCCTTGAATAAACAGGCTGCTGCAAAGAAGAGAGTGGAGTCGGGCCACACATCGCACTTAGGCCAAATGGGCCATAATGGTTTTGTAGCTACGTTTGTAAGTATATGTGTTATTGTGAGTATATTTTTTATTTTAGTTAAAATGCAAGCAACTAATGTTTTTAATTTGTTTCATTGCAGCGAAAGGATTATGGCCGATATCCTACGAAACACGAGATCGAGTATGCTACACATTTTGGATATCGGCGTTTGAGCGAGTATATACAAGATCATCCTGATGCCTTTGTGAGTATTTTTAAATTTTATATAATTATTTTGTTG